>CM076579.1:1582313960-1582845497 GCA_034641835.2 Pinus albicaulis
AATGAAGTAGGTACAATTAACTCACTAGGTCAGATATGACCTCGTGCTTGACTCTTTTAAGAAGAGCTTCGCAAAGTACAAATGCAACAATTGGATTTCCCTACCGCAAGATGCTACTTTTTTGTTTTAACTGCTTTGGAACGTTTATTACAACCTATTCCAAAGAAATAGCCTAAGCTAAATTGATGGAATGAGCCCTAAAAAATGTAAAAAATATCTAGATTTATTTTATTAAGCGTTGTTATTAGCGCAAAGGGGTATGGAGATGAAGCTTGATGATATTGTGACCTAAATAAAAAATACTCTAAATGCATCGATATAAAAAATGGAACTCTTTTATTTCGATGAATTCTATTTAGGAGAAAGTTGAAGGTCTTTTGAACTCAAAAGTATAAGTTTCCTAAAACCTCAAATAAAATTCCTTTTCGACAAGAAAACAATTTCATTAAGAACACAATTTCCAAGCATGATCTATGTCTCTTTTTGTGAAGAAAATTTCGTTGATTACAAAGTAAAAAAACTACAACTTTGACAAACAAACAAATCTCAAAAGAAGGCAACTTCTAAAAAACCCTAAAAAGTATAAAAAACTTCAAAGAAAATCAAAGTTCTAATTATCAATCCTAACTAAGATACCTATGAGTACGGTCTTTGTAATGATTTATTTTAGTTGTAATCAGACTAAAAATGTTTCCAATTGACCTAGCATAAATGAAATCATGAAAGACTAGCTTGAGATAAATCAAACTTCGATGATCTAGAAGCTTTTTTGTTTTGCAATCAAATAAGAAACAAATATTCAAAAAAGGTAAGGTTAGAAATAATCCTGGTGGCTCAAGGAGGCAAAAATCATAAAACCAATGATCTTAGGCAAATGAATGTATCTTCCAAAAGGAGCAACAAAAAACTAGGGAAAACCCTAACTGTATAATGCAAAAAGGATGATTTATCAAACAAGACTCTGAGGTGTTAAAGAAGAGTTCATACACAAATTCTGACAACTGGTATAGATCAGGTTAAACCTCAAGAATTTGGTTATCTGACTCTGGAAGAGAAACTTTCAAAATTTTCAAAATTTCCCAGGGGGCTCGCAGCTTCTTAGTTCACACCAGTGCGCATTCACACTGAACTATGCTGACAAGTCGCACAAGTTGTCACTCTATTTTACACAGAAAACCGTGCAGGGTAGAGAAAAGTTGGAAAAAATAATTTTTAGGTTTTCTATCTCAGAGAATCTAAAAGGTCATGTACCCAACCACACTCAGAGAATTCAAAATAAGAAAAGCTAAAATATCAAACTAAACAGAACCAAATAAAACTAAACTTGTATTCCATAGTGGAGTCGCCAATTTGTTACTTGGATTAATCCCTCTTGCAGACAAGAGCGATCTCCCTAGTACTCCAACAAGTAACTAGAAACAAAGATCTATTGAATTTCTCTTTCTCTAGATTATTTGTATCTAATATTATTAAAACGTCCTTGAAATGAGGAGGTTATGCTCCTACCTTTCAACTGAGATGTTTGATGTAGCCTTTTTCCTTTCGCTCCGAAGCAATTCTTCAATGCTGAGAAGAACCTGAAATCACAAACAATACAAAGGATAAAAGCACCTGCAATATATAATAATCATAAATACTAATCCAACTTAGTGATAAAGGAGTCTATGTATTGACATCATTTCCATGAATTCAGAAACAAGACAATGAGAAAAATAGATCCATATGTATTATCAGAAATTGAAAAGAGAAATCTTACAACTTGTGCCTTGATGTTGTACAAATTTCTCCCGTGTGTCTGCGAAATTGTTTCCTTCATTCTGATAAGCCTTCCTCTCTAGAATGATCATCATGAAGTCATATGCACACAGGTGTAATCTTCAATGTGACAACAACAACTTACTAGTTCAGAAAATATGAACTCTATGAACTCTCTCCAACTTAGAATCTATACAAATTAGTATCTCCCCATATCATTATCTACCGTTCAACCTGAAAATTCATCTCAATTTATAGAGATATTGAGGTAGTTTCAGATCCATTAAGATAGGGATGAGTTCCTCCCATGAAGGGGTTTTGGTTCCTTTAACCAAGGGATAAGCTCCATAAGTAGAGGGATAAATCTCGAACTAGCACGACTGTAGAGGCTTCCAGTTGGGAGACTATTAGACCAACTAGGCTTCTAGAAATTAATTTTTATATTTAGTTTCTTTTTACGAGGGGGCATGGGTTTTAGTGGCAAACAGAGTGATGATCGCCGTGACTAATGGAAGAAGCATCAACGCATGCGCAGGAAAAGGGTATAAAAAGAGCACAGGTAATCACTTAAAGTTTTTAAAGAGATTTACTCCAATTTCCAAGACTTGGTTCAGGAACATGAGTTTTTTTAATTCTAAGGGAAGATGATATGGATAGTGATAAACCTATATGGACAGTCAAATGTCATGGTGACAAAATGACGTGTAACACCTTCGAATAAAAAACATGTAATATTCCCAAATTTTAACATGACATTTGGAATATTAGAGTTCTTCATTTTATTAATGAATTAAGAAAATAAAAGGGTGGAGGGACCCATAATCCTCAGATGAATAAATATCCACTTTTTATGTGTGAATGTGGATTAATTAAGCCTAGATCTACATAATGGGGTAGTGGATCAACTACTAATGTGAATGGATTGGAGATCATGTCTCATTAATGAGATAGATCATGGAGGTTGAAGCAATCAACTAAGATCATGGAAGGCATCTAATGAAAGATCATAGAGAATTCATGATGAAGTGATGGAGGAAGTGGTTCAATTAATGCACACATGATGGAGAGGGTGTACATTGTATGTAGACATGATGGATGACTTGGAGAGACATCACAGTTAAACATGGAGGATTATGTCCACATGCACAACGCAGTTTAGAGGTGGGCTAAGGCATGGGAAGGCTCATAAAATATATAAAGGAGATGAAGACAACAATGAAGGCAGACTATTGAATATATATTTTGAGGTCTGTTTAGATCTAGAATTTTCCTGTGACATTCCATGCTTTCTTTGGCTGTTTAGCTAAGATTGCAAGTGTTGTTTAGCACAGGGTGTTCCTAGTCGGGAATCCCTCCTCTTTCTTTCAGTGATATCTAAGGAAGAGGGTTGTACATCATTATTCATCAGGAATTGATGCCACATATCTTTTCCATCATCTGCAAAACATCTACCTTCAGGAATTACGCAATTTTTGAGGATCAGTTGGGAGGTGGAGGTTGTCTTCAGTATTTCAGCTGGAGAACCAGTGTAGGATTATTCTTATCACCTTGGGCTTGAAGATTAGCATTCCCAGGGCTTCATTTCAGATCAGGCATAAGGCCAAAAATTATTGACCTCCTATCAGCTGCAGTCCCATCAAGAATTGTGCAGTCCTTCATTGCAGATCCAAAGGAGGAAGGAAGTTACTAGTATTTCAGCTAGTAATCCTAGCAGGGATCATCCCCTCACCTTGCCATCCCTATTTCCATAAGCATGGATTCTATTGCAACATATTTCAACAGGCATAAAGCCTCTCCCTGATCTGAAAGTGGATAGACAATATATAAATAACTCTTGAAAAAAATGAGAATGGCAAGAATAATTACTGAAACAATTACTTTTATGTGATTCTAACTGTTTAGCATAAAGTGTTTTTGATATAATCCATTAATGTTAAAGTTTAAAAATTACGCATCATGCATAGAATTAAAACCATATGATAGAAAGGATTAATGACAGAGTTCATCCCTCCTAGACTACGTCTCCGGGTCCGCTTCAGAAGTGTGTGACCATTGTATTAATAAATATGAGAGAAAAGGAATACAATGATTTATCAGCTAACAAGCACCAATCAGCACCTTTGATAATGTAGAAGGAAGTTCTCTTGAACAGGCTTTACTGATACTGTTTGTTTACTTGAATAAGCCTTCAATTGGCCAAGAAAAGCTTGTGTCGAACAACACACTCTAACTGATGAACTGAAGCATATAGACCTTTAATAGAAGTAGATGGATTGAGTTTTGTTGATTGAAGTCGACCTCGATGCACTGCAATGAACTTCCAAATCTGACTGAAAGCAAGAAATAGAGCTTTACTTCTCCACAATTTTCCTGCAAAAAAAAACTCTCTATACAATATGTTCAAATACTTCTTCAAAAAGCACTTCCCTTTCTCTTATTGAGAACTCCTCTCTTCTTCTCGCTTCAAAAAACATTCTTTGTCTCTTTAAATAGAATGAGGAAGTCAAATGGAATTAAACCAATATTTTTATCTTCATACCTCAAAGATTAAGGTTCATTGGTTTAATGTGAACTCCATTTTTAAACAATGATTTAACAAATCATTATCTTATGAAAACCTTTTATTTTTAGTTCATCTCATAATGATCTCTCAAAATTATCTTAAACATAATTGGATATAGGTTGATCTTTGATGTTCTCGGCCTTCTTGACACCTAAGGTCATAGGATAAGGTGTATTTACAACAACGCCAATTTTAATGCATCAAAACAAATAATTAGACTTTAGGATATAATTTATCCTTGACAGTCAGTATAAACGTCGCAGAATAGACTATCGACATGTGAATAGTCAGATCTACTGGCAGTTAATTCTACGGTTTGAATTCGGCTGTTATTCTGACATTTTCTATGACAACTGCATGTGACAACAAATATCTGACTGGTTGTTATGGTTTTAAAACCCGATGGTTGCTAACTGTAACCTTTACGCCCGATCACATGGTTTTGGAACTTTGACGCAGTTAACTTAAACATTCAATGTTTATATCTCCGCCCATTGCCTCTACCCACATGTGCAGTATATGGACTGGAGGTTCTGTACTGACGGTTTCTTTTTGCATTCACATAGCTTCTTCCTCCAACGTGGTCTACAGATGTGGTTATGATGTCCTGGTGTAAAGTGGTAGAATCCAAACTGTGGTATCATTACATTTGTACACATGGAAAACAACTCCACTGTGGTTAACCTTTTAAACTCTGCGGCAATGCTAAACCTTCCCGCTGCACTTTAATGTTAACTTTTGTTCACATTTCAACATAACTCCATTACGGTTTAGTCCGTCGGTTTAGCTGTGTTAAAAAATTACATTTGATTTGTAATGTTTTTACAATTTTTACCGAAATCTTTACATTTGTAGTTCTAAGTTTTAACACCAAGCCCAAAAGTGGGTTTATTGCATAGTTTTAATACCATGCACCTAGACTTACGTTAGAACTAAGACTTTAGCACTAGGTTTTAGGATTAGTCCTTTAACCTTAGGATTTAACCTTAGGTTTAAAATTAGGACTTAGAACTAGGCATCACCATTTACATCTTCATTGCGCCATAACATGAAGACCATAGTCACTTAGGAATTTTTAGGATTTTAGTCATTAACAAATTTTTTTAAGACTAACTTTTTTTCCTAACACTAACACTTTTGCTGACTTAGAATTATAGTGCTAATGCTTAGACTTAGGATTGTGTTTCCTTAAGTCTTGACATGGACTTAGCACTTTACAATCATGACTAATGCTCTTTACTCTTTTAAAGTTAGAGGTTGACATAATTCAATATGATGAATTTTTCTTATGACGATAGTTTGAATTCAATAAGAGAAAAACATTGATGAATGTTGTCGAAGTCACTGATGCTAATGTCGAAGTTGAAGAGGAACATGTTGAACTTGAATTTCCTGATCATAGCAAGAATGCTGAATGTGACCATCTTGGTCGCTGACCAATTTTGACAAGATTCTTCTTGACGACTTGAGTCGATGAACCATTGCTCATAAGACCATCTTGGTCAATAAAATTTCGACTCAACATGTTTATTACAAAATCGATAAATAATTACTTGTAAATGACCATATTGGTAATTTTGTAATTTCGATACAAAACTTCAGAATCCAAATTGGATCACACCTTCCCACAAAAAGAACTTTTGGTTCTCCAAAAGTTTTATTACAATTCATTTAAGAAAAATAACTCTAGATCCTAGTTAGAGACTTATCTAGATCTAGAAAATTTTTACAAACTCAATTTAGACATATGGCATAAAGTTTGCCCAGTACCATTTGGCAATCAAATGTTCCCCAACAGGTGAATTGGATGTCTCCTGTGCTGCTGATGTCAATGATGTTTCTTGTGGCAGGATTGGACAGTTGCTTTTAGCATGCCTCGATAATTTGCAATGTAGACAAATTCTCTCCTTAGAATTTGTACTTATTGCCTTTGAGTTTTCTAAATGTTGTTCCTCTTTAGCAGATTCATTGATAAATTGAAGCGAGATTTTACCTGAATGCTTCTTCACTTGAAGTGTCTCATCATCTTCTTGTGGTTGGCTTTTTGTAGCTCCAAATCTCTTGCTGTAGGCTCTATGCTTCTAGAAATGTTCTACACAATGCCAAGAACTTCCACAAAATGTGCATGGATATATTATTTTAACAGTTTCTACAACCCAATTCTAATAAAATAAATCACTTCCAGAATCACTACTAGGGGATTGTTTTTGCTTACCCTTTTTTTCCTGTAGCTTCTTTGGCATAAGCTGAGGATGCAGAGACCAACATTGACTCGAAATGTGGCCAATCTTTTCACAATAGTTGCACTTCATTATACCATAACCTAGACCTTGATACTTAGACCTTTCTTGTATAGTTATTGGTAGAAGTCTCCCTTGACCATTCTTTCCAAGGCCTTCTCCTTCTTGATACCCCATGGCCTCCATCATGGACAAACCTTTTCTTTTAGAAGCTGCACTTGGCTTCTGGCTAGAAACTTCCTTGGAGTCTGAATCACTTTTTCGTGATATCAGCATGTTGGGAGTTTCCTCAGCAGGTGAGGAAATGGTTTGGATGGCCTCTCTTGATGATTTTGGTGATGATGAAAGAGAAGAACTATCTTATTCCTCTTGACGAAGAGATAGTGTTGGATTCTTTCCCTTAGAAGTTGTACCTTCTATTAGAGGGTTGTTTCCTCTTTTGTTCTTTCTCAAGACTTCAATTTTAGACTGCAATATTTGCTTGTCACTTTCCAGTGCTTGCACCATCCTTCGTAATGCAGTCTTCTCCTGCTGAAATTGTTGATTGAACTCCTCGAGTTCTTTCAACCGAAGTTGTTGTCTCAAGTTATTGCCCATTTTTGTACATGAAAATAACTAGTATGCTCAGATACCAAAATATGATCTGAAAGTGGATAGCCAAGATCTAACTAACTCTTGAAAAAAATGAGAATGGAAAGAATAATTACTGAAACAATTACTTTTATGTGATTCTAAATGCTTAGCATAAAGTGTTTTTGATATAATCCGTTAATGTTAAAGTTTAAAAATTACGCATTTGCATAACATTAAAACCATATGACAACAAGGATTAATGACGGAGTTCGTCCCTCCTGGACTACGCCTCCGAGTCCGCTTCAGAAGTGTGTGACCGTTGTATTAATAAAGCCAAGAGAAAAGGAATACAATGATTTATCAGCTGGCAAGCGCCAATCAACACCAATGATAATGTAGAAGCCAAATCTCTTGAATGAGCTTTACTAATACTATCTCTTTACTTGAATAGGCCTTCAATTGGCCAAGAAAAACTTGTGTCGAACAACACACTCTGACTGATGAACTGAAGCGTATAGAACTTTAATAGAAGTAGGCAGATTGACTTTTGTTGATTGAAGTTGACCTCGATGCACTGCAGCGAACTTCAAAATCTGACTAAAAGCAAGAAATAGAGCTTTCCTTCTCCAGAATTTTCTTGCAAAACAAAAATCTCTATACAATATCAAATGCTTCTTCAAAAATCACTTCCCTTTCTCTTCTTGAGAACTCCTCTCTTCCTCTCCCTTCAAAAAACATTCTTTGTCTCTTTAAATAGAATGAGGAAGTCAAATGGCATTAAACCAATATTTTTATCTTCATACCTCGAAGATTAAGGTTCATTGGTTTAATGTGAACTCCATTTTTAAACAATGATTCAATGAATCATTATCTTATCAAAACCTTTTAGTTTTAGTTCATCTCATAATGGTATCTCAAAATTATCCAAAAAATTATTGAATATAGGTTGATCTTTGATGTTCTCGGCCTTCTTGACACCTAAGGTCATAGGATAAGGTGTATTTACAACAACACCAATTTTAATGCATCAAAACCCATAATTAGACTTTAGGATATAATTTATCCTTGACAGTCAGTATAAACGGCGTGGAATAGAATATCAAAATGTGAATAGTAGGATCTACTGGCGACTAACTCTGCGGTTTGAATAAGGAAATTACTCTGACATTTTCTGTGACAGCTGCATGTGACAACAAATCTCTGACTGGTGGTTACCATTTTAAAAACCGATGGTTGCTAACTGTAACCTTTACGCCTGATCACATGGTTTTGGAACTCCGACGTAGTTAACTTAAACTGTCACTATTTATATCTCTTCCCATTGCCTCTGCTGACATGCGCAATCTATGGACTGGCGGTTCTGTACTGACGGTTTCTTTATGCGTTCACATAGCTTCTTCCACCGACGTGGTCTACAAATGTGGTTATGCTGCCGTGGTGTAAACTAGTAACATCCAAATTGCGATGTCACTACCTTTGTACACATGGCAAACAACTCCACTACGGTTAACCTTTTAAACTTTGCGGCAATGCTAAACCTTCCCGCTGCACTTTAATGTTAACTTTTGTTCACATGTCAACATAACTCCGTTACGGTTTATTCCATCAGTTTAGCTGTGTTAAAACATTACATTTGATTTGTAATGTTTTTACAATGTTTACCGAAAGATTTACATTTGTAGTTCTAAATTTTAACACCAAGCCCGAAATTGGGTTTATTGCATAGTTTTAATACCATGCACCTAGACTTAGGTTAGAACTAAGACTTTAGTGCTAGGTTTTAGGATTAGTCCTTTCACCTTAGGATTTAGCCTTAGGTTTAAAATTAGGACTTAGACCTAGGCATCACCATTTACATCTTCATTGCGCCATAACATCAAGACCATAGTCACTTAGGCATTTTTAGGATTTTGGTCTTTAACAAATGTTTTTAAGACTAACATTTTTGCCTAACACTAACACTTTAGCTGACTTAGAATTATAGTGCTAATGCTTAGACTTAGGGTTGTGTTTCCTTAAGTCTTTAAATGGACTTAGAACTTTACAATCATGACTAATTCACTTTATTGTTTCAATGTCATAGGTTGACATAATTCACTATGACGACTTTTTCTTATGACGACAATTTGACTTCAATAGGAGAAAAACATTGATGAATGTTGTCGAAGTCATTGATGTTGATGTCGAAGTTGACGAGGAACATGTTGAACTTGAATTTCCTGCTCATAGCAAGAATGTTGAATGTGACCATCTTGGTCACTGACCAATTTTGACAAGATTCTGCTTGACGACTTGAGTCGATGAACCATTGCTCATAAGACCATCTTGGTCGATACAATTTCGAATCAACCTGTTTATTACAAAATCAATGACTAATTACTTGTAAATGACCATCTTGGTCATTTTGTAATTTCGATACAAAACTTCAGAATCCAAATTGGATCACACCTTCCCACAAAAAGAACTTTTGGTTCTCCAAAAGTTTTATTACAATGCATTGAAGAAAAATATCTCTAGATCCTAGTTACAGACTTATCTAGATCTAGAAAATTTTTAAAGACTCAATTTAGACATATGGCAAAAAGTCTGCCTAGTTCCATTTGGCAATAAAATGTTCCCCAACAGGTGAATGCGATGTCTCTTGTGTTGCTGATGTCAATGTTGTTTCTTGTGGCAGGATTGGATAGTTTCTTTTAACATGCCCTGACAATTTGCAATGTCGACAAATTCTCTCCTTAGAATTTGTATTTATTGCTTTTGAGTTTTTTGAATGTTGTTCCTCTTTAGCAGATTCATTGATAAATTGAAGCGAGATTTTACCTGAACGCTTCTTCACTTGAAGTGTCTCATCATCTTCTTGTGGTTGGCTTTTGGTAGCTCCAACTTCCTTGCTGTAGGCTCTATGCTTCCAGCAATGTTCTACACAATGCCAAGAACTTCCACAAAATGTGCATGGATATATTCTTTTAACAATTTCTACAACCCAATCCTGATAAAAGAAATCACTTCCAAAATAACTACTAGAGGATTGTTTTTTCTTACCCTTTTTGTTCTGTAGCTTCTTTAGCATAAGCTCAAGATGCAGAGACCAACATTGACTCGAAATGTGGCCCATATTTTCACAATAGTCGCACTTCATTATACCATAACCTAGACCTTGATACTTAGGCCTTTCTTGTATAGTTATTGGTAGAATTTTCCCTTGACCATTCTTTCCAAGGCCTTCTCCTTCTTGATATCCCATGGCCTTCATCATGGAAAAACCTTTTCTTTTAGAAGCTGCACTTGGCTTCCGGCTAGAAACTTCCTTAGAGTCTGAATCAATTTTTGGTGATATCAGTATATTGGGAGTTTCCTCAGCAGGTGAGGAAAAGGTTTCGATGGCCTCTCTTGATGATTTTGGTGATGATGAAAGAGAAGAACTATCTTCATCCTCCTGACGAAGAGATAGTTTTGGCTTCTTTCCATTAGAAGTTGTACCTTCTATTAGAGGGTTGTTTCCTCTTTTGTTCTTTCTCAAGACGTCAATTTCAGACTGCAATATTTTCTTGTCACTTTCCAGTTCTTGCACCATCCTTCATATTGCAGTATTCTCCTGCTGAAATTGTTGATTGAACTCCTCGAGTTCTTTCAACTGAAGCTGTTGTCTCGAGTTCTTGCCCATTTTTGTACCTGAAAGAGCTAGTATGCTCTGATACCAAAATATGATCTGAAAGAGGATAGCCAGGATATAACTAACTCTTGAAAAAAATGAGAATGGCAAGAATAATTACTAAAACAGTTACTTTTATTTGATTCTAACTGTTTAGCATAAAGTGTTTTTGATATAATCCGTTAATGTTAAATTTTTAAAATTATGCATCATGCATAACATTAAAACCATATGATAGCAATGATTAATGACGGAGTTCATCCCTCTTGGACTATGTCTCCGAGTTTGCTTTAGAAGTGTGCGATCGTTGTATTAATAAATTTGAGAGAAAAGGATTACAATGATTTATTAGCTCACAAGCGCCAATCAGCACCACTGATAATGTAGAAGGCAAATCTCTTGAACATGATTTACTGATATTGTCTCTTTACTTGAATAGGCCTTCAATTGGCCAAGAAAATCTTGTGTCAAACAACACACTATGACTGATGAAATGAAGCGTATAGACCTTTAATATAAGTAGATGGATTGATTTTTGTTGATTGAAGTTGACCTCGATGCACTGTAGCGAACTTCGAAATTTGACTGAAAGAAAGAAATAGAGCTTTCCTTATCCACAATTTTCCTACAACACAAAACTCTCTATACAATATTTTCAAATGCTTCTTCAAAAAGAACTTCCTTTTCTCTTCTTGAGAACTCCTCTCTTCCTCTCCCTTCACAAAAAATTCTTTGTCTCTTTAAATAGAATGAGGAAGTCAAATGGCATTAAACCAATATTTTTATTTTCATACCTTGAAGATTAAGGTTCATTGGTTTAATGTGAACTCCATTTTTAAATAATGATTTAATGAATCATTATCTTATCAAAACCTTTTAGTTTTAGTTCATCCCATAATGATCTCTCGAAATTATCCAAAACATAATTGGATATAGGTTGATCTTTGATGTTCTTGGCCTTCTTGACACCTAAGGTCATAGGATAAGGAGTATTTACAACAACGCCAATTTTAATGCATCAAAACCCATAATTAGACTTTAGGATATAATTTATCCCTGACAGTCAGTATAAATGGCATGGAATAGACTATCGACATGTGAATAGTCGGATATACTGGCGGCTAACTCTGCGGTTTGAATCTAGTGGTTACTCCAACATTTGCTGTGACAGCTGCATGTGACAACAAATCTCTGACTAGTGGTTACAGTTTTAAAACTTGACGATTGCTAACTATAACCTTTACGCCTGATCACATGGTTTTGGAACTCTGACGCAGTTAATTTAAACTATCATTGTTTATATCTCCGCCCATTGCCTCTGCTCACATGTGCAGTCTATGGACTGGCAGTTCTGTACTGACGGTTTCTTTTTGCATTCACATAACTTCTTCCTCCGACATGGTCTACAGATGTGGTTATGCTACCGTGGTGTAAACTGGTAGCATCTAAAATGCAATATCATTACCTTTGTACACATGGCAAACAACTCCACTATGGTTAACCTTTTAAACTATGCGGCAATGTTAAACCTTCCTGCTGCACTTTAATGTTAACTTTTGTTCACATGTCAACATAAATCCGTTACGGTTTAGTCTGTTGGTTTAGCTGTGTTAAAAAATTACATTTGATTTGTAATGTTTTTACAATGTTTATCGAAAGCTTTACATTTGTAGTTCTAAATTTTAACACCAAGCCCGAAAGTGGGTTTATTGCATATTTTTAATACCATGCACCTAGACTTAGGTTAGAAATAAGACTTTAGTGCTAGGTTTTAGGATTGGTCCTTTCACCTTAGGATTTAACCTTAGGTTTAAAATTAGGAATTAGACCTAGGCATCACCATTTACATCTTCATTGTGCCATAACATAAAGACCATACTCACTTAGGCATTTTTAGGATTTTAGTCTTTAACAAATGTTTTTCAGACTAACATTTTTTCCTAACACTAACACTTTAGCTGACTTAGACTTATAGTGCCAACGCTTAGACTTAGGATTGTGTTTCCTTAAGTCTTTACATGGACTTAGCACTTTACAATCATGACTAATGCTCTTTACTGTTTCAATGTCACAGGTTGAAATAATTCACTATGATGACTTTTTCTTATGACGACAGTTTGACTTCAATAAGAGAAAAACATTGATGAATGTTGTCGAAGTCACCGATGTTGATGTCGAATTTGACGAAGAACATGTTGAACTTGAATTTTATTTTCATGGAAAGAATGTTGAATGTGACCATCTTGGTTGATGACCAATTTTGACAAGATTCTGCTTGACGATTTGAGTCGATGAACCATTGCTCATAAGACCATATTGGTCGATACAATTTCGACTCAACCTGTTTATTACAAAATCAATGACCAATTACTTGTAAATGAACATCTTGGTCATTTTGTAATTTCGATAAAAAACTTTAGAATCCAATTTGGATCACTCCCTCTTGTACAACACAGTTTCTTTAGCAGCTGCATATTCAGTTGCTGCATATTGAAGGAGGAAGAAGAGGAGACAAGCTCTCAAGCTCCTAGCTTGAATATCTGAAAGAGGGATCAACCCTAAAAGCTCAGATCTTTTTGTAGAACATATTGCAGCCATATTTGGATCATATCTAGCTTCATATCTGTATAACCCAACAGTCAAAGGATCAAATCCTAGGAGGGTGATTTTCCAAAGTTGTAGTTCTATAAAATCATTTCTGGGTTATCTTGGCTACCCATCACATTCACCAGATCTTGAATCTTGGCATCATTAAAGCTCTTGAGCTACCTAGATTTGCATTTCCTTTTGCAGCAGTTTCATGTATAACAACAGCAAAAGGGACAATGCAGTATTACTTCCTGTAAGCTCACCAGTTACGCAGTGCTAGTTGTAGCATCATTGCAAGGTGATTCTAGGCCATCTCTTTGGCTAGATCTACTCATATTTGTACATTGTGTAACTTAATCATCTCCATATAATAAAATGGCTCAAATATTATGTCTATATCTATGGGTATCATAAACTTACATGTACATTTTCTGTGTTACAAATATTGTGTTTGTGTATCAATGCATTATTCCATTTTGGGATATTACAGTGGTATTGGAGCATGATATTTGGCTTAGCTTGTGGACATTTTGACAACATAAGAAAAGTAGATAGTAGAGATCTACTATGGAGGGATTAAGTTTTGCCTCATATTCCTTTAGATCTATGAAGGATCTCTCCATGGAGGTCAAACAAATGAAGAGAGAAAGGCAAAAGGAGGATCTAAGAAGAAGATTTGATGAGGAAGGTCCAAGCACTTCCTCTCAACAGAAAAGAGATCTGGAGAATCATAGATCTCCTCATAGATCTACTATGCCCACTTTCTTTGAAGAAGGTGAGAGGTGTAGAAATGAATAAAGAAGAGAACCTGAGACTCATGAGACTCTTAGTCTATATCTTGAAGAGTACAAAGCATAGTCTAGAGAATTTAGAGAGAGTCTAACTCTCCAAGAATTATTTGAACTCAAAGAAGAAAGAAGATCCTATAACAGCAATAGAAGAAAGAGGCACAATATATTCTCTTTGCCTACATTTGATGGATCTTCCTCAAGCATTGTTAAGGCTTGGAGGAAAGAGTTAGATACATTTTTTAGGCTACATCCTGTGATTGAAAAAGAGGTTGTCCAAATTGCAGCACTTCATCTTTATGGTGAAGCCAAGGAATGGTGGTTTGGTCACATGGAGCATGCAAAGGTGACTAAATATTCATATTTCTTTCACAAGTTGAGGAAGAAGTTTGATGTGAAGAAAATAGAGATGTGCCATAAAGAGACATTTCCTAAGGAGACAAAGGAGGATGTCAATCTTGTCACTCTAGACAATGAGTCACTACATTCACCACCAGCTACAGAAGTACTTACATCCAGAGAAGAGACACTTGCAACCTTGCAATATAGTCTTGAGCTCTTGACAAATAGAGTCCCATACATGATTCAGGAGATGCATGAGGAAGAGGAGGAATATTTCAACGCTGGTGCATTGGTAGAAGAGCAGCCATCTCTCTTACCAGCATTTGGAGACACCATTGTCCTAGTTGGAGGAACTCCTGTGGTCTGGAAAGAGGTTCCCACACATCAGTTTATACAAGGTATGCATACACTTTCACCACCCATTGTTTCAGTAGATATTATTGAAACTTATGGGGACATGCCACCAGGGCTATTGCATGACCAATGGTTAGACCATCATGTTGATTTGGAGCAGCATTATATGAATGCACAAAGGATCCTTGATCTAATCAAGGAAGAAATGAAGAACCATCCTAGTTTGTCATGGATGAACTACATTCAACCCTTTGAGTTGAAGTGTATAATTTCCAAATATGGGATGAGTATGATCCTATGTACAATGGCTGGTTATGAGTTCATCATTGTGCCTTTCTTCGAGACAACACATGTATCACCTTGCGGATCTACAACGCTGTCAATGAGAAATAGTGAGAAGAAGAGGACCCATTCCTCATGGGAGAAATCATATGGCAACTTCATTCATGGATCAATGGAGGAAAAGATGATAGATGGTAGACATCTTGAGGTGAGAAATATTTTCTCCTTTCTAGATGACACTTTCTCAATGAGCATCTCACAGCTCAAAGAGAGACTTCTACCTGCAGCAAATCTAGAACCTCATTGGTTTTGGAAGGCCATGGATGAGAAGAAGGCCGCATTAAGAGATCTCGTTGGAGGTGCACTTCAACATTTCATGGAGTGAAAAGTTCTTCATCAGTTTGGGGAGGATGGTATTCTACAAAGGGAGGATACCATGTTTATCCATAACATCATTCATCATCCACATTAGGATGAGTGGGTGAGGATGATAAGCAAGGGGTTGCAAGACCACTTGCAAATATATGACATAGGCCAACAAGAAGCTTGGTTACGTTGGTTTCTCTTGGGTGAGTTTGGTTACTACCCAAAGGTTGCTATTTCTTTGATCCATGCCTTGAAAAACACTCATGTAATGAAGAAGGAAACATGGCTGCGCTTGTTGCTTTTGGGTGAGTATGGTTACTACCCAAAGGATTATATTTTATTGTCTCATGCCTTGTGTATCAATGATAGTTTACAGCAAAAGAAGGCATGTTCATCTTTGAATTCCTTAAGAGAGTTTGTCCATCACATGACATCTCCTATGTTTATGTGTTTTTTATTGTTTGTAATATGGCATAATACTCTCATGATATGTGATAATGGAGTTTGATTGTATTGGGCTGGTATGACATTCTATATGTCCTTCAGCATGTTGTTGTTACTTCATGATTCACATGATGATGTGAAGAGGCAGCAAGATCTCTTGTTTCTTTGGTTGCTTTTGGGGGAGTTTGGCTTGTCCATCTTACATAAAGGAGATGGAGGATGGTAGGAAGAGGCCCTACTCCGATGGTTACTATTGGGAGAATATGGTGACACTTTGGTTTACCCATATGTCTCTATTTATTCTTTTGCATAATGTTAGAATGATGCTTGGAACCAACAAGGCCAACAAGGCTAAAGGTGAGGGCATGTCAATGCTCAATGTACTTTATGAAACATGGGACGAAGAGATGTATTGTGAGATGGAGCTTTTCCTTTGCGGGAAGGACCACTTTATTTTATGGATCTCATGTATTGATGATGATGTTGGACATCATATGGATGTCATTCGATACTTGATGGTGGAAGGAGGACATCTAACCATACAGTTGGAGGTCATTCTATACATTATTGAGATACAACTTTGGAACCAAACATGCATGACACATTGTAGCAAATGGAGGAGGCCTTCCTTATGTAGATGCCATTTGGAGGGAAATGGATGTCTTTTGCATCTAATTTTGCACTTGCTTGAGGTCAAGCAACATTTTGCAGGGGAGGACTGTAATATTCCCAAATTTTCACATGACATTTGGAATATTAGAGTTCTTCATTTTCTTAATGAATTAAGTAAATAAAAGGGTGGAGGGACCCATAATCCTCAAGATGAATAAATATCCACTTTTTATGTGTGAATGTGGATTAATTAAGCCTAGATATACATAATGGGGTAGCGTAGAAACTACTAATGTGAATGGATTGGAGATCATGTCTCATTAATGAGATAGATCATGGAGGTTGAAGCAGTCAACTAAGGTCATGGAAGGCATCTAATGAAAGATCATAGAGAATTCATGATGAAGTGATGGAGGAAGTGGAGAAATTAATGCACACATGATAGAGAGGGTGTACATTGTATGTAGACATGATGGATGACTTGGAGAGACAATGCAGTCAAACATGGAGGATTATGTCCACATGCACAACACAGTTTAGAGGTGGGCTAAGGCATGGGAAGGCTCGTAAACTATATAAAGGAGATGAAGACAACAATGAAGGCAAGATATTGAATATATATTTTGAAGTCTGTTTAGATCTGGAATTGTCCTGTGACATTCCATGCTTTCTTTGGATGTTTAACTAAGATTGCATGTGTTGTTTAGCACAGGGTGTTCTTGGTTGGGAATCCCTCCTCTTTCTTTGAGTGATATCTAAGGAAGAGGGTTGTACTTCATTATTCATCAGGAATTGGTGCCAAATATCTTTTCCATTATCTGCAGAACATCTACCTTCAGGAATTATGCAATTTCTGAAGATCAGTTGGGAGGTGGAGGTTGTCTTCAGTATTTTTGATGGAGAACCGGTGTAGGATTATTCCTATCACCTTGGGTTTAAATATTAGCATTCCCAGGGCTTCATTTTAGATATGGAATCAGGCCAAAAATTATTGATCTCCTATCAGCTGTAGTTCCATCAAGGATTTTTCAGTCCGTCATTGCATATCCAAAGGAGGAAGGAAGTTACTAGTATTTCAGCTAGTAATCCTGTGAGGGATCATCCCCTCACCTTGCCATCCATATTTCCATTAGCCTGGATTCTATTGCAACATATTTAAGCAGGCATAGAGCCTCTCCCTCTTGTATAATTCATTTTCTATAGCAGCTGCATATTCAGTTGTTGCATCTTGAGGGAGGAAGATGAGGAGACAAGATCTCAATCTCCTAGCTTGTAGATCTAAAGGAGGGATCAACCCTCAAAGCTCAGATTTGTTTGTAGAACTTATTGTAGACATATTTGGATCAGATCTAGCTTCAGATCTTTATAACCCAGTAGTCAAAGGATCAAATCCTAGGAGGGTGATTTTCCAAAGTTGTAGATCTGGAAAATCCTTTCTGGGTTATCTTGGGTACCCATCACATTGGCCAGATCTTGAATCTTGGCATCATCAGAGCTCTTGAGCTCCCTAGATCTGCATTTCCTTTTGCATCAATTTCATGTATAGCAACAACAAAAGGGACAACACAATATTTCTTCCTGTAAGCTCACCAGTTACGCTGTGCTAGTTGTAGCATCATTGCAAGGTGGTTCTAGGCCATCTCTTTGGCTAGATCTACTCATATTTGTACATTGTGTAACTGAATCATCTCCATATAATAAAATGGATCAACTATTCTGTCTATATATGTGTTGATCATAAACTTACATGTACATTTTCTGTGTTACAAATATTGTGTTTGTGTATCAATGCATTATTCCATTTTGGGATATTACACACCAGTAATCGATGCCGACATCGATGGATTATTAAGGTTCCCTATAGTGATAGCCCTCCTAAGCTTGATCTAATCCAAATATAATGTGTTCATGGCCATTTTGCATTCCCCGTTCTCAAACGGGGAATTCCAGGCATGTTGTCATAAGTGTTCCCGCAACCCTTACCTTCCACTGACTGTGTGTGAACTCCTGAAAGGTCTCCACCTAGTCTACCACATACCAAAGGTTTTGGGCTTCAAAGAACATCTGTAAGAAACTCCATGGTGATATGAAGATACTTTCAAGGCCAAGCTAGCTACACATTGATGCAAGAATAAGATATATAGGCTACTCATAATGCAAGGTTGGTGAAGCCTGCCTACATGGGTTTCGACTATTCCTACACTTAAAGGGAGGAAAGCCCTTCAAGTGTTGGCTCAATGCCTTTTTCATAGGTTCAAGGGTTCATATCCCAATGAAGGAACATCCATTTTTATGTATAGACCCTGCCAAGTATGTGATATTTTTTGTTAATAAAAAGGGTCTATGTGCCCAATATTCCATGTTTTTATTCCAGATCCTTATGGATCCTTCTGCTGCCTGTGGTATTTCAACGCATATTTGTATTACTTACATATGCGTTGTTAATAAGTATGAATGATCATTTACCCCAAGACAAGATTCTGATTCAGGAACATGACTCAAGTTATTTTATTATATACAACATTACACATTATGTTGCAAAGTATATGTTATGAAGTGTGGTAATAACACAAAACTTCATTCCATAGCATATGCATACACTAGTTCAACTTGTTTATCAACACTATTCATTTTGGAGGTGTGGCATATGTGTTTATGTATGCATTTATTTATCATAACTATAAATCTATCTCTGCATATAGAGGAATCCACATGGTCATCACATTAATAACACCGTTACAGTTCAAAAATAATCCAAACCATTTCATCATAAGTTCATTAATATTTAAGCCACACAAACATATACTTTTCTTTAAAGTTGCAGGGAACATGAGTTTGGGATAAGGAATCTCCACCCAAAAATAGACAGATGTAGCCATACTTGCAACTATCACCCTCGAGACATATTCCATATTTTGAGGGGGGTGCTTGCTTAAGGGATTAGAACACCATATTCCAATGAAAACATGGAATCCAGAGGGTGTCTTTCTCAATCCCAACAGTTGATGCTGCCATCTTCTCATCATAGGGAGTCCAGAGGTTCATGCCTCATCCTAAGTGCATACATAATGATTCACTCCCTTACATGGAGTCCAGGAGCCATTGTAACAATAATTTAGTAACCAAGGTATTTAATCAAGTCTGATTTTGATGTTTTTGTAGGATTAGATTCTTCCCAAGTTGTACAAGGCTACAAAGCCTATTATCTCAACCCATTTCCTCCAGGTGACCGAAGATGTTACAGCTATCCATAGATTACACCCCAACCCACAACCTTTAGGGACCCAAGTTTTTACAAGACTCTAGAGACTGTCTGAACCCACATCCCCCAGGGACCCAATATGTTACATGGCTCTAGGGATCCTATCGCAACACACAGCTTCCAGGGAACCCCAAAATATTACAGGGATATAGGGATCCTATCTCAACCCACAATCTTCATGGAACCCCAAACTATTATATGGCTCCAAAGAGTAGAAGCTCCACCCACAACTATAGGGAAACTGAGAGCCAATCCCCTTCTCTTCTCTCTTCTTTTGTGCTCCCTGCTTATCGAACCATATTTAACTGTTTTTTGTTTCTCAAATTGTGTCTCCTCTCTCCTTTAGAATTAATTAGAATACCATGCCTTGCCTTCTTTTCCTATCTTGTATTTATGGCTTCATCCTTGCTTTATTGCACTATGAAATTCCCCTCTTGGTTTCTTGTCCCTTTTCCTTGTGAAGGTTCCCAAGTGCATGGGCCTATGTACCTTCCTTGTAGTTCATTTAATTTTAAGAATTGGTTCATTGATTCATATACCAACCAAATTTTAATGGCTGTCCCGAACATTTCAGTTATTCTCCACAAGAAAGCCTCAACCTCACAATCAAGCAATCCTCCTCTCGAGCTCTAGAATCAATGTCCCTTTGACTCAACCCATTTTTCTTAATTGCACATATTTGAAAAAAATATTTACAATACATTTAATGATAGAACCATGGGTGGGTTTATCACATGATGTTGTAATAGCAGAAGTTGTAACAACAAATGCCATAACAATTGTCAATGTTAAATCTTCTCAAAAATGCTGTAAAAATGTTGAAACTGTGTTAGGTCCCTATATTACTAGTGTAGTCTTTTATTGTTGTTAGTGTAGCCCCCTTATTTTTATTTTTGTACCCTTGTAACCCCAATATTGTTATTATTGTGCCCTTACATTATTATTGTTAGGTCGGCTAGGATTATATTGTGACCCCATGGACTCCTATATATAGAAGGAGGTTTTTTCATTTGTATCATCCAAGAATTGTTCATTTATGTAATTTAAAGGAGGTTTCCCCCTCGAAGTGGCATATTTCTAAGGCGTTGGTCTCTCTCTTCTTCTATTTTTGGAGTTGGTTTCATAACATTTGGTATTAGAGCTTTCAATTCTAGGGTTTCGCTGCTCCAAACAGGTCATCGTGGAATTTTCGCTATAAAGATTTTTCTACGAAGTTTCAGAAGCTGAAATTTTTATCATGTGAAACAAAAATCCTGAGGAACTTTGTGTAAAACTTTCATATCTTGGTTCACAATATTTTCGGAGATATGATCTGTGGAAGTTAGGGTTTTTTCAGGCTCCCGAATTTCATCTCAAAGAGGTGACTGTGGGAAAACTGTCATAACTATCTCTATGAGCATCATATTGGAATTATGTAAAGATTGGACGCACGTAAACGAACTGTATTTTCTTTTGTATCAATTTCATACCTAAAGGAGGAAACAGTGACATGTGGCATACCGTACAAGTTCACTCTACTGAACTAGTCCATAATTAGGCCATTGTGGGAGATTGGGCATAACTTTGTCTTTAAGAATCCAAATCAGGTCAGACCTGTGGCATTCGAAAGAAGCTTCAGAGGGATACTATAGGACTTATTTCAGATATTGAAGATCTGAAATCACATAGATACTTTAGTTTGAATATTGAGCTCCTCAAAAGTAAGAAAAAGGTGTGTATTTTTTTTCTTTTCGAATTGCATAAGTTTGAAAAATCAGTTTGAATTGATTCCAAGGGAATAATGTAGAATAGATATCAGTATTGGGTTCTAAAATCCCCCCAAAAAAGAATTCAACACCCATTAAGTGTTCAAAAGGCTCTACTATGACTCATGAAGATGAAGAAGTGCAACATGACATATCAAAATTACAAGAGCGAGTGCACCAAATTTTGCTCTTGCAAAGAGAAACAAAAAATGAAATGGAATTTTTGAAGAAAGGCATGGAAGCTAAGATGGATGGTTTGAAGAAAGTCATGGAAGATAAAATTGATGGTTTGAAGAATGGCATGGAAGACATGGAATAAAAAATGGAAGACATGAAGGACGATATAAAAGCAGACATGGAAGGCTTCATAAAGTTGATACAAGAAATGATTCCTAATGGTGAAAAGATAGTAGAGGAAACTCATGATGAGAACAAAATAATTTCTAATCGTGATTACATAAACTCGAATGTTGGATGGAAGACCCACCATATTCCAAATATCTATATGAGGAAGTTTCATGGAAAGGATTTTGTAACATGGATACTACAGATGGAACAATATTTTGATCTCAATAATGTGCAAAACACACAAAATGTATGCATTGAAAATTTATATTTAGAACAAAATACTTTTGTATGGTATTGATGGTGTTGATCATTGGTTGTCATTAATACCAACCCAAGCAGTACCAGGGGCTACCCTGATCTTGCATGGGAATTTTGACCTACCAAATTACTATATTCCAAGTCAAGGATATTGTTTATGGTTTCTACTTTTCGAGATGTTTCCGTTGATATATGGCACGCCATGTAATTCTTTACGGTTTGAGAGATATTCATGTTTGAAGTTGATAACCCTAGTTAGTGGGATAAAACCCCATAGGGTTGTGGCATGACACTAATCATTGGATGTGGTCATTGAATAGTTAACAATTAACAATTTCTAAGCTCCTAAAGTCCCTCCCACATTCACTTGTTGAATACCCTCTCAACCTAAGCATTTATATAAATTGTGATCCTCATATCCTCCTCATGTATGGATTTAGCTACTTGAAACAGATCATCGTGGAATTTTCGCTATAAATTTTTTTCTACGAAGGTTCAGAAGCTGACATTTTATGAGGCGAAGCTGAAATCCTAAGGAATCTCATGTAAAAATTTCTTATCATGGTGCATAATAGTCTTGGAGATCTGATCTGTGGAAGTTAGGGTTTTTGCGGGCTCCCGAACTTCATCTCAAAGAGGTGACCTTGGGAAATCGTCATAACTCTCTCTTTGAGTATTGGATTGTAATTCTATAAAAAGTGGCAGATAGTTCAAGGGCCATAGTTTTCTGTTTATCAATTTTAGAGCCGAATGATGAAACAGTGACACGTGGCACACCGTACAAGTTCGCTCTACTGAACTAGTCCATAATTAGGTCATTATGACAGATTGGACATAACTTTGTCTTAAAGAATCCAAATTTGGTCAGACTATTGGAAATAATGAGAGGGGGGGTGAATTAGTATTCATTTCAATTAAAGCATTAGTTAATCTTCAATTATTATCATTTTTTGTACAATGATAGCAGTAAACAAAAGGAACACAAATGCACACAGGTTTTAAGGTGGAAACCCTCTCCAAGACAAAAACCACCTGAATTATTTTCTAATAAATATTTAATATTAAACTCCAATTGAAAATAAAGCTCCAACTTCCTAGAATCTAGAAAAGCATTCTTCTCCAGCTCCACTGGATGGACACTCCAATGCCCGAGATTCTTCAGTAGTCAACTAAACGGATGCCCCAACACCCAATGAAATAAAACTCACCCTAGCACCACCATACCACCCTAAATTTTTCACAGGCTTGAACTTTTTGGTGCCTTCGTGCACCAACCTAGCACCAACCTACCACCCTATAGAAGAATAAAACAAGAATGGACTCCCATACTAGGGAAAATGGTCCACTTTACAATGATATAGAATGATGTAGAAGAAGAAGACACACTAGACCATAACCCAAACTATGACACAACCACCTAATGATGATCCTAGAACTCCCAAAACCGCCTCTTCAACTCTTCGCAGATAGACACTTGTACAATTTTCTACAATGATGCATTTACAATGACTTAGCACAATGATACATTTACAATGACTGTATGTGGTGCTGCCCACTTGAAGACTTCATGTGCTGAACTTCTTACTAATGTTCTACACCTTGATTGTTGCTCCTGTCATGCTACCCTCTGCTGCACCTTGCTTTTCTTTGCTTCCCTAGAAATTCTGGTCCTTTGCGGCCCTTGACAACACATGATCTAGCTTTTTCTTACCTTCTAAGATCTTGATATTGAATCTGGTGTATCTTTGTTATTTAAGCTCCCTAATATGTAATTTTCGGTTTTGTAGTAGTACTCTGAGTCTTATTTCCAATTCCATAGGTATGATCCAATTTGGATTCTTCAAGGGAGATTTATGCCCAATCTCTCACAATGACCTAATTATGGATTGTTTCAGTAGAGAAAACTTGTACGGAGTGCCACGTGTCATTGTTTCTTCATTCAGCTCTGAAATTAATACAACAAAAACTATAGTCTGTGCACTATCTGTCACTTTTTACATAATTCCAATCTGATACTTAGACAGATATTTATGATGATTTTCCCAAGGTCACTTCTTTGAGATGAAGTTCAGGAGCTTGCAAAAACACTGACTTCCACAGATCATGTCTCCGAAAATTTTGCACACCCTAATCTAAAATTTTTACAGGAGCTTCCTAAGGATTTAAAATTCTTCTAATAAACATTTCAGCTTCTTAACCTTGGTATAAAAAAAGTTAGAGCGCAGATTCCACGATGACCTATTTTAGGTAGCGAAATCCCTACATAAGGAGTATATGAGGATCACAATTTATATAAATTCTTAGGATGAGAGGGGCTTCAACAAGTGAACATGGGAGGGATTTTATGAGCTTAAAAATTATTAATTATGAATTTTCAATGACCCATGCCACAACCCCATGGGGTTTTAGCCCACTAACTTGGGGGTACAAACTTCAAACATGAATATCTCTCAAACTATGAAGAATAATGTGACGTGCCATATATCAACGGAAACATCTCGACAAGAAGAAACCAAAAAATCATTCTTGACCTAGAATATAGTAATTTGGTAGGTCAAAATTCCCATGCAATATTGGGTTAGCCCCTGGTGCTGCTTGGGTTGACATCAATGACAACCGCTGATCAACAATCTCCCCCTTTAGCATTGATGGCAACACAAGTACTCCCCCTGCGATCATGACACCTCTTCCTACAACATTCTCTCCCCCTTTGACATCAATGGCAAAGGGTAACTCCCCCTGACACACAACCATCCTGCGGACCTGTACACACTTCCACTCCCCCTTTATATTATGGATAAGGAAAATCTAATGAGAACTTTGGAGAATCCCAAGCTTCTGGCAAAGATATTCAAATGCTTCATGAGGTAAAGGTTTAGTGAAGATATCAAACGATTTGTTCTTTGACATATATACCTCATTTGAAATTCTTTTCAACATTTCATTCTCTGTTGAGCAATCATCATTTGATCAAAATGTGTTTTTGTTTTTGAATGCATATTGGGATTCTTGGAGATGTTGATATGTGGTGTTTTCATAGAATATGGGAATAGACTCAACTGAATTATACTTGAAGATCTTGAAAAATTTTGTTTTCATCCCAAGGACTTGAGTACAACATGTTCTTTCTTTGTGATGTATTATGCTTCCGGCCCGTAAATAACGAGATTGAGGGTTTGCTTTTTTCTCAACCATGATACGAAGACATACATAGATAGAATACTTCTCCAATGGTACTCTTACGATCATTAATGCTTCCTGCCCAATGCCTTGTAAAGGCTTGAATAATGAGATTGTTACCCTTGGGGATACCAGCCATATTCTTGTGCCCTTTAAATATTGAAGACTTTAACGACAACAATAATATGTGATTCTTTTGGTCTTTGCTTGGAATCTTGCTACTTGTCCAAGCCCCAGCATAACATCTGGTGAGAGGCTATTATTACATGAAGACTACCAATAATAGATGTGTACAACCTCTTATCCACATCTTTAGATCGGTCGTCTATGCTCGATTTGCAACTTTTCTGTTACCATCGGAAGTAAGGACCGGTTTGCAATCTTCCATTTTGAATTTGCCAAGGCATTTCCTTGACGTACTTGGCTTCGACATATAAATATTCCTTTCTCTTATTGAGATATTTTGAAGCCCTAAGAAGTATGTCGACTCACCAAGTAAAGACATATCGAACTCACTTTGCATATTTGTGAAAATTTCTTACTTATTTGATCATCATTGCTGCAAATGTTATATCATCCACATATACCTCAACGATTGTTAAGTATCTTTATCTATTTGTACATAAATATTGCTATCAACAATACCTTTCTTAAACCCCACCATTGATGTAGATATCATCGAAGATGAGCATACCATGCTGCGGGAGCCTACGAGACCATATAGAGCCTTCAACTTTAAACACGGTCTTCTTTTACGATAGTAGAAAACCTTCGGGTTGTTCGATGTAAACTTCTTCTTCTAATTCACCATTCGGAGAAATGTCGACTTAACATCATTTGGTGGACTTTGATTTTTCTTGAACATGCATAGGCGAGAAGCAACAGGATGGCTTCCATTATGGCAATTGGTGCAAATTTTTCATCGAAATCAATTCCTTCCACTTGTACATAGCATTTTACAAACCAATCACTTTGTTTAATGTATACTATCCACATCTTCCTTCCAATTTGTTTCTAAACACCCATTTAGTCCCAATGACATTTTTATCTTTTGGTCACTTAAGAACTAATTCCCGAGGTGTTGTGTCGATTTGATCCAATTAATCATTCATAGCTCCTACCCAATGTTCGTCCACCGGCTAGCTTCCTCAAAGCTGCTAGGCTCAAGGGTTTGCTAGAAAAGAAGTAGCAGGCTTGTTTAGCCGATAGTGACTTTTGACCTTCATTTATGTCATGATTTGATTTGAAGGATGGTTCTTTTGAATCCATTCTTTTGTTCTCTTTGGAGGAGCTTCTTTTTTGTTGTTCTCGTATATCTTGATGATCATTATTTAATTCTTCTGGTTGATAGTTTCTTCTTGTTCTAGAATTTTCTCTATGACTTTTTCAACCTCTGTCTCAAGTTTCAAAGATTCTAGATCCTCGTCATTATTCCTTAGAACGCCATCTTCGTCAAATATAACATATATGCTTTTCCCACTATTTTTTGTATACTTAGATTATAGAATTTATAGGCCTTTCTTTTGTGTGAGTAATAACAAAGATACATTCATCAACACGTGATTCAAACATACCCAAAATTTTATCTTCTCTTTTGATATAACATTTGCTTCAGAAGGTGTTGAAATATTTTACATTAGCTAGTTTCCTTTCCATAATTCATGTGGGGTCTTGTTGCAATTATTTCTAAGAAGACTTCGATTGATAATGAAGGCACGTAAATGTCAATTTCTTGAACATAAATTTTCATCCATTTTGAATCAGCATTGTTCTTACCCATTTTCTGTACGGTTCTTTTCTTTCTTTCGGCAACTACATTTACGAGGTGTTCGTACTATTGGCTTGTCTTTTTATTCCATTTTTGTCACAATATTGTTGAAATAATTTGGAAGTGAACTCTCACCATTGTATCTTGAACCTTTTGTTTTCAAATTAGTTTCATTTTTAGGCCAACTCCTTGTAGATCTTAAATCCTCCAAATACTTACATATTTTTTCTTTAGGAAATTGATGGCTATCATCCTAGTATAGTCATCTATCATTAACATGAAATATAACTCTCCATACAGGATTTTCAGTACTTCTCCAGGACCATATAGATAAGGATGTATCAATTCCAATGGATGTGATGCAAGTGTTATTTGTTTTAAATTCTGGAGTTTTTGTGCGCGCCGTGCGACGAGCCTCTTATAGTGTGTTGGAAAGGTTTTGAATTTTTCGGCATTTCTTGTCTTTTCATGTCCTTTTTTCTTATCGACAAGATTGTCAAATTTTATGTGACCCATTCGATTATTCCATAAGCGAAGCTTTCCTGTTCTTTAGCTAGTAGACATACTTTAGTTGCTTCATCTAGAACATATATGTCGTTTGGGCTCAACTTGCGCAGCCACAATTTTACCATACCCGCCTTTCCTAATTTCACAATTTTTGGAGTTGAATAGCATTGTGTGTCCTTGATCACATTTTTTTCCAACTGTGAGTAGATTGAAGTTCATGTTTTCAGCAATAGAACATTCTTGGCTATAACATCTTTACAGTTCGAGAGTGACGTTACACAGTCCTATAACATTTGAAGATCCATCATTTCCAAAGTATGTGGTTCCATCCTTCTTCTCTTTCGAGATACAAATTTCCTTCTATCTCTAGTCATATGCAACGAGCAACCATTATCAACACACATCTTTGTTGTTTTGAGCCTTGAGAGTGAGAGCACAATTATCATTCTTCTTCTTCTTCCATGTTTGTTTGTTAACGGCTTTGAAGATATTTTGGAGAAGTTTTCAAGTCTGAGTCTCTAGCTATGTGTCCAAATTTGCGACGTTTGTAGCGCGTTCCATATTATTTCCTAAATGTTCAAATCTATTGTTGTTTCGTTGAGCCCTAGGAGTTCCATATTTTAAGGATCTCCTGGAATTGTATTGGTTCAGGCAGCGAGACATTCTACAACTTTATGACCAAATTTACCACATGAATAACAATAGCCATGAAAAATATTTTGGTACCTAGATGGAAATTTTCGTCGAGGGAATCGTCTTCCACAGAGATATTCTTGAATGTATAAATGAAGTCTACATGCATGTCGGATCTCCTTATTAGGTTCATTGTATTTTGTTGGCAGCAGAAAGGTCCTAGTTCCTCTTCTTTGTAACTGAGGCCAGTTCTTTCATTGTAAGATTGTTGATTGTTGATGAGTTCCTCCAATTCCTTGAGCTATTAGCATAGTTTTGGACAGTTTTTCCCTTCTTCACTTCCTTGCGGCGAGACTACTTGACTAATGCTTCCCTTTCTTGGTTTGCTTTCTTCCAAATTATTTTTTGAAGTGACTCTTAATGCATTTGTGTTCTTCAACTTCAATTTTGAGGACATGAACTTGCTTCAAAAAGGTATTGGAATGAATCTTCTCGGCCTTCGAGATATTTTATAAGCCTAATTTCCTCCTTAGAAAATTCTTCTGTGGTCAACTCTATTCATTGTTTGATACCTCTTGTTTATTTTTCTTGGCCATAAACAATACTGTCTCATTGATTCTTCTTCTTGTCATTGTCTTCATCGGATGATGAGCTATCTTCTTTAGAGAGAAAGTTCCTTTTGGATCCTTTCTTTCTTGCTTGTTGAATTTCTTAAAGCCTTTCTTTCCTTTTGAGTTGCCATCACTTATGTTCGGACATTTTAAGTATCTGCCAACTACAACAAAACATATCAATGGAGATTTTGTATGATTTTCCTTACCAATTTTAGTTTTCTCGTAAGTAAGCAAATTCTTCATACGGAAGAACTTCTTCATCATCTCCCTTTTCTTCACACTTGTGGGTGCATGTCTTTTCAATTGAAGGTTGTTTACTTATTGGTTTTCTTAGATGCAACGAACAGGTTTCTAGATGCCAAGTACCCTCTTCTTCATCAAGTCTCATTTCATATGCTATGAGAACTCCATGTAATTCCTCTTTGATGAGTTTGTCAAGATTTTCTTTGTATTCTAAGACCTATACCTTTGGGTTGAATCTCCTGGTAACGTTCTAAGAGTATTCCTTTCATGATCTTCTCGTCGAAATGCAGCTCTCCTAATCCTTCCAGAGTATTGGTTATTTCATCAGCGCATTGGAAGTATGCAACAATGTTTCCATCTTCTTTCATTCTGAGTTGCTCAAATTTTGCTCTATAGATTTGAAGCTTTGCTTCTTTGATATTTGAGTCACCTTCATATATATTCTCAAGCATGTCCCATACATTTTTGGTTGTTTTACAACCCAATACCTTATGATAAGCATATTCAATAAGTCCACTGATAACAATATTATTTTCTTTTGCATCATTTACCAAATTCTTCTTAACTTGTTCATCTATTTGTGGGGTACACTGATACACCCCACAACTACTTCGTGTCTTCCTAAAATGATCGCAAGAATGTTGTGCGATGAATCTCCGATTTGGGAGGAGAAAGCCATGAAGTGTTCTCTTGAGAGAACCACACTTGCATCCTGAGAGGAGAAACTATTAGTTCCTAAGGATGAGCCTCGGGATGTGGATCAGCCACCAAAGAGGAGGAGTTTATGAGTGAAAGGGGCACCCATGCAGCGCCATCGGGAGGGCGAAGCGCACTACGAAGGCCGAGCGGCCCCGGCTCAAGATGCGAGAGAAGGTTGTGGGACCTACGACACGGCGCGAGATAGAGACGGTCACCTGACCGGTATGCTGGATACATGGCTCTGCATGGCTTCGATGTGTCTGTGTGGAAAACCATCCTCTTCGAGGAAGGCTGGAGGACCCCGCATGGGTAGATGCCATGGTGGAAGAGTATGATTCGGTTGTCGAAAATAGTGCATAGGAGATTGTCCCCAGGCCGGAGGGAAATGGGTGGTGGGTTCGAGATGGATCTATAAAGTGAAGCGGTGGCTGACGGGAGTGTGGAGAAGTGCAAAGCGATTTTTTTTCCCAAGGCTTTTCACAGATAGAGAGGATCGATTATGAGGAGACCTTTGCACAATCGCAAGGTATTCTTCCATACGGCTGATTCTTGCCTCTCGGCGGAATGGGGTGGCACATTCATCGGATGGATGTCAAGACTACGTTCCTCAGTAAGGTCATTGAGGAGGAGGTGTTACTGTCGGCTTGTAGCCGAAGGTTTCGAGATCTTGAAAGCAGCGAGTATGTGTGCGAGGCTCAAGAGAGCACTATATGGGTTGAAACAAGCACCTCGTGCTTGGTACCTGGAATGAACGGTTATTTCACCAAACTTGGATTCTCGAGTGAGGTACGGATCCGAACCTATACCAGTTGTGGTGGAGGTAAGTTGCTGATCATTGTACTTTATGTAGATGATTTGATTTTGACGGTGATGAGGTATTTGATACTCATGCAAGGAGGATCTTGCAAAAGATTTTAAGATGAAGGCCTTCCAGGCCCTCCTTGTTATTTCACAGGATTGGAAATTTGTGTGTGATGGGTGATGGTATTGTTCTTAGGGTAAGTATGCAGAATCTTGGAGAAGTTCAACATGCATGGTTGCCAAACTGTTGATACTCCTCTTCTGGTGGTTGGAGAAGGAGGATACTACTTGATGGAGGTGGTGGATGCCTTTGTTTATCGACGATTGGTCGGGTCGCTTATGTCTGAGTGATACACGACCCAATATATGCTATCTGGAGTTAACTAGCTTTCACAAGCTATGGTTAAGCCTACCAAGCTCTTTTGGAAGGGTGGGCAAGCATGTATTACGTTATCTCGGAGAGCACATCGGGATATGGATTGTGGTACGGACGAGGAGGATGAGGTGAAGGTGTGTGGCTTCACGGATGCGGATGAAGCGGGGAGCCCAACGGACGGAAAAAGGCACATGCAGAGGGATTTTCGGTGTCGGGTTGACAACAGTTTCTTAGTACGGCGGGGAAGCGAGAGATCCGTGGCACTCGGTTCAATGGAGGCCGAGTATATGCAGGCGAGTTTGGCTGCATGCGAGGCTATGTGAATGAGGAAGATCACAGTCGAGTTGTTCGGTTCACACTTAGAGCCTCACCGTGATTTATTGTGATAATGAGAGTTGCGTAAACTCTCGTTCGTCGGTATTTCACCAGTAGATCTAAACACATTGACATTCGGTATCATCATATCGGATATTGTGTGGGCGGAGAATCATGTTACTTTCACATTCCTACGGAGGATGGGGATCTTGATATCTTGACGAAGGCACTCACCGAGAGCAAATTCGAATACCACGAGGTAGGATAGGGGTTGCGAGATAATCCTTATCTTGTTGAAGGGAGTGTTGAAGTTGCAACAAGATGAGGAGCTTAGTGAAAAAGTCGCCTTAAGCTAAGTGGGCCCGTAGGCTATTTTTGGCGCAAAAAGTCTGTTTTTGAACATATGGATCATATTACATGGATTACGGACTCTGTTTGTGGATGGTTGGTCGAGTCGAGAAAAAATGAATGGACTTCTATTTTTAGACATCTTGTAGGCGGAATATATATTTAGATTGCCGGTCTAAAAATAGATATGTCGAATATTATTAAGCTCTTAATAATATTTGGACTCACAAGCATTATCTTATCCTCTTGGAGCACTTCAATTTGAGTCACGGATGTAGCACGTACGTGAAAAAAGGTACGCTATTCCTAGGGTTTTTAGTAGGGCTATTACTTAGTTGACTTCGATTTAGAACTCATGTGACGAGTTGGTCGGTGATGAGACGATTAATGGAGTTGTTCGATTTAACTTAGTTGAGCTAGTTGTATCTAGTGTGATTGATACAATTATTGAGAGTGGTGTGAATTAATTATTAATTAATTCACTAATTATTAACTCATAAATCAACTAAAGAATACATCGATTCGCCTAGGTGCATGGACATTTAATCGGGCTTGATGGAGAGGTTAGGTGAAAGAGCGATGTGACTATCGGTTATTGACTATCTTGGTGCATGAGATTTGCACACACATTGATGGAGATGCCAATGAGGATTGCGCGATGCATACTAGTGGGATTAAACTGGATCATCCATTCTCAAGGTTGATTAAAGTGAAAGCGTGTCATCGGTGGAGCAAATTGGAGCGTGTTTTGCTAGATCTGAGCTTGTGTAGTGTGTAACAATTGGAGGTCTGTCTTGAGCTTGTGAGGAGTTGTAAAATTATTGTTACATGATCTCTATCATTATAATATACGAGATAGTTTGGGGTTTTCAGCTTTAGCTTTCCCATAAATACGTGTTTTATGTGTACGTTTTTTATGGTTTTAATGTGCGCATGCGATTGTTTTATGTTCCGCAATTAATGATCAATGGTAGAAAGAGGTTATGTATTATGCATGAAGCTCGATAGTGTGTGATCGGGATAAACTCGGTGAATAATATAACTGACTATTCCTACATTCACAATATCCTCCTCATGTAGGGATTTATTTCATGAAAACAAGTCATCTTGGAATATTTATATAATTTTTTTTCTATGAAGGTTTAGAAGCTGAGAAATTGTTACAAGAGGGAAGCTAACATCATGAGGAAGAACATGTAAAAAATTTTAGATCATGATGCGCAAAATTTTCGGAATGTAGTCTGTGGAAGTTAGGTTTTCAAGCTCGCAGACTTCATCTCAAAGAGGTGACCTTGGGGAAAATAGTCATAAATATATTTTTGGGTATCAGATTGGAATTTTGTAAAGAGTGGCAGATGGTACATAGACTATAGTTTTCAGTGTATCAATTTCAGAGCCGAATGAGAGCTCTTGTTCGTGGCACACCGTATAAGCTCGCTCTCTTTGAGAGCCGGTCCATAATTAGGTCATTGTGAGAGATTGGGCATAACTTTGCCTTGAAGAATCCAAATTGGGTTAGACCATGGCATTGGAAAAGAAGACTCGGAGGAATACTACGGGCTTGAAATCACATATTGGGGATACGGAAATAATAGGGCTACACAGATTCGATGTATCGAGCTCCTAAAAAGGCAAGAAAAAGCTAGATCATGTGTTTTCAAGGAAATTTTATAAAGGACCATAATTTCTAGTGCGAGAAAAAACAAAGCAAAATTTGAAACAAATGTAAGCTCAGGTAGCGTATATTCTGTATATGCATGTTCATCTCTTAATTGCATTATGTTATTTGTATTTTAATATTTTTTTTTAGCAACATGTATGCTCTAAAGGATGAGGTAAGTTTTGCTATTATGATGTCATGGGTATTTCTTGAAGAATTTTTGCGGTATTATATATTCATCCAAAGATAAGACTCAATGCATGATCTAATGTTCAGAAGAGTGAGAGCATGACAAGAGCAACAAACAAGGTGCGGGAGCAACATCAAAGAGTGCTACATGAAGTCTTCACGTGGAAGCACGCATATAGTCCTTGTAAAGGTATCATTGTCTTGAGTCATTGTAAAAAAGTGTTACTGAAATTATTTAGTGGCTATACGCAAGAATTGAAGAGTAGTGTCGGGAGGTCTAGGATCATCATTAGGTATTTGTGTCATAGTTGAGTTATGGTCCCCAAATGTGTGCTCTTCTTCTTCTACATCATTCTATATCATTGTAAAGTGGACCATTTTCCCTGGTAGCAGTCCATTCTTCTTTATTCTTCTATAGGGTGGTAGGGTGGTGTTAGGGTTAGGTAGCTCATTAGGTGCTAGGGCATCCATTCAATTAACTACTAAAGAATCTTCGTCGTTGGAGCATCCATCAATGGGAGGCACAGAAGGTCACTACAATTCTAGGGGAGTTGGAGCTTTCTTTTCAATTGGAGTTGAATATTGAAAAATTATTGAAAATAATTTAGGTGATTTTTTTTCCGGAGGGGTTTCACATAAAAACTGTGCATTTGTATTTACCCTTTTGTTTAATACTATCATTGCTTACCAAACACTAATAAAAATTGAAGATTAACTAATATACGAAGGAGATTAATAATAATGCTAATTTAAAAAATATTGATTCACCACCCCCTCTGAGTATTTCCAACGAATGACTGCTCCGTAAAAAATTGTCACTTGGTTAATTTTACGGAAGGAAATAATGCTTTTGACCTTTAGGATAAAAACCTTGTTCTTTAGCCAAATGATAAATCTCAATCAAAAGGGTTCGATGGTGGATCACATTTTGAGGACTTGAGAGGAACAAAGGATTGTCGGAAAATGCGAGGGGGTGAATCAATATTTCTTTCAATTAGAGCATTAGTTAATCTTCAATTATTATCGATCAGTCGTACAATGATAACTTGTTAAACAAAGGAACACAAATGCACACAATTATTAAGGTGAAACCCTCTGAGACAAAAACCACCTAAATTCTTTTCTAATAATTCTTTAATGTTAAGCGGTGCAAATAAAGCTCCCAGGTTCCTAAGTCTAGAAAAGCTACTTCTCCGGATCCCGGATCGACCTCACCACAATTCTTCAATAGCCCAGACGGATGCCCCAGCACCCCGTGTTCCTCAACTCACCCTAGCGCCTCCTACCACCTGTATTACGATCTTGAACTGTTGAGTGACCATGCACCACCCTAACACCCTATAGAATAATAAAACACAAATGGAATCTTGTACCGGGGAAAATGGTCCACTTGCAATGATGAATGATGTAGAAAATATAACCTAACTATGACACGACCACCTAATAATGATCACAGGCTCCGACACCCTCTTCAGCCCTTGATAGATAGACATATGCAATTTTTACTGATGATGCATTTAATGACTTAGCTCTAATGATACTGCCCCAATGTCTGTCTTGATCTTTGCCTGAAAGACAATATATTGTGACTTCTTTTGCTATTTGCACATGATTTCTTCTCTTGTCATGCTACCTTGTTCATCTTGCTTTAACTGTACCTAAGTACGGTCTTTGTAGCCCTTAAACAACACATGATCTAGTTCTTTCTTGTCTTCTAGGATCTCGATATTGAATCTAGTGTATCTCTGGTAATACCAGATCCCCAATATGTGATTTTTTGGTTCTATAGTAGAATCTAGGTCTTATTTCCAATGCCTCGGCCCTGCGATTCAATTTGGATTCTTCAAGGGAGAGTTGTACCCAATGTCTCAGCCTGAGTATGGTATTTAGGTGAGAGCTAACTTGTATTAAACGCACCACATGTCTCTTGTTTCTTTATTTGGATTTCAGGTGATGTGATTCAAAACTAAAGTCTATACCTTATCTATCAATTTTTACCAGAATTCCAATCCGATACTCAAGGGATTCGACTATTTTACCAAGGTCCTTTTTGAGATGAAGTTTAGGAGCCTACAAAAACACGCCGGGTTCACATATCCATCTAAAAATATTGTGCCACCGTTATAAAATTTTTAAGATATTTATACTCCATGATTTCAAACTTCTAACACATAAACATTTGGAAACACGAACCTTCTAGAAAAAATTGAAAGCAAATTGCCTGACAGCTGTTGGTGAAAATCCCTACATAAGAGGATATGAGATCCACAATTTATATAAGTAACCCTGATTTGAGAAAGGCTTCAACAAGTGAATGCGGGAGGGATTTTAGGAGCTTAAAAATTATTAAATATTTAGGTTTCAATGACCCATCACATTTAGGGTTTTTAGCTCACTAAGCAGGGTTGCAAACTTCCAAACATGAATATCTCTCCAATCGTGAAGAATTATGTGGTAGTGCCATATATCATGAAAACATCTAAACCATTAGCTTTCAAAGAAATTCTTGACCCATAATATACTAATTTGGTAGGTCCATTCCTTTAAATATTGAGGTAGCCCTTGATGTAGCAGGTTGTCAATGACCGTTGGTCAACAATCTCCCCTTTGGCATTGATGGCAACACAAGTATACCCCCTCAGGTCATGACACCTCTTCCACAACATTCTCTCCCTTTTGACATTAATGGAAAAAGGGTAACTCACCTGGACTAACCATCTTATGGGACACTGTACACTTCCTCCCCACGACACACAACCATCATGTGAACCTGTACACACTTCCTCCTTGTACAGATTATGAATAAGGAAAATCTAATGAGAACTTGGGAGAATCTGACTTATGAGTAAAGAATGCAATCATCGCTTCCTACACGTACGTAAGGGCCGGACAGCGAGATTATTTCCTTGGGGGATACCACAAGCCATATTTTTGTTGTTCCTTTAGATGTGAAGAACTATTTTGACGGCAATAACATATGGCAGTTATTTTAGTGCCAAAATATTTCTACTTATCCCAGCCTTGCATAACATATGGCAAGGGGCTATTACATAAAGAAAATTACAATCACGGTGTGCAACCTCTTGATCCACATCCTTAGATGGGTAAATCTTATGCTCAATTTGCATTGTTACCATTGGAGTAAGGATGGGGTTTTCAATATTTGCATTTTGAATTTCTTGATCATTTCCTTAGTGTACTTGGCTTGACATATAAATATTCCTTTCTCTGAGATATTTGGAAGCCACCCAAAGAAATGTCTTGACTCACAAGTAAAAATCTCCAAACTCATGCTATTTGTAGGTTCTTACTTGTTAAATCATCATTTCTGCCAAATATTCTCTCATCCTCTTTAGCTAGTGAAGCGATGCTTTAGTTGCTTCATCCATAACATATATGTGAATTTGGGGCTAGAAGCTTGTTTGTGTACAATTTCTGCTAGCTTTCTTGACTTCACATTTTGTGGAGAGTTGAATAGTATTCGTGTCTTAATTTTTATTTGTCTATGTGAAGTAATTGTAGTTCATGTTTTTCAACTAATAGAACATTCTTGGCTAGAGCATATTTTATTCCGAGCGTGACGGTACACAGTCCTATAACATTACGAAGATCCATCATTTCAAAGGAAATAGTTCCTCTGTCTTCTCTTTCGAAGATAAAATTTCCTTCTATCTCCGGTCATATGCGTTGAACGGCAGCTGCTCGAGCATATCGCACATCTTTGTTGTTTCGAACGCCAAAGCGAAAACTGAATTATCGATCTTCTGCATCTTCTCTTTCACTCAAGGTAATTCCCCACATTACGCACTCACAAGAAAAAATAATTTTCGGTCTTTGACGGTATGCTTACTCTCTCATCTTCCTTTTTAGCGACTGTGACTTTCAATAATATTTGATGAAGAAAGATGCTTTCCATAAGTATTTTGCATGACTCACAAACATCACAACTCCATCCTTTGAAGTTCAGGCGAGATATCATTCTACACGCAGTAGAGTCCAAAAAAACTGCTGCATATCCTGACATCATTCTCCTTGATCAACCATAGGTTCACATATCACGACCATGTTTATCATCACCTCCCCCACACGCAATCGCGATATAATTCGATCGGTGATCTCCCTCCATGGCACTCGTCACCCACGGTAGACCACAATATCCATGACAAAAGTGACGCCATGGACATACCACTTTGGTACGGAAGCACCTCATGCCCATTCACCCACCATGTGTGAGTCCCAGGATTTCATGTAGAAATGGCTTTGTTCTCGGACGACCAAGGTTGTATAAACGAATAAAAGCGCACTACCTTGCCTCGGTGCTTGTATTTTCTGCTATAGTAGCATAATCACTCCCCGCATCTTTTTCATCACTTCATCAACCACACATGAGACCAACCAATGGGGGCCCCAACCCTCATCAAAGCACCTTCCTCCGTCATCCAATGAGTGAACACTTTCATGTTTTGGGGCACCGTCTCTTGTGTTTATAAATAAACTTTGTTTATTCTTTTGGTAAGTGTACAAAGACCACAAACGTTGCTATCCCTGGCTTGTATCATTCATTTTTTCTCCCATAGCGGCGGTCACTGAACACCCTTGGTCGGTGTCCACACTCACCCAAAAGTCACCATGATATTCTGTCGATTTATACCCATACAGAGTCACAAGCTCAAGGATTTCCCCATCGAGAAATAGTTATTTGCCTCAAGGCGCATTTATACTCGGGCCATGGGCCACTGAATCCCCATCATCGGGTTTCGGTCCCCCTCACCCCAACACCTATGTTAAACCCATCCATAACGATGTGATCCTTCATATTAGCTCTCGTTCGGTTTGAGAGGCTTCCTTTTGTCGACTTCTTCTCTTGCAAAGAAAAAGTGGTACTTTGGATCGCCCCTCTCCATAAATAGGGCATCCTAAGATGGCATTAAATTGTTGCACGGATGTCATCGATCCTCTCTGAAATTAAAACTTCTCTTCTGACTTTCATGTCAAGATGGTATCGTACCTTACAACCATTGCACTTTGATCAAATTCTTCAAAGAATGACCCTTCCTACTTCATCTCTTTTAACAATACTTACACGAAAAGGTCCCAACCAACACCTATGCGTACAATGTATTACTCATTCCATGTAATTTGTGGCCATATGGGTGCCACATTTACTTGCCTATCCTCCAAAAGAAAAACACCCACGAGGGGCGTCGGCGGTCATCGTCGACCAACGGTTCACTGTATTAGTGACACAGACGGAACATGTATCGACAAAATAGATTTTTTTAACTAGCACGCAACATTCGAGCATGGGACGCACGCCCCATAAGTAGAAAATTTGTGTATTGTAATTATTTGCTTACGAAAATTTACAGAACATAGTTTGTTCTTCGAGCGCACTGCGGGGTGTCTCCAATTCCGAGGTATACGGGTCTCTCTCTTTACGCACGGTACTTGAAAAGAAACTATAATGTTGGATAAGTAACTACCTACACTCACGTAAAGAGGCTTAACCTTTGGAAAAATCGTACCAAAGAAAGATGACATTATTTAATGTTAGGCGGTGTTATTACCTATAAATTTTTGACATAGCAAACGGACGTGGCTAAAAATGTTTCGCCTTCAGAGAAACATTTCCTTATTTCATTCTTGAAGCCTCTAACCATCTTTTAATTTCCTTGAAGAATCCTCATTGTTGTTTCCCGCTCGCCTCCTCATGAAAAGAATTTTCTCGGAAAAAGCCTCCCATCACTCCATTTATCCCTTCAAAATCCCCCATTTTCACCCCCTTTTTCCCTCACAAAATTCATAAAATCCCCTCCTTAGCCCTCTAAATCTTCAAAATCCTTTTAAACCTTGTGGCTCCTTCATTTGGTTTAAAAATCATGCTGCCTACGCAACCCCTCATTTGGCTTAAAAAACACTAAATTTGGGCTAAATCAACCATTTTACATTAAGGGCCTGCTTCCTTTTGACAGCCCTTGGCCCCTTTCCCATGTGACCCGTGTTATTACCAAAGCAGGCCTAATCGCACGTCGCAATCGAGCTTTCCTTTGCGGCCTTTTCCTTTGTCCTTCAATTTTTTCCGATGCGATGAGTTTTTACTCTCATGATCGCGATTTGATACGGGCCGGTCTCTCCCGGTCCAATAGCCGCGGGGATGCGCTGCATTCCATCGCAAGGCTTCCTGGGCCCCCCTACGGCTAATGCGGACCGTTAATCTTTCCCGGATCCGATGGCCGTGCTCAGCTCGCCGCCCGGTACCAAATCTAGTTTTCCCCCTTCTCTTTTTCCCCACGATGGCCCAACTCTTGGAGATTTAATCTTGACACGTGGTCCCACAAAATGTGATGGGGTTGCTACTGGCGCTTGTTCCGGGCCGAAATGGCAGAATCCCACCAATTTGATCTAGACCATTGATCTCTTAGATCCAACGACGAGGATTCCAATACAACACCCCCATACACCAGACCCCCATCTATTCCTTTGAGCTCGCCTCCACCATTGATCTTTCTTGATCACGGTGGAAGAGCACTTGATCGCATGGGTTCAGTGCCCATTCACTTCCCCTCCTTCGATGCCACGATCATGCAATTTAATCCTGGCCGTTGAATCATCCCAGAGACAATGGTCAAGGTCGATGGCAACTTTGTTCACAGAGCTCGTCATCGCATCAGGTTTGATTACGATCTGAACCGTGCAAATCCCAAGAACCACGAGCGGAGATATACGCTAGCGCTGCGCTCACCGCTGTTCACCATCTGAGCCTCGATTGAATCTCGGTAGTTGATGAACTTGATCGAATGATCCACATTTCTTTGTATCAAGCCCTTCACTCATTTCGTTCCCATCAACGGATCTTGACGAATTTGTTTCCAAGATCCGCAGTCGGGGATTGTCTGCCATTGACCCCATCTACTGTTTGGCAGGTGCACCTTTCTCTGTTGTCTTTGTCATTCCCCGCATCCAAATCTCCCCGCCTTTAATCGCGTGAAAATGCATATCGAGTAATTTTTGAGCTCGAGGTTTAATGTTTCAAAATTATGCGATAAAAGTGGTTTAGAAGGGATGCATGTCGAAGCGGTGAGGCATATCACGTTTTTTTGGAAAATTTTCCAACCTTGAGAAGGCTGTGAGTAACCACTACAGTTTTCCCACGCTTCACTTCCACAGCATATTCTCCGTTTAATCATGGCCATTGGTTAATCCAATCTAACAGCTCCATGATGCATCGTGTCCTCATTCCTTTGTTTTCCACTGACACCCAGCTCCCATCGAGTGATCATAGCTATCCATTGCTGCAGTGCGATAATCATATTAGTCCTTCCCAACTTGCTTTCCCTCCGTTCTGTTCTCCAGGTTTCTGTCTAGGATCTAAGCAGTCCATCACTTAAATCTAACGGGTCTCGTTTAGAGTTGTGCCTGAATTCATTTAAACCCTTTTACCTTCGTGGTTTTCTCCCCATCTTTTTTTTTTTTGTAATTTTCCTCCATTCGGCTATGTTACCCCTCACATTACTCGACATTTAATGTGACGTTGATGGTCTAATCAATGGCCGGGACTTAATCTTACCTCCACTTGTTGTTCATTCATTCATCATAGGAACAGTCATGCACATCTGAGTAGTTGCCAGCATCGAATCTAATGCGGTGAATTAAAACTCACATCGCCTGAACTCCATTAGACTCATTTTACGTTCTGTATATTTTTCACCAATTTTCCTGTTGCATCAACCATTTTTGTACTATGCCACCATTTCCACAAGCCTCTGAAAGAATCCATCCTCCCTCCGCATGATTTTCTTAACATGTTTACGGGTTTGGAGGGGTTACGATGTCATTCCTTCCCCAAATCATATGTGGTGATAGGGGCCCCCGATACCATTTTTCAGAACCAAAAGATTGCGGGAAGACACACAGAGGTTTTTTTAAAAATGTGTATTTCATTAAAATATTAGTGTTAAACCCCCTCATGACCTCCCGAGCGCCATTAAAACATATTCATGAACGGATGGAAAAAAAACGCCAAAATGTATGATGACAGGATTAAGAGTTTAAAGCCTATTATTGAAATATAATGTCATAATCCGATTGTTTAAAGGATAAAGATACGGTTAGGAACCTTTAAAATGATCCCGGAGGCCTAATAAGGCCTAAAAACACATGAAACAAACCTTGTCATAGTTTTCACATCAACGAGTGTTCTTTCCCAAGAAAGGGGCCAAAGGTTCCCATAGTGTTTTTATTCTCCATCAAGTTCTTGAGAAGATCACCACCACAGAAAAGAAGTCCTAAGATTGCCGGAGCATTGGTTACAAAGTATGGCGAGGCCTAAATTCATTTATCTGCCTTACTTGTCCCCGAGTACAAAAAAAGAGTACAAACGGCCGAACGTGCCTCAGAGAAACATACCTGCGAAGTTATTATCGGCCTGTCGAGGACCCCTAGCTCATCCAAAGAGTACTAAAAGTCATCTGAGGATATTAAAAATAGAATGGGTTGCTGAAACACTTCTCTCTTGTTTTAATGAGCCATTTAAAGTTCTATCTACCTCTACTTCTACTCACCTCTTCCTGAAGCGATGAAAAAATACATTGTAAAGTTTGTTGGTTGGTTAGTGGATTGTAAGGCTGTTCTTTGAGATAGAGTTCTGTGTATTAGTTTTAAAATAGGGTAGGAATGAATTTCAGTTGATATGAGCTATTGGACAATGATGTATATAGTGAGTCGCTCTTTAATATGACATGTTGTTGGATCTGTTCTAAATACGTGGTGATGTGTTCTATCTTTTATTTCTTTCTCTCTATTATGCAATCATGTTTCATTTCTGCGATGAAATCGATAATCTAGCTTAGGATATCTTGTTGTAAAGTACCCTAATACTTCTGCTCTTCTTATCTTTGATGTTTTATGCTAATTGTGTAATCTAAGAACAAGTTTAAAGACAATTTAACCGATATAGTTTTTGGTCTTCTAATGCTTACTAATGTATGAATTAAAATTTGTTTTCAGATGTTCGTGTTGAGTTTAAGCGAAGAATTGGGAAAATGGAGATTAGGTTAGTTGTCTCACTAGGGTCCTTTTCAAATAGTTTAGCCTTTCTAAGATCCCTTAAGGTGCATGTCGAAATCGAGAGAAGGTTGAAATAGCTTCTTTGATCTTAGGCTTCACTTTGTGTCAATCTTAAATATTTCCTATTGTACGAGAAGAGTTAACCTCATTAGGAGTTTGATCATAGATGCTTAAGGCATGCCCTGTCCTAAGATTTTCTCCTAGTGGTCACACCTTGGAACTTGCTTGTCATTCACATTCATTCCTATCATTTCATCCCATATTATCATCTTAAGAGATCCTGCGATTTAGATGACTAGCATATTTGAAAGCCTTGGATATTGAATTGCAGTAAACCCTTTTATGACCCCATTGGCCAATGGACTTGAGTTTTCTTTGAATTATCTCCCAATTGCCAAAATCCTTCTTTGCTCACTTCTTTGTCTTACATTGTGAACCTTTCTTTCATGTTTCCCAACCAACAACAAAAGCAAAAATAACAACCCTTGTGCCCTATAACTAGCTTAATACCTTAAACTAAACTTCAAAGATATATTATCCGTTGCCTTTATAGAAAGTCCATCCTGGATCCGGAGACTAAATCACGAGATCCCAAAGTGGTTTGATTTTATCTATTGTCTTTTAGTATTCCCAAACTTGCCAAAACACGGGGAACCCCAACATAGCCAAGCGACTCAAGCCCAGGAACAAGACCACATTAGCTTGAAGGTTGGAAGTAAATCAGCATGGTGGATATTAAATCTCCCTTCAAGACACTTTAAACCTTCCACTGGTGACTCCACAGTTCTAAATGACCAAACTTCCATGATGATCGGTAGGCTGCTGATTATCCTTGTTTTCACTAGATACGCTGGGAGACGATTTTCATTTCAACATCATCATTTTAAAGAAATAAATAGGATAATCTTCTTGGTTTGAAGATAGTTTTCCTCTTAAAGACTATCATATCTAGCTAACTTTTCTTGTCAAATTTGAAGACTTAACATCTGCGGCTTCAAGAAAAATCCATCATGAAACTTATCCTAATCCAAACCCACTTGAGGTAGTTGAAAGTCCGGAGAAGAATTCTTAGGAAACACTTATACATATAGGGATCCAACTATTGTCGGAACACATTCATGAAAGGCACTCCTTCGGCCCACAGAAACTTTGCGGCTCTCTCGACATTCAATTTGACTTAGATTTGCAAAGGATTTTAGAACTCGGTCATCCGATTACTATAGATCGGACAAACCTTGAGCCTCAAGGATTTCATCACCACCTAGTGGTAAAAACATTAAGGAACGGGGAATCCTCCATCGACACCTCCCACGATATTCATTTCATCCAAAGCCCGGTCTCTGTCACCCTCGTCTGCTCAAAATTTCTTTGCGGTCCTAGCATCTCTGTCATTCATATACTGTTGCTAAAGCCCAAACTTTACCTCCACAAGAAACACTATCATGCAGTGTGGTATGCTCCCTTATGGTGCTACCACGGCCTTTGGCTCCCGACCCAATGATTATCGGTCAAAAATCCTCATTTCCTTTGGAAAAGAGTCTACCACAACTCAACATCATGTAGATAGGATGGAAGATGCTTTTGACTATATGGAGATAGAAAGATAGACAATAAAAATGAGAATCTTTGCTCGAGTTTAGGAGGAGAAATGAAGAAGTGGTTTTAAATTTTTACCTCCCAATAGCAACACGGCCACACTCTTTGCATCGAGACTTTTATAAACAAATGGGAAGTTAAAGCAACCCTCTCCAAATATTAGCGAGTATAAGAATCTTAAAAGAAATCGAGGAGAGAGTTTTCATGACTATTCTACTAGATTTAACAATGTCTACAATGTCTTCACCTCACATGAAACCTCCCCAAGGAATGGCCTTAGTGAAATACACGAAAGGATTTGATCTTGACATGGCTTATCAATTAAGGGAGAGAAGTTATAACACATTAGAAGACATGCGAAGGAGATGTGAGTGTGAAACAAACTTGATGAAAAAAGAGCTAGGATGGTGAAAAGAAGGTAACCTATAGGGATGACACATCAACTTCCACATCTGATCCCAAATATGAAAATCTAGCCAAAAACATGGAAAGGCTAGAAAAAATGATGGAGAAAATGGTTTTCCAAGTCGATCAATCGAATAGAAACCAAAATCAAAACCGAACCAAAAATTTAGGAGAAACAATCCCCAAATAGACAAGAGACTGCGATCAACAAGTCAACCCCCATTCCAAGAAGAATTTCCTTGATGAGGATGAGGGGATAACGGAAGAATCTCGAAGGAACTATCATAGCTTACAGGCAGGAAGTGGACAACCAAGATCACATCTATTCCACGAAGACAACCCGAACCTCATACATCTTGGAATGAGGAAGGGTTAGGAATACGAAGATATGAGTTGGGGTTAATGCCATCATGCGAGGGTCGAAACAATATGATACAAAACAAAAAGCTAGATACTCCCTAGGCAAAAAACTCTAAATCAACATTAAGAAGAGACACGAGAAGATTCCTAAAGTGGTAAGTAGCAAATCAACGGTGAGAGTTAAGGAAAAACTAAAGAAAAGACATCCTAACTACGATAAACCAAGTCAAGAAACTAGCAGCACTATCATTGTCGCTAAAAGTATACGATAAAACCTTCAAACATTGTACATAGTGAGAATCAACAAGTTGATTTTTCCAATAAAATAGTGGCCAACAAACGAAATTGAACCTTTCAAAAAGTCGGTCTCCTTTCAATTTGGAAAGTGAGATAGCCAAAATCAAAATTTCGGTTCCTCTCAGGTTGGCCGGCCAAGATGTATATAAAGGTCAAATTTTGAAAGCTTTAATTTAGGAGAAAACAGTGACCTTTGTCAATTTAAATGATGATCGAACGGCGCTTTTGTTTGGTCCAGCAATAGAATGAAAATTTCGAGAGGAGTATTGCCTCCCTTCTGTAACAGTCCTCAATATCCATTGAAAAATCCTACATAATACCATGCATGATTAAGGGAGCTCACACAACCTTATGCCAAAGTGATTATGGAGAAGTTGGGCTAGAGATAATATACCTTATAAGAATTTATATTCATTTGACTCTGTGAGAGTGAAGTACCTTGGCCTAATCAAAGATATACGTAGCAGATACGACCCAAATCCCGTGATGCATAGTTATGGATGTTGTAGTGGCAGATGCCTCCTAAGTATGTCATGTTGTTTTCAAGATCATGGGGTGCCAAGCTACAAGGTACAATGCGGATGGACATGACATATGTACAGATCCTTGTCTTGCTTGACTTAGAAGACTATATAGAGAGGCACACATGAAGTTTATGGCTAGCGACCACGAGAAACCTAAAAATTCACCTGTACTCTATCCATACATGCTCTGGACTCTTTTATCCTTTACAGCGATGAATTTATAGATGAGCCGAGAGACGGAAGACAGAAATTTAAACAATAAGTGAGACACCGATCTTAACACAACGGCTCCGATGGAGGAAAACAAGGAGAAACCTTTGGACGGTGTCTTTGAATCAAGAATGCGAGTGAACAAAACCAAGGCTTGCAGCAGCAGGGATTACTCATCACTGCGAACTCCATGAAGTCCTAAAGAACAAGACATGGCGCAACATGGTGTAGACCTCGAAACCTTACATAATGAGTAGAACATGGCACAGTTGGGGATGAGGCGAAATAATAATTACGCAAACAATCCCTTATGGAGAATGAACTTTGATGGGTCTTGCTGTAGAAAGAATGCGGGGAGCTAGAGTATGGTTGCACAATGCGAAAGCAATTATGCTAAGAGTCATGCCTTCAAGCTAGATTTTAAATGTACAAACAACATAGCGATGTGAGGCTCTCATCACAGGATTGAATCTATTGAAAAAACTAGAGACGCAAATGGATAATTGTACATGGAGACTGCGAATTAGTCATCAAACAAGTGAATGGAGAGTACTACAAAGCATCCTATATTGAGGGCATACGGAAATGATGCCATGGATCCTATTGAAAACCTTTATAGGAGAATGAGCTTGTGTTTGTTCTAGAAGTCAAAACATAATTGCAAGTAGATTGACACTGTATTTCTTGATTCATATCAGAAATCACCTAGTGATAAAAAATTCATTGTTGAAACCAAATATAGACCAACGGTGCTGAGATAATGAGAAATGTTGGCAGGTCTTTGAGGTGACAAACGGATAGAGGATTTCTTGCTTTGGGAATAGGTGTGAATTTCAGTCGAGGCTTTAAGTCCGATGAAAGAAGTTTAGATAAAGCCTTTGATGAAGAAAAACCATCCCATAATGCGGAAATAAACATATTGTAAAAAGAACTTGGAACTCAAACAGAAGAATACAAGAATGCGAGAAAAATAAGACATAAGTGCGCAATCCAAAGACAAAAACATACCCTGAAGGACTAGCACCCCTTGAGGACCTTTTTTATTTTAATGATGTGGAAAAGAAACCCACTATAGAACACCACAGAATTTGATGTTGAAGAATGCAATAACAGGCACCAAGGATAAGCCTAAAATGATTAAATTATCTAAAACTTTGTCAACACATATCAAACAAAAATACATTGATTTGTTTAAAGTTTTGGATGTGTTTACTTCCCAGGCTATGAGGACTTAAAAGCTTATGACACGGAGATCATCCAACATAAGATCCCATTGAAAACCCACAAAAACCTTTCGGCAAAAAGCTGCTACCAAATTAACCTATACAAGCGCACTCTTGTAGAAAGGAAATCAAGAAAACGTGTAGAGGCCCAGAATCATAGTGCACAGCAGGGTTTTAAATTAGATATTCTTATGTTGTGAGAAAAAAGAGCAGGAGAAATCAGAATGTGCATTGATTTTAAGAGCATGAGCTTCACTTAAGGATAATTACCCTTTACCCAAAATGGAACACATCCTACAAAAGATGGTAGTCGGCTCAAAAAGTATTTCTGTTAGATGGCTTTTAGGGGTATAACTAGGTCTTAGTACTCCCTGAGAAGATCAGCAGACAGCCTTCACCACTCCATGGGCACTTTCATGTATGTGAAAATTCCCATGGACTAATGAATGCGAGGCCACCTTCCAAAGAGCTATGGACATAGCATTTTCGGAGGAAATAGGGCACTTCATTGTAATTTATCTTGATGACATAACGATTTTACTCCAAAAGGCGATGAAAACCCCTTAAACATACGAGAAAATTATTTGAGAAATGTAGAAGGTTTGGGCTATCTTTAAACCCCAAGAAGACGGTATTAGACTCGAAGAGGAGAAGCTTCTTGGCCATATTATATCGAAAAGGAATTAAAATAGACCCGAAAAGATTTCGGGGGAATACTACGGAATTAGTCACCCAAGAGGAAACATAAAATTGCGGTCCTTTGTGGGAAAATTAACTTCTTGAGAGGTTTATTCCCAACAGCGAACTCCTGAGAGATATGACAAACATCTTGAAAAAGTGAAAACAGGAGGTTAATGGACTCTGAAGGCCAAAAAAAATCTTTTGAATTAGTTAAACATGCACTCTGTGACATAATCCTAATCAACCCTAATTTTACTAAATATTTCCTAATTTTCTCTTTTGCATCGAGCATCACGATGGTTGTTGTCACATTGCAAAAAAAAAAATTCGAAGGACGGAGCGGCCTATTGCTTTTTCGACCAAGACGCTAAAGGATGCACCCTTGAAACATAATATAATAATGGAAAAACGGTATGTATGGTAAAGGCCTTAAAAGACTTCATGGTGTATGTGCATTTTCACATCATTTCCTATGTACACAACATAGTGGTGAAGAAGATATTTGTCCCGAAGATCAGGACGGAAAGAGGGCAAATGGATTGTTCTGTAATCTTTGGAGTATGATTTGGAGATCATACCCACAAAACTCATCAAGGGTCAAGGCTTGGCTCAACTAATGGTTGAATCTAACTTACAAGCCCTTGACATTAATATGGTAGATGATTTGGATGAACATGAAGGATTGCATTTAGCTCTGCCTAACAGAAAAAAATTCCAAAACTCTCCTTGGTATGCTAACATCTTGTATGAACTTACAAATCTTAATGCTCCTCTTGATTTGTCAAAGACAAGAGTAAGGTTTCTAAAGTTAAAGGCTAAATTCTTGCATTTTAAATGAATGTTTATACTAAGAAAAATTCAAAATGGTTTGTTGCTTAAATTTATGTTTTAAGTTGATGCGAAGGGATCAAACACGAATTCCATGCGGGGAGAGTGTGGAGGCCATCTCAACTAGAAAACCACCGCTAAAAAAATCCTTAGAGGCGCAGCTATTACGGCCCACCCTTTTCCAAGATGTACACATAAAATGATAGTTACTGCCACAAGTGCCCAGATCTTTGAGGGCAGAAAACCCCTCCCTTTACCATTCTGACAATCACTATTGAATCTCTCTTTCAACAATGGGGCCTAGATTTCCATAAGAAATCCATCACTGCTTCATCTACCCAACACAAATGGATTCTCAAGGCAACGGCTGCTACAAAGGATGAGGAGGCCATCCCTACTAGGAATGCCACGAGATTCTAACACCATAAAATTCCTTGAAGACCATATCCTATATAGATTTGGATGCCTAAGGAAAATTATCCTTTGATAATCTTGTTGCTTTTGGTTCCAGATGATTGATTTTTGTCACGGGTATCGAGATTGCACTTGGTCATTCTACTGGTTATCATCATCAGTGTAATGAGCTAGCGAGAATCATCAAATAAGAGTTTAAGTGACCATCATCAGAAAATTTAGCAGAGAATAAAAAATATGGCATAATAATTTGTACATGCTTTGTGGGTAGATAGATTGACTACAAAAGAAATCCATTGGAATGTAACCATACCAGCTTATTTATGGGGCAAAAGCGATGTTCCCTACCATCCTAGGGATACCGGTCATAAAATTGGTCCTAAATACGATCGAGAAGAGGACATCATGGTAAGGAGGATCAATCAAACTATACATCTCTAGCAAACGAGAATAGGTCACACAACGGAGCTCCAAAAGTGCAAGAGAACATCAAAAATTGTTTGATAAAAGAACAAAAAGCTTGTGATTTCAAAATTGGAGACAAGGTATAAGTAGGACTCTAGGAGAAGAGGGCCACGGAGGTAAGCATAGCAAATTTGACGATTTGTGGCAAGGCCCTTACATTATTCAATCCACCATTGGTCCCAATGCATTTTTACTGCAAGAAGGTGGATGGTACGGTCTGTTTATAGAGTCTGTCAATGGCGAGGATGCTCAAGCATTACTAATGTTGAGTTCCGGTTAAAGTTTTCACTTCCATTGTAAATACCATTGATGTGTTTTGTTTGAAAAAGAAAAGAGAAAAAATATGCAAAAAGGAAAAAGAAAAGGTTCAAATAAGCCCAGAAACTTGAACCTGTAGTTTAAAAAATGGCTCAAATCAGCTCAAAACTTTGAGCCGGAGAAAGTGAAAGCTGGTCTAACATGCTCAAAACTTGGACCAACAAAGAAAGGAAGAAGAATCAGCTCTAACGCAGTCAAAACATTTGAAATGAAGAAAGAAAGTGACTACAACAAACTCAAAACTTTGAGTCACAAAGAAAAGAAAGGATACTTCAAAAGTTTCGATTTCCGGCTTCACATTTTATATAAATTTATGCAAAAGTTCGGTCCATGTACGGTACATCTTGCCATGGACCCACAACAAACCGAACGGTTTAATCTGGTTGTTGTTTCCAAATTTACCCACATTTTAGAATGTAGAAAGAAATACGCTAGACATTTTAATCCTGTGAGATATTAGTGTAGGTAGAGAAACTATGAGACCAATGCAGCAATACGGTCTCATGGAGGAATAAAGGTAGAATTAGATTATTTTTCTGCTTTCAATAAAAAATGAATGATGAAGAAGATGCAAGTCTAAATGCACCTTGAAGAAAAATGTTAGAGATGTGGGATGGGTAGGTAGATTGTTTGGGAGAATATGCTAACGTATGATGCTTTCATGATTTGTAGCAGTCAAGAAGAAAGAGGATCAAGGATCGAGCATTTGGCCTACTACAAAAGGTTATTTCTAAAAGTTCTTCGACGCACCTTCAAAGAAAGATGCCATCCCCATGTGGAGCCCCTTTAGCCACTGAAATTTTTGACTGCTTGAACGGGTGGCTAAAAATGTTTACGAGCCAAAGGCAACGTTTCCCTTGAAAAATATTTCATTCTAGCTGAAGCCTCTATGTGTGTCTTTTGTTCCTTGAACAATCCTCACTATTGTTCCATTGAAAAAACGCCTCTTGTTTGTGAAAGAAATTTACTGGAAAAGCCTCCATCTACTCTATTTATCCCTTCAAAATCCCCATTTTCACCCTTTTTCCCCTGCAAAAATTCCCACAAAATCCCCTCCTTAGCCCTCTAAATCTTCAATCCTTTTAAACCTTGTGGCTCCCCTTACATTTGGTTTTAAAAATCCCCTTCTACCTACCGCAACCCCTCATTTGGCTTAAAACACTAAATTTGGGCCTAAATCAACCATTTTCACATTAAGGCCTTAAGCCCTTTCGGTTTAGCCCTTAGCCTCTTTCCCGCATGTGACCCGCGCTATGACCAATCACTAAGGCCCTAATCGCAAATCGCAATCGGAGCTTTCCTTTCGACCTTTTCCTTTGTCCTTCGATTTTTTCCAATGCGTCGAGTTTTTTCTCTGCGATCACCGATTCGATCTAGACCATTGATCTCTCCCGATCCATGACCGAATCATGTCGCATTCCATTGCAAGGCTTCCACCATTCCCCTCCAGCGATAGGACCGTTAATCTTTCCGGATACGATGGCCCGCGCTCCATGCGCATCGCACAAATCCGGTTTTCCTCATGCAGGCGCTTTCCCCCGATGACCAGCATCTGTTTTAGTCTTGGCCGTTGAATCCCGAAACCAGCGGTCGGGTTCATCGCACTTGTTCTGAGAGCCCATCGCCCGATCCAGCGGCCGAAGTTTAATCGCGCCCCATACATAGACCCGATCTGTTCTGCGGTTAACCTCCAGTTGATCTTTCTTGATCCAACATTCGATGTGATCACACATCGCAAATCAAATTACTTACTGTTCACTTCCCCTCCTTTGATGTCGATCATGCTGCGATTTTAATCCCTAGCCTTTGAATCCACAAGAACTGTGGGTCGGATTCGATCGCACTTTGTTCACGAGCCCATCATCGCATCCGCCGATTGGATACGGACGATTGAATCCACAAAAATCACCGGTCGCGGGATCTCTATCACGCTCTACTCATAAATTTTCTGTCCGGAACCTCGATTGAATCTTCGCATTCATCGAACGATCGGGTGGTCCACGCATTTCTTACGATTATCACGCTTCCTGTCATTTCGTTCCCATCAACATGTCTTCGACCGTGTTGTTTCCAAGTCTAACGATAGGGTTTATTCTTTTGATGACCCCATCTACCTGTTTCGCCCATGCACCTTTCCCCATCGTGTTGTCATTCCGCAGTCGGATCTCCCCACCCTTCATCAAGCAGTGAAAAAATGCATATCGCGTAATTTTTGCGCCGAAAAGGTTTAATGTTTTAAGGTACGATAAAAGTGGTTTTAGAAGGACGTGTGTCGGGTAAACGACATATATTAGTTTTTTGGAAAATTTTCAAAACCACTTAAAACCACCGATAACCACTGCGGTTTTCAACTTCGCCTTCTGACATATTCTCACGTTTAATCGTGGTTGTTGGTTAATCCAATCTAATGGCTCACGATTGCATCGCATCACTAATTTCCTTTGTTTTCCCCCGACACCCCCAAGCGAATCCATCGACGTCTGCGTAAATCATTGCTGATCCGACGGCTCATATTGAATCCAGCTTCTTCTTGCCTCGTTTGTTCTCAAGGTTCATCACCGGATCTAAACCGTCCATCACTTGAAATCTAACGGTCCTCGTTTAAGTTGTGCCCGAATTCATTTAAACCCTTTTAAGCACGGTAAAAGGTTTTCTCCCATCCTTTTTGTAATTTTCCTCCATTCCGCTATAATATTACCCCCTCCACAGCCTCAACCCCCAATTAATCTTGGTCGTTGATCGATCTAAATCGACGGCCCGGACTTAATCTTACCTCCACCCGTTGTTCATTCATTCATCCTCCAAACAATCCCATCGCACAATCTCGACCCTTAGATTTCCCCTTTGTCCCGGATCTAATGCGGTGTTCCAAAACTCACATTGCCTAGACCTCCATCGGACTCATTTTTCACGTTCCACTATGTTTTTCACCGATTTTCATACTTGCATCACCATTTTCATCACTATGCCACCATTTCCACAACCTACGAAGCATCCATCCTCCCTCACGCATGATTTCTTAACATGTTTATTGGGTTTTTTGTAGGGTTACGAACGTAAGCCATTCTTTCTACACGATCAACTGTCACTTGGTGATACGGAGCACAAAATGCTGCCATTTTTTGAACCAAAGGTGCAAGGAAGACACTGAGAGGTTTAAATGTGTATTTCATTAAAAGATCGGTGTGAAACCCTCTCATAAGCCTCCGGCTATTAAAACTGCATATTCCATGAGCGAGATCGAGAAAAGAAGCGGCAAAGTGTATCGGTGACGGGATTAGGGATTTAAAGCCTATTATTGAAATATTAATGTCATAATCCGGTGTCTAAAGGATGAAGATACATATTGAAGACCTTAAAGTCCGGAGGCCTAATAAGGCCTAAAAACACATGAAACAAGCCTTATCATAGTTTTCACATCGAGCGAGAATGTTCTTTCCCAGAAAAGGCCCGAGTTCCCATAGTGTTTTTTATTCTCCATCAAGTTCTCGAAGATCAACTTTGACGGAAGTCCTAAGATTGCCCCGGGGCATTGAATTCTAATGTAGCGAGGCCTAAAAGTCATTTATCTACCTTACTTTTCCCGGAGTAAAAGTACAAACGGCCCGGAAAGTACCTCGAAACATACCTGCGGGGTTATTGTCGGCTTGTCAAAGACCTAGCTCATCAAACGGTACTAAAAGTCAATACGAATATTAAGACGAAATTGGCTACAAAACACTTCTCCTACTGTTTTAATGAGCCATTTAAATTTCTATCTACCTCTACGCACCCATCATATTGACTATAAGAACTCATGAAAAATACATTGCTAAGGTTGTTGGTTGGTTAGTGGAGTGTAAGCTGTTTCTTTGAGATAGGGTTCTGTGTGTACTAGTTGTAAAATAGGGCACGGGAATGATTTCTAGTTGATAGCAGAGCATTGGACAATGATGCTCTATATTTGGTTTTATACAATATGATAAGCATGTTCATTTCATCACGATCTAAATCGGTGGTGATGTGTTCTATCTTTTATTGCTTTCTCTGTTATGCAATCATATTTCATTTCTGCGATAAGAATAGGTAATCTAGCTTAGGATATCTTTCTTGTAAAGTACCCTAATGCTTCTGCTCTTCTTATCTTTGATGTTTTACGCTTATTGTGTAATCTAAGAACAAGTTCAAGACAATTTAACCGGTATAGTTGTTGGTCTTCTAATGTATTTGCGATGTGAATTCGGGAATTTGTTTAGATGTTGTATTGGGTTTTTAATGAAAGAATTGGGAAGGCGGGGAGATTAGAGTTAATTCTGTCTCACTAGGGTCCTTTTCCAACGAAGTTTAGCCTTTCTAAGATCCCTTAAGGTGCAAGTCGAAAGTGTTAGAGTCGGTCTCGTCATCCCTCCGTCGAGAGATCATTCTCTTTTTGCATTTTCATTGGGTGTCTCACTCGGTTCATTCGGTTGCATTCGACCAAGGCATCAATCATTTGACGATGGCAGACTTTTCACTCATTCCTCATGTCTTGTACTCTTGGTTAGAAATCTTGTTCATTAAAATCGTGTACGGTCATGCTTGGTTTTAATAATTGGCAAAGATGTCATTTTAGGGTTTTTAGGTCATATTTGGTCTAGGGTTTTAACAATTTAACTGAAAATGTCCAATAATGCCGACGGGCACATGAGGAAGCTTTATTTAAGTTTCTTTGCAACAATTTCATCGTCATAAAAAACGAAGATAATGACTTTTCTTCAAAACTTTTGTTTTGAAGAAAAATCGTCTATTTTATCCATTTGTAATAAATGCAATGTAATTTTTAAAATTTCGGTTGTAAGTACTTCAAGCGTAGCCACTGGTCACCTTTTCCAAACACCGTACATCTATCCCTGCAAAGACGGACAAAGAGATTCATCATCAGGTCAAAAATGAAAACAAAAAGCAGAGTTTATTTAAAAAGTGCCAAAGTACATAACATTGAAAATTAGATTATAAATGAAAAAATCAAAATCCTTTGTATATATAAGATATTTTCCTTCTTAATTCATTTGCATGCAAGTATCAAAGAGCAAAGAGAAAATCGTGGAGGAAGCAAAAACGACATTGGGCGGTGTGTGTGGTCCCCTCTCGCAAGCGCAGAACCATTTTTCACCATACATTTACGAATGGTCGCGGCGCACACGGAAGCGAGCGCCTTTGGGTTATGCGCGCGGCGCACGAAATTTAAACATAAAAATTCATGCCATCTCTCTCAAATTTCAAAGCAATTTTGCCTCCCTTGTTCCAAGTAAGTTCATGAGACTTTGAAATTTCCATTTGATGTTGATTGAGGTTAAATAAGAGGTTTGAATGCCAAAATTATAAACCCTATTCTCTTGTTTAAAGCGCTCCTTAGGGTTTGAATTTGAGTTTTAAAATTTGATTTTTGGTGCCAAGTACTCCATTCCCCACCTGTTTTCCTTTCCCATTGAATGTTTTAATGTCATTATAATCCATTTTTCATTTCCCTTACATCCCCCTATCCTAAGTCATTTTATCATTTTCCCCTTCACATTTCATTTGTGAAATTCCCAAAACCCCAAGAATCCCAAAAATTAGGTGGTTGTCCTTGTCCCAAAGTTCGTCAAATTTTCAAAGGGGAAAATTGTCACTTGATTAAAACCTCATTGTCCCCATTGCCCTATTGCTCCTACGGTCTACACTTTGACACTTACATTTGGCAATTCAGAGACGAACACCAAATCTCATTTTTTTTTATCTCCTACAAATCGAGTATACACTTGGCATAGACTTTCAAACACCATGGAGACGGACACGGATACCTCGTATGAACCAAGACGAGTGGTCTACCACCGAGTTAAATGCCTTGAGGGAGGTCTCATAAAAGTGGCAAACATAGAAGAACCCACCTCGTTTGCTCAGCTGAGCTTGCCCACTTGCTTTTCTCATGTTTTTTAGCAACGGTCATGTCTTCAATATTGTGAAATGATTGCTAGAGTTGGTTATCATCGAGAGTTGGCTTGTTTGTTTTATGTGCATTTATAGGATAGTCATGTGGATATTACTTTGGTGTAAATTTCACTTTGACATCGGAAACCATTTCTCAAAACAGCGGGATACCGAATGTGGGTGAACGGTGGAACGAGGGAACGGTGGATAGAGTGTGTTGTGAACCATACATTAGGCCTAGTACCATGTGAGACGACTCGGTAAGTTTTTTCCTTCCGTTCTTGAAGGAGTCTATGCGCCTCTAATGAAACTCATTATCGAGATATTTCGGTACAGCAAGGGCAGTTCTCATGCCTTGCCACATGTCCCCTTATTAGGCTATTGATGCATTTCACCCCGAGTGAGGATGATGAACATTCCTTGTTTCATGTGCGAACATCCCAGAGAGAATGACCACTCTTGTACGAAGAACTCCCGACGGCGGGTACAATAGTATTTGTCACTATGCACTCATTAAAATTGTAGTGTTGCATCGACTTGGCTTTACGAGGGTATCCACATGGGAAATCGCCGCTGATTTCTTTTACGGCTCTCAATTCCTCCAACGCGATTGTTCATAAGCACAGTGAGCCGCCACATTACTTTGAAGGTCCACCGAACGGACTATCAATGTGGGTATGTGTCACTTATCGGAGAGAGGCACCGAGCCTTGTTTGCGGCGGCACGTGGGTACTGTCTCCACTTGGGGTGTGAAGGGTCTCACCACCATCATCGACGGCCAACGCAAGTACTATCTCCACAGGGTGGAAGGGGTCTCGCCTCGACATCGGCGGGTGCGGGGACAAAGAAGAAGCCTATGCGGGGATCAAGGGCCTTGGGAGGCAAGGTGCCCGATTTCATACTCATTGACGATGATTTGAGCTCACCTAGATCAAAGTTGAAAGAAATTGTCGGAGAGGAAAGGCGGAAATATCGAAGCTTGTCATCCAAGTTGCAACAGAGGCCCAATGGATCATCGACTACTTGGGCCGGCGAAACAAGAATTGAAGATCGCTTTGACTAACATTCATGGAGTTGCAACATGTGGTGAGCAGAGGCAAGTTGCCCAAAAGAAACCAAAGAGATGACATCTATTGAGCGGGAGATTGAAGGTAGAAGCCGAGATACTTGGTTCAAAAAGGTCAATATTCATGGAGAAAATTTATTGGAGGAAAACATGGAAAAGAACATGTTGAGGCACATGAAGATACATTATTGGGCACGAACTCATGTTTGCAAGGCGCGAATCAAAATTACGAAGGCAAAGCTAAAAAAAGGGCAACGAAACGTCGCAAAAAGGCATGATGGAGACTTCAGAATTTTGGCTGAAGCTTCTTTGGCCCAACTTATGGTGTGATAATGGACACTCGACCCAAATTTCAAGAAATTTGGGAAAAAATTTGTCAATTTTAAAAATTTTACGCATGTGATTTTCGCGGCCGTGTGTCACTTGACTCGCTGACGTTTACAATTGGGAGATCCTATGGAGAAAAATTTGCATTTCTAGATTTTTATCGAAAATTGATAGCGCTCTTCTGATTCTGGGATTTAGGACAAGTTTTAGGTTGCTGAGGGTCAAAAACACCTTAAAAATGGCCTTTCTGCCACTTTTTGCACACATAGGCAACGGTGTTTGAAGATTTGATTTTGGAGGGGTACGCAGCAGCCGTCCAGAAATTTCATGGGTTGGAAAGTAGATGGCGAGGGCTTTCAACGAGCTATCTCACACTCAATTTGGACTTCTAGAAGGCCTCAAAATCAGCCTCAAAGTAGTGCGACGCATACGGATTTTAGCGCGACACATTGGGAAATTTAGCCTCATTTTCACTCGGCACCTCGGTTTTCACCTAGTTTTGGCCATTTTTGACTTTTTCATGTAACTCTTGATTTATATTGATATGTTCATGATTTTGATGTAATTTTGGCACATTTTTACTCATCCATGTAGATTCATTCACTAAAAAGTGAAATGTAAGTGAATGAATCGGTTTCCTATCATATAGAGGCAAGTTGTTTCATTTCCTATTTTTCGGTTCCTTGTTTAGATATGGTTGAAACAGCTCCTAGAATGGTGAGCTTGACCCCTAGAGGCATGGGACTAAGTTAGGGCTTGTCTATATCATGTAATTTCTTAGTCATTTTTCAAGGTTGGACACTTGGGATTGCTTGGCACTTCATTGTACATTTCATCTCTGCCAGAGATTTTGGCAAAGGGTAGACTAGGGTTTTGCGGCACTATTTGGGATCCTTGTGGCTCTATGTTTTGATGGTGTGTTTCTCTGCGCAATTGTAAGTTTATTGATTTTTCATGTGCACCATTTTCCTTCTCTTTTCTTCTCAAATTAAACAAACAAGTTAGAAAGGTGAGAATTCATTGAATTGTTGTGCTTGTCTGCTTGAGTTTTATTCCCAGTTTTCATGTTTTTATCGTTTGAAGAGGATTCTTGAGAGCCTCTTTCCCTCTTGACTTCTCATCGATCTTAGCCTCCATTCATTAAATCCAAAGCATCAGCTTGATTTCCTTCCTTGCCCCATTAGAATTCTCCCAAAAACTAGGCCTTGTCCTTCGGAGAAAACCAAAACTACTTTTCCCTTTGATTCCAACGAAATCCCCAAAAATCAATCAAATTCTTTCACCTATATACTTAGCCTAAAAATTCTTCTTCTTTAATTCTCTCTCAAGCCTTATTGGTCTCTTTGGAATTCAGGCCAGGAGAAGAGCCCTCTCCCGGTACGGTAGGGCCAGCTACCCGGTGAGCGTGGTTTGATATTCCTTTTGAACCATGTCTTCCTTGACTGTAAAGGTGGATTTAATAATATGAAGAGAAAGTAGAGAAGGTTAAAAGTGTCTCTGATCTTAGGCTTCACTTTGTATCAATATTAAATGTTTCCCTGTTGTACGAAGAGTTAACCTCATTAGGGTTTGATCATAGATGCTTAAGGCATGTATCTCTCTTTCTCTGGGCTGATCACCTTAGAAGGTTTCCTTGTCATTCACCTTCATTCCTAGCATTTCATCTCATATTATCATCTTAAGAGATCCTCTGATTTAGATGACTAGCCCGACAATGTGGATATTGAATTGCAAGTAAACCCTTTTATGACCCCATTGGCCAATGGACTTGAGTTTTTCTTTGAATTATCTCCCCATTGCCAAAAAAATCCTTCTTCTCCTTCTTTATCTTGACTGAACCCTTCTTTCATGTTTCCCAACCAAACAAACAAAAACAAAAACAACAACCCTTGTGCCCTATAACTAGCCTAATACCTTAATGAACTTCAAAGATATATTGTCAGCACGCCTGAAGATCCTCTTTGGATCCGGGGGCTAGATCTTGAGATCCCAAAGTGGTTTAGTGTTGTCTTGTCTTTTGATATTTCCAAACTTGCCAAAACACGAAACCCCAACAGGTAGAATGTTGAAATTTGGTTACCGGATGACGGTGGTTCCCTAAGGCTTTGATTTTTGGCCTAGGGAAAAGTGTCTCCAAAAGAATTTGATTTTTCTCCTAAAGTGAAACTTTATAAGGTTATAAAGTCAAATCCTAATTAAAAGTGACTTAACGGTAATGTGATTACTAAAGTCTAATTTAAAGTGACTTTAATAAATTCAATGTAGAATTAGAAAGCAAAAGCGACTTTGGAAATAAATGACTAAGTGGGTCTTTATTAAAGTGGGGTGAATTAAAAAATGAAAGTGAGATTTAAATGAGTATTTAATCTAGGCCCTAGATCCTAAAGCTATCTTATTATTGAATTTAGGGATTCCCCAAGTCACTTACGGAGTTAGGTTAAAAAGAGAAAAAAAATAGAAAAGGTCATTCATTCTTTCATGAACGGATTATGTGAACGGAGGAGAGGAAGCTAAGGAGATACAAAGCCGTTGAGAAGAAGAAGGGTGGCGATGAAGAGTTTTCGGCCATGAGTACGGCGGCATTTATTAGGAAAAATATCGAAAAATCCCATCGACGAAGGCAAATTTTTCAAGAGGAAGACGCGAAATCGAGGAAGAGGGTGTACGTACATCAGCACGCATTTCGAGAGGCACAAAATCGAGGGCACAATTTTAGAGGAAGAGGATGCTTTTATTTTTAGCATAAGAAAACCGAGGAAAGAGGACGGCAACTACGGTCAGTTTTTAGCACAAAATTCGAAGAGATATTTGTGCGAAATCCGTACGGTCCCATACGGAGTCAAGTACATTTTTTTCTAGCACGCTTCCGGAGGTGGCCTGACATTTAATGTTGTTATAAATGTTGTAATTTTTTATGTTTCTATTGTTGCTAATTTGCTTTAATTTCTGGCGTGTACGAAAACGGAAATCGAATAATTTTGTAAATTTGGTTCTTTGGAATTTTTTTTATTTGTGTTTTCTATTTCTTTGTAAAGCAATATCTGAAAATAAAGAAACTTTCGGAACTAGTTTCCCCAAGAGTTGTAGGGGTTTTCCGGATGCATTGACCAAAAATTAGTGTGTATTTTTCGCGCGTGGTGATTTATTTTATTTCGAAGTTTTGTTTAACGTTTCTAAACGTGTGAAGTTCCCGAAATTTGTGTTTTAGAAAATGTTTATTTTTTCGAATTGTTGAATGTAAGGCTATGGGAATAGGCATTTAACTATATGGATAAATAGGTGGAAATTAGCCAAAATTGGGAAAGCTGAAATTTCTGCAACGGGGAAGGATTTATAGGGTTGAGAGACATTAGAGAATGCGGAAAGTATTTAAAAATCTCTAAGGTCTAAGGAAAAATCAAATTTGAGAAGAAGTTCATAAATGCTTACCGCAATCCGCCGATAAGAGCGCCTTTACACGCCTTTTGACCCGAAATGAAAATCACGGGGTGAGCGGGTCGGTCTCCGCGGGACCACAAAAGCACACTGGACGGTGATTTCCACACTTGGAAGGCTGCGTAAGGACAACCACCAAAGCCTCCTTAGAACATCAAGGGAACACAATGGAATTAGTGTGGCACACAATGAATCATCCCCCTCTCTTCGGGTCACACGTCACGCAATGTACCAAGAGAGGGAGATATTTAAGTTCTCTTATAAAGGGCCGCCGAAGATAGAGAAAAAAAATTGAGATCACATTCTGCCTAGCAAAATTTCCCCCGAGAAATCTGTGAGTGTGTGGTCAAGCCGAGAGATAGAGATGATACATCAACAAGTTCGGTGCACCATAGTGAAGAGGAGACTTTGCATAAAGGCAGAAACATGAATAGACGTCCACGTGAGTTGAACACAGGTGGGGACATGAAAAGTGGAGTTAAAGTTTCATACTCATTCTAACAACACTCAATAAGAGGGGTACGTAAGCGCCCTTTGCTTGGATTATTGCGATCGTTTGACTCTATTTAGAGCTTTTGTCTTATTAGTTTTTAGTTTTTAGTTTAATTTTATGTTTGAATATGCATGCTATTTCTCTATCTAGTATGTTTATGTTCTAGCATGTTCCATTAACTTGCTTGACTCCATATCTTTTTCTGCGACCGATAACTTAGGAGTAAACCACACCCCTTAAGTTAGTGTGATTTCTTACATCAGAGTATAAACACCTAACATAATATACATACAGATCAAAAGGCACACCAATGATTCCCATAATGGTGGTGGTTGATAAGTTGAAGTAAAACAACTCACTTTATACCTACTCAGTCCACTTGCAAACGGTGCGGATTGGAGATGTCTTCATGAAAATTTCTGATTTGCATGGCATCCCAAAAGCAGGTTATCTTGGATAGGGATGTGATTCACATCGACCTTTTGGAAAGACGTTATTCTTTGGATTGGGAAGCTGAAGTTAATTTCGACGCACTTATCATCCACATACGGATGGACAAATTGAGCGAGTAAATAAAATCACGGAAGACATGTTGTGCATGTATGTAATCGTAAATAAATGGAAAGACTCTACATACGGTGGAATTACGCGTATAATAATGGTTACCAAGATTCCCCTTAAAATGGGTCCATTGAAGCCTTATACGGGAGACAATGCCTTTACTCCCATTCATGAGCGGTCCCAAAATGATTAATGTGGCCCAAAGATGTTGGGTGGTAAGACCCGGAAGTGAGAAAGAATTAGATAGAACCACCAACTTGCTCAAGATAGATAGAGGTGTGCGTATAAAAGGAGGGAATATCTTTGGGAATTTGAAGTGGTTGATTATGTCTATGTGAGATTCAAACCCAGAAATTTACTACGAGGTGGACATCTTGTGCCAAATTGGCTCCTAGGTTAACGGACCTTTCAGGTACAGAAGAGTGGGACACCGTGGCCTATCGATTGGCATTACCCGGCCATATTCGGGTGCACAATGTGTTTTGTCTGTCAATCTTGGAAACAATAGCACGTATACGAGCATGTAATACATTGGAAAAATATTCGGGTCAGGCAGAGGACGATGAATTTTGGTGACCTCAATGTATTCTCGATGGAAAATCACGCTGGAAGGCAAGCCATCACCCAAGTTAAAAATTGACTGAAGCACTTTGGCCTAGATGAGGCTACAGGAGAGAGCAGGATTTGTGCATGAGGCATGCTAGAGATTTTTGTTGATTTGGAAGAGAACAACGAGGACGGTGCTTACTTCCCGGAGAGGAAAGATGTGATAGCTAGATTAATTCCAAACTATTTTGCTAATTTTTTTTTAAAGGAGTTATACATTTATTTATTTTTAAGCGAGATTAAATGAATGAAAATGGTTATTAAATTTTGAATAAAATTAATTATGGAATATTTTCCATAAAAATACTAATGATAAAGTATTCCAAGATGCGAGAGTGATTCAGGCAAAAACGATTGAAACAGTTACCCTTTCCTGCGAGATGGTACATCCAGGTGAGAAAGTTTGAGCTAAAGAAGCAGTCCCGAGATGAGAAAGGGAGAGTTAATCCGGAAACCGAGTGACCGGTGGGAAACTCAACAACCTTGAATTATAGAAAAGAAAAATTTTCATTTGGGGGTCAAGGTCTTAGCTAGAATTTTTCCCAAATAACTACTTGATACTAGTTAGGCGGGAGACGAGGACGTAATAGCCTCTCTCATGGTGGGAGGACATCATCAACGAGTCTCCAAAGTGAGATAAGTAAACGATTTGCTTGAAAGTAAGGACTAGAATGCCTATGAAATTTACTGTTTAGACAAATAGATGATTTTATAATTATTGAAAGGAATTTTAAACTCGAAGAGTAAATGCAATGATTATCACCTTATCTTGTTAAGGAATTTTCTTATCATTAAATAGCGGGAAATTTATGTACGGTGATTTACACATATTTATGATGGAATGATTAATAACCTATTGGTAAAGATTTATCTATATTTATGCTCCAAAGATAAGGTGCTCTCTTTAGTATAAGGGGCCGATTATAGAATATAAATGGAGAAAACACCATAGAAAAATAAACTATAGAACGTGTAATAAGGTAGAAAAGCCAAATCAGTTTAAATCCGGAGTAGAAACCCCCTGGATAGAATAAGTCATTTTCATTTCACTATATGCTGTATGAGAAAATTCTGATAACTCAAAAGGCAAGATAGTCTGGACATCGATTTATATTATTATTAACTAGAGCATAGAAAATACTGTATAAACGGTAAATACAAACCATATGGGTTCATCTTAACATTTTATTAATGATGCAATACCGAGGGATGGATATATATATATATATATATATATATATAGATATTATATATATATATATATATATATATATTACCACGACATATGTAAGTACACACTCAAAAAACTTAGGGAAATACCGAGCTAAAGACTGCTAAACAAAAAGAATACGGATGCTACAAGTGCTTGGAATAAAATCCGGAGAAAAATAGGAGAGGCCTTGCATCTAAGGTCAACCACCAGGCTCGGGAGTCCATGTACCTATGACAACATAGTTAAGTTGGCATCACATTGGCTCGGAACAAACGGATTTTTCAAATTTTTTATCGCAAGAAACGAGGCCCGCACCAACATGAGCATGAAACATGTGTTAGGATATATTCTTAACCAAACTTCAAACCAGAAATACCCATAAATATTAACGGTAAGACAAGGCTTGATATATATGTTACCTCACTTCATGAAGCTCGAGGTCGGGCGACACGCAATTCGCCGATACCCATGGCAAGGACACATATTAAACAAAGTAATAGCGAATAAAATCCCGATAAGCCTAACATATGTAGCGAATGTTGAATTTTCGCTTACCTAGAATGTTGAAGTCGAAAAGTTGAGTAGAATCGAGTGAGCAGGCCATGGAATCCACATCAACGACATCCTCGGCTGTGACATGTAAAACCATAAATACCGAAGTCGTCATCGAGCGCTGCACCGGAGAACTTAACGAAAACAATGAGAAGGAAATAAGCAAACAATAATTCTTTGAAACTTGAAAACGAGAACAAAGCGAAGAATAAACATCTTTGTCACTTCATAAAATACCGATGGAGAATAGATTACAATACTGGTAATAGGGCGCAAGGAATACAAGTTTACAAATGGCGCGAGCAACGAGAACACGGGTAGCCATGTGTCATGGTGGAGAGGTTGAGAGCAGCACCTCCAGCCTCATGAGAGAGAAAATAAACCAGTAGTTCTGGGTTGGAAGAACGGTGCCGATACCTAACTTTCCGATACCAAGCAATCTCGTATGGATTTAACACCACGATCCCAACGAGCTGACAGATTGTAGTATAAGTGAAATTAATGAAAACCATGCGAGTAGATTGTTGCTTGTATAATTTCCAATATCAGCCTTTAATACTGTCGGGCTAGGACAATTATATACAATCAGCATTATCTTTTGTCACACTGACCATTCAGACTCATAAGCACTCGACGAACGAGGTTAACGGTCTAAGTAGACTATTACATTGTGAATCGAAATAATATCATGGCCTAAATTAAATTGACTAGGAGTCGCATGATGAACTTGTATATGGTTTGCATCCAAAATGTATGAATATAAATATATGCATGTGGGAATTCATTATAATCATTCGAATTATATTGCATAGATAATCGTAAACCATAATCATGTTATAATATTTATGTTAAGGTTAAACGTAACATTACTTAAGGATAAGAAGGAATCAAGACTTAGGGATTAAAGAAAGTAATTATTATTATTATTTTTTTTATGTATATTGATATTCTGACATCACTTTGTTCGGGTAGTACGTATTTTAGAACTTCAAAAATAGGTTTTCAGTGGATAACAATGGCTTGATCAACCAGCATTCATATGCACAATTTTTTGGTGGTGATCCCCATTAGAACTGAGGATGTGAATTAAGACATCATTAAGCTATCCAAGCTCTACTATTACACCCAATACCCTTTTGAAATCTAACCCCAACCTGGTGAAAGTATGACATCGCATATCGGAATGACTCCGAGTTATATAACGATAAAATATGTTGAGCAAGATTGCTCGGATGCTTTAATTAATGAAGTTGATGATGACTCCTCCAAAGAATCAATTCATGTTCCACATCTTTTAGGAATGGATTAGAAGATAAGATATGTACATATTTGAGGGACAAGTATACATACAAATTAGAAAAGTGAAGAAGCCAAAGACAACTAGACACCAAATGATAAAATATTATGCATGAACCTATGTGCTGAAAAGCATTATCCTTCCTTGTGCTTTTCGTTCCTTAAATATTTATTGCTAGACTTTTTTTTTTGAGCCACCACGCCCGGCCTAATGACATCTTCATGAGACCCTATTATTCCATACTTTCCTCACACTATATTTGCATTTAAATAATGGTATAACCATATAAAATATATAGTATTGTGTCTTTGATATTATATTATTTCTCTATAAAATCAATAATAAATAAACAGTTTCTTTAAAGATTTCAAAAATTATATTTAAATTGATGCTATTGTAGTTTATTACTAGGTCTCCAACAAGTTAACCATTTATAATGGTTTAAAATAAATAATAATAATAACAATAATCTAATTTGATATTCTAATATAGCCAAACATCAAATTATTGTTCGAGGCTCTCTTGTTTGTAAAACAAAGAATTGCTTCATATAACAATTTCATTAAATAGGATACAAATAAATATATATTCTACCGTTTAAATTCAAATATATATCTTACAAGAAAGAAAATATTTTTTAACAAAAATGTCTACTCAAATTATACTTTCTATTTAAACAATATTCACTATTATACGAAATATGAATAAAAAAAAATCACCTTTCTACTGATTAATTAAATCAATAAATAAAATATCTATAATTCAAAGATTTAATGAGAAGCTTTATGATTGATAAAACCAACCTCTGATTTATATGAGATCAAATAAACAAACTTTATGATTGATAGAACCAACCTATGATTTATATGAATCAAATAATTAGAAGCAGGCATGTAATATATTATAAAAAAAACCCTATCATCCAATTAAATTTGGGATTGAGAGGTACATAATAGTCATAGTATCATTCAGAAGGTATAACAAAATGCCATTACATAGTATTCCTGTGCCGCAAGCAGAGCCTTCTCTTCATAATCGAAGAAAGACTCTACTTTATCATTATTAAATATTTTAGACTTCACGCCCTGCCACGATGGATGGGATTGAAGTAGCAACTTATCTTTAGTTCTCTATTCAATATATGGAAGTCAAGGATCTTTGGACAGCAACATCAAGAACCCATCATGAAGACCATCAAATATTGAAGAATTGGACCCTAACTTTCCATTTCAGAGAGCAAGTGAAAAAGATCGATTGAGAAGAGTATCCATTATCAATAATAATATGACAAAGGTCGATGGATGCTAAATAATAATATGACAACCTCATTAACTTGGGAGATGAACAAAGCTCTGAGAATGCTGAGAATAAGAACTTTAATAACCGAAATCACTGTTCGAAGCTCGTGGGACTGGCAAAAATCTGTATATCAAAAGTTGAATATATTTAATCTTAAGATGTCAAAAGAGTTGTAAAAATAAGTAGCAACTTCCTGATATAAATTTCACACTTCCCACGGTAAACTAAAAGCCAAAATGGTATATTTGAAAGGGGCTACTTACATCACCGTCACAATCATCAGCTGAATCTTAATGGTAATTCTAACAGAATGCAACTATTTATTTTCAATTTATGTGAAGCTAGTTTTAATTCATAAAGAGAATAAATTAAATCAAATGTTTATTTACGATTTACTTAATCAAGTGTTGAAAAGCATCTAAATTTCATATTCATAGTAATTATAAATAGATAATACATGGTAACAGAAATTCGTTTGAAATTTTCAAAATAAAAAATAAATATATAATTGAAAGAATAATGTTAAGATTGAAATATTTTGGTACTTACAATTTTAGACTAAAATGTAGAAGAACTTTGGTCATTTGATGTTATGGAAGCTATATTTGGTGCATTTGTATGGCTTAACGTATTGGAGATACTTCTCCTTGAAGCAATTGTTTTTGCCATCAAATCCTCTTTGATATTTTCCAACACTATTACCACATCTCTCTCATACTTAGGTAGTTCTTCAGGTGAATATTTAGAACAAAGCAAACCAACTGCAATAGCGAAAAGAAAGTAGACAATTGTGTATATTATTTTTCACAAAATCACCATCACCCGCACACTAAACATATTGTTGTCAATCACCTCCTTCACTTTGTACGGAAATGCCAAATACCCACTTGTCTGAGACCCAGGTCTCTAATAAACATATTGTTGGTTGGTCGTTTACGTGAAAGCATTTCCAATAGCAGAATGCTGCATAAGTTGCTCAACATCTCCTTTGGTAGAAACTCTCACCGAGTCCATACTGCTGCATTAAAGGAAACCTCAATAAAAATTTATCTGCTAATGCATACAAAATTGTTGATAAAAAATGACAATTAAAACTAATTTTAAAAATCCATACACAGAGCAATGTAACCCATAGATCCTTTCAAAGTAAGTGTTGAAGTAAGTGACTGCAGGTTTGCACCAATCAATCTGCAAGACCAAAATCGTGACATGGCCTATCATGTCTTCATCCTTTCACATTCTTTGGGTTTATATCACAATACACTACTTGCACATGGAAATAATGATGAATGCTCCATGGCATGGGCCACATCAATGGCAATTTTTGATGGTTTTCATCTTGGCCCACACATCCTCATCATTGTTGTCAAATCTATGAGGATACAAATGCTTCTCTAGCTTCATTAGACATAAGTGGAACACTAAACCTTGGAAATGGGTTGGAACGCAGGGTTATGATTCTCCTTCAGGTTTTCAATGTCGAACCCCATTCCTGCTTTATTGTTAGGGGTCCGTCGATTTGGCCGATTGGCTAGCCAAATGACGATGTAACATCAAACAGCTTTGGAGGCCCAAGGACTGGCCTTCTGGACTCGAGAGAGGGCTCTCTCTATAAGTGTAAAAGATGTCGGTGTGTTTACTTGCGGTATTCGATATTAGGCTAGTTGCAAGTGTGTTTTTTTTATTTTTAGTTTTTAAGTTTGTAGAGGATAGGCGGTCAAATATAGCGGGTGACAGATGTAGATAAAGGTGGGCTATGGGGTCAATCGAGTCAAAGAGGGCCTGTGGGCGATGATGTATTTCTTTGTAGGGCCGATTTAGGTTCACGGTAGAAGGGATCCTAAGGCAGAAAATGGATTAAATGAGCAATAGGTTGATGAAAGAACATGAAGGGATTTCAGAGGGTACAGAGCTAGTTAATAGCAGAGACATAAACATGTAATAGCAAACCATTAATCATGCTAGGAATAACTATAGCTAATCAATACATAGAAATCAAACATTCAAGCCATACATGAAGGTATAAGCCCTCACTTAGGAAAAGGCTATCGGACTTTGGGGAAAACACATGAGACAAACTAACAACTCATAAACTATGCAGGCAACTAAACATAGTCTCTAAGTCATTGGGCACTTGGACAAATAAGTTTTCATAGTTTTGGGCAAAGGGCTAGATCGGGACTAGGCCTCCTTGGTTCAACAAAATGATCAACAAATCGATTCGAAGAAAGTTTTATGGGGCGGACTACTGGGCAGGCGGCCAGGTAGTGGGGCAAACCATACATCCTATAAACATACATGGAAGCTGATGAATAAAACAGCAATACAACCAAGTTGCTAAAAAAATAGGTAAGAATTCTTTAGCATAACTGAGAGAAAAACGTAAACTATGAAGGTCGAGGGATTTTGAGGTGCCTCCATGGGCATGTCTCAAAATCCAATCTTCTTGATCTGCAACAGCAAGAAAAATGAATTATGGTGAAAACTAGAAAGCAAAACACATTAAGAAGCACTGCCATTCACCATATCCAAAGAATCCCTTAATAAGGAAATGCTAACATTCCTCAAAGCATCCAAGAGGCAATCCAAACATCATAACTCAAGTGTATTCTTCAAAGCTCATATGACCAGTAAAATTAATTCTTCTCTCAGTTCAACCTGCGATTTACAATGAGAAACATGGGATAAATGGGCTAGAAGGAGGAAAACCTCATGGAGCAACTAGCTATCCCATTGGCCAAGTCAAAATATCCTAAATTTGCCCTTGAGGCTTTGCAAAGCCCAAGGCACAAAATATCTAATAAAATATCTAAAAAGTTGCTAAACGGAAATTAGCAACGGCTTTACATGATTTTCCCATGATAAAAGCCCTTCTGCACATTTGGGAAAAGCAGATTTTTTTTGGAGTTCAAAAATTGCAAAAATACTTCATATTTATGCACGAAAAAGGTCCCCGACTTCTTCCGGATGCAAATAGAAGCCTTCCCGATGTGAAATGAGGCTCATGATGGCTCGTTGGAAAGCTCTCTGTGTCTGTAATTCAAGTGGAATCATCTCAATCTGATCTAGAGAAAGTCCCTCAGCTTCTGCACAATATTGCAAAAACCCAGAAATAAACGGTACAACGCTGATGGGGGCGGGCGAGAATGCGCAAAATGAAATTTCATTTTCGCCAATTTGAGAAATAGACAATGCAAATGCCCTGAAAATTGCTGAGAAGCTGTCACTGTAGTGGAATCCATTGGCATCACCCTCCTCCCTTGACGACTCACATCAAACTGAAATGGGGCACATTTATGAGTTTTTGAGCGAAAACCCAAAAAATGCCAAAAAAAAAAAAAAGTTTTCGAAACGAGGCCCAAAATTAGCATGCATGACCCTCAAGGGTCCCTTGAGAAGCATACTCCGAAGTTGAAACTAAAATATCGAGGGCTGATGTGCGTTTTGCTTCTTTCCGTGCTGAGCGCCTCTCCTTCAATTTCTTCAATTTTCACCATGCCACCTTCAATTTGCGCTGTTAGAATTGGTTCGGCTTACGAAAGTGAAGAAGTTCTCTTTCTGCGGGCGCTCCAAGATCCCTGTTTGCCTTCTCAAGCTTGGTCTCCGTCTTTGGTTAGCCCTCTCAAACGAGCTTCCCTATTTTCCTCAATTTCCAGCTCAAAGAGGGTAGTGAGAGGAAAAGCTTCGAATTGAAACTTGTTCTTAGCTTTGCTTCTCCAAGGGCTCTCTAAGCCCGATGGTTCTAGGCCTCTTTACTTCCATTTGGTCCTCCTCTTCTTCATCATCAAATTCGCCAATAAGCTCTTGATTCTTACTTGCGCCTTTACATATCCTTTTGTACTTGGTGGCCCTTGCCTCATGAATGGCTGCATGAAATTTCATTTGTTTGTTCTCAACCTCCAAGAAATGATTTTAAGTTCCTTGCCCTTTGGAGATCTTCTTGTAACACCTCAATTTGCCCTTCTTTGTGAATGAGGAGATTTTCAAGGATACGTGCCTCATTATCGACATCATCGCTTGGGATAAGGATAATGACTGATTCCTCCGTGCTTGGCTTTCTCCGTGTACTCTTGCCTTTGAAGGCCAATCTAGCGCTCTTTCTCCTTGGCAGCTAAGAGTTGTCTTTTTGAGCAATTTCCTCTTCTTAGGGACGATTTGAATCACCATCGAGAGGCGACTTGACTTGTTTGTCCTTCCTCAACATCTGTCCGACTTGGCTCAAAAGATGTTTCAATTACTTGCTCAGCTTTGCTTCTCTTCAAACTCGTCATTGCTGTTCCTTTTCACAGCACTTGTGGCTGTACTCAACTTCATCCTGCTTTGCCCCTCACGAATTTGATCATTCCTCCAACCTCTAGGCTGTACAGCTGACAATCTCTAGCTAGCTGTGTCCCTCAAAATGCGTTTCTTTAACTCATCAACCTCCACATTCTCCACAATGGCTCAATGCCCTCTTCTTCTCCTCGTTTACTTGACGCACCCCGATGGTCATCTTGGGTTTTTAGGGTAGGCCTATAGATAGAACGCGCGGGCGATGGACGAGGCCGGAAATGGGAAGACACATGAACGGGGAGGGACGGTGGCGAAAATCGACATATTTAATGAATAAATCCCATGAAATTCCTTTCTTTTCCGGTGAATTTTCAAGAAGATGATTTGAAATCGAGGAATGATGAAAGAGAAGGGATTTCTTTGAGGGTGGAGCTTTCTTTTGGACGATGGCCCATGCATTTTCTCTACTGCTCTTGGACGAAAAGTATGGAAGGTTTAATTTTTTTAATACAGTAAAATGCATCAACAAGTGAACATGATAGGCAAATATTTGGCTAAACCTCCCTTCACAAGTGAAATGTCTCATTATGGCCTTCATCGGTGGAGCATAAGCATCGAAAGATAGGGAGAAGAGAAAGGAAAAATAGCAGTGATGGTCTCCCTATGTTCCAGAAGCAAATGAAAGGTTTATAATCACTCCGGATCAAGATGCGCTTGTTTAAGCCACTTTTCCTGCTGATATGGAGATCTTGGTAGCTTTGGATACATACCTTGGAAGATTTTGAAGTCAAGACACCTTTCACTTTGAAGTGTTTGTCCTTAAATCTCAAAAGCGCACAAATGTGTGGGAAGTGGTGAGAAACTCTTGACTTCCTCTATCCTTTGGCCAATCAAAATGACCTACCTCATGGAAATTGAAAAGTCTTGAGGGATGGCTTGATATTCTATGGAGATAGGCTCATATCTCTTATGTTGTGCTTAACTGATCTAATTTGGGAGGCATTCTGTCTTTGAAATAAACCTTGGAAGGGTAAAGCCCCCTTCACTATGTAAGGAATGCTGTTTGAGATTGAGGTGAGGGCCATAAGCTGCTTGGACGGAATGTGGACAACGTGGTTTGGATGAAATGTAACAATGCTTCCCCTTGAATAAACCCCCCTCAACACTTATTAACATGAGTTCAAATTTGGATGCACTTCAGGTATGTGCTCCTTCTGCACCAATGGCACTATGTGTAGAGCGCACAGCCAGATTCTTCGTGTACAGTCTTGAATAATCCTTTCTTGTGATTTTGTTGAGGCACAGCACTTGTATTTTTGTCTTTGAAACCAACCTTCAAAAATTATAACCCTGCTCTTTTAGGTCATTGCCTTGAAACATGCCCACAATAGTGAGTTTGTGGAGACCACACGGTGGGAAAAGAAAGAGACCACCTTGGTTGGAGGTGAAAAAATAGCCTTGTGTTAAGAGAAAAACCTTTCACTTGTGACTTTTTGAGAAGTCAATCAGCACCTTCTCTTTCTGCCCTTGATGTAAAACTTGATCATCAACAAATGCCTTCTGAAAATAGCCTGTTTCACCTTCGAGCTTCTTTGTCCAACAATTTTCGAGAATATGATATCTCCTGTGATATAATAAGCGAGGCTTAGTTTAGGTGTAAAATAAGTGTGACGGTGGTTTTAGGAAACAAATTCTCCCTTTCTGTGAGTTTAAAAAGTCATCCATATATTTATATACCCACACACTCTAATGTTTACTTGATCATCAATAAATGCCCAATCATTAACAAAATACTACTGTTTCACCTTAGAAAACTGCGTAAAAGCTTCAGTGGTACAATGTAGTGCAATGAAAAAGGCGGTCTTAAGTTAGATTGTAAATCAAATTGCATAGTGCTTTGTGAAGGACACCTTTGTAGTTTCAAAAATCGATCAATTCCTCTATGTTCTTTGTCACGATGTTTGAACTCAACCATCCCAAAACCACCTTCGAGAAAAATGGCCACTGCCACTTTGTAAAAATTCTCTTGCCAACAAAATTACAGTGGTAAAATCTAGTGAAATAGTGAGGTCGGTTTATTACAAAGTGCGTTTGTGAGATGAGCGGCGGTCATTGTTCTTGAAACCATGTGTAAATACAATATTTTGAAAACGACACAAACTGGTTTCAACCAAAAAAACTTCGGTATTGCAATCAACTCATCTCAACATATCGGCTTGCCCTTGTTTTTAGCTATAATGGCGATATGCAGGTTTTTTCAAAACATTTCGATCACTTATCAACACTTTGCATTTGATGGGGGTATTCGTAGAATACCTTAAACTTGATGGATGTTTGCTTGAAAGGAGGTAATAAACCTTGGACGACTCGAAAAAGACGCGCGGCAACCTTGATAACAAACCCGTCGCGCGGAGAAACTCTTGTCGGGCACATCGGAGTCGGCTTTGTCGGGTGGTCGGGCGAGCACCTACGGGCACGTGCGCGCCCCGCCTAAGGCATATCGCGCAGCGACGTTAAAACTCTTAGCAAGAAAACAGCGCCCGGGCAGCCCGCTGCCCGGGCTGGCGGCGTGTGTCAGCTAATGCAGAGCCTCATTCTGTGCTTTGTTCATGATGTAAAGAGCTGCGACAGTGTTTTTGGGGGCTGGGGGCAGCATTTTCTTTCCTATTCAGTTGCGGGCACCAGACTTTCATATCATTTCCAGACAAATATCAGCAGTGTTTGATAATATATCTTCTTTTTTAATTGTTTGGGCGAAATGCTTGCCTCAGGCACTTGCACAAACGGTGATAATCCTTCAAATCTTCTTTGCTACTCATAGGTCACATTCACATTCTCATAAGAGAGAGACATTTCAAAATTTCGACTTTGTCCTCTTTTTGGCACTTTAGGTGATAATGTAAACAAAAGAAAGTCATTCAAAAAGCGTCGAAGGCATTTTGAGAAGCTGCTTCACCACTTACGGAGACCATTGGTGCCTTTGCAATTAGTTTGACAATCCTGATCCTTAGGTGATTTAAAGTTTCTTACGGAGTAGCGAAAGTGCTAGTCTACTAGGCTTGTTTTCTTTTTTTATAACGAGTTCTCCTTCGACAACTCACTTTGTGTCCCTTTGCCATTGTTTGGCTGATACTATATCCTTGTGCTAAGTACGCTTTTAGGATGAGTGACTATCGTGAGCGTTTGAGGGAATATAAACGGTGATAGTTCATCAAAAAACAAATTCCTTTACGCTAATCATGGGATCATATGCCCATTCGCCTCCTCATTTGAAAAGACAAACTTGTAAATACTGAAAACGAGTTTTAAACTGATCTCTATTCTTTTCGAGTAAATTATATTAGACCCCTTTGTTAATAGCACCATTTCGCATGGCCGGACTGTTCTTTGTTTGTCTCTCCAGGTTATTTGGCAAGGGCTGTCTCATAATGCACCAAAATTTTTGGCTTCATAGACACACCTTCTCTTGAAAAGCCTTCTCTTTGGACCTTTGATATATAAAATATTATTTTCTTTGATTGACCCTTTCCTTAAGGAGAAAAGTTTTCTTTTTGACATTAGTGGCACACATATGTTCAAAATTGTCTCTTTGTCTATTCATAGCATCGCATACTTTGTCATCATGCATTTTTATGACTCAACCTTAGTCCTTTGTTTACTTTCGTTGATAAATTCTTTGCTTCTAGGTGTTTCACAAGTTTTCTACGTCTGTAAATACACTTTAGGTTACATCACCTGCCCTAGACTTCTTTGTTTGCTCGAAGGATTTCCTTTGATTTCTGGATAAGTGGTCATGGAATGTCTTTAACCCTTTTCAAGTTAAGCTTTGCTCCTTTGGCATTCAACATACAATATGTTCAATATTTTCTCCTCTCTACGGATGGTGTTGACGAACTGACTTTTTGAAGAAAGTCAATACATTATATATGAACGGTAACACTTTCCTTCATTCAATTTCTTTGTGTCTGCACTTTTGGACTCACCGATTTTCATGACTGTGACGATTTTGGCCCTACTGTCATATATGGAGGAGGCTCTTCATCGGAGTAAAATATGGAAAGCTTCTTTTACCACTATATCGAATATGACCTTTCTCTCAATGTGGTGGCAGTAATCATTTGGACAACATCAATCTAGGCATCACTATTTGCAAGCATCCTTGTGTTTTTGAAGGAAACCTGGCCACGGTGACAGCATTCCTTTAAGGTTCTTTGAGATATTTTGTCCACTTAGCTTGTTCATCTCATGACACCATTATATTGACAAAGCTCTTTGTGACTATGCGAGTTATAGCTTTTCTTGAAAAACCAAGAACTTTCTCTTGTGTTTGTGTAATGGCATTTGTTTATCATCATTGTTTGATCTTGTGGATGAACGGGGTCCTTGTGCTAGAGGGACTAACGATGACGAGCCTTCTAGAGGTTTCAACCATTCTGACTTGAAAGTTTCGAGATGATCTCTTTGGCGGGTATTGAAACTCCTTTCTTTGAGCTTATCATATCTCACTATAATCCTGTTATGGTCGGCAATTACATTCATGAAACACGAAGATATTATTTCTGACTATTTCGATGAGCAAACACGGACTTTTGCGACCTTGAAATCAACTGCAACACCAGGCCTACCTTATGTATGAAGGAAGCGCCCTAACCCTCTGTAAATGAAGGAGGATTCTGGCCTTGACAATTTACCATTTAGCTAAGACGATGGCGACCCTTTCTTACGCAGATTTTCTGCGGAAAGAGGCCCTTAAGGTCACGATAGTGAACCTTTGTCTTACTGACTTCATCTCAGGCTCATAATATACACTTAGAAGCATTTGTTCCTCTAGCACACTTTCAAACATTTGCTCCATGAGATGAAACATGTTCTGTCTTTGAAGAACCATAAGAACACGTTGAAAAGCCTACTAGTAAGCTTGAGAATGGGCTTCATGCAGTGCGCCGGAACCTAGAGGAATATGGTGAGCGTGACTTAAGGTTGTTTGTCGACTCATTTGCAAATTAAGGGATCGGTCATAGTGAGCTGCTGAGATGAGGCTTTTTTGGCTTTTTGATGATTGCCAAAGGTGAAATGTCCTCCAGCACTTCCTAACATAGAGACCTTTGAAAGCAGATGTAGGTGTGCCTTTTAAGTTTGATGGGCGGACTAATAAGGGCGAGGGTTAGATAGGATTGTTGACAAAGGAGGTTGTGGTTTGCTGAGGGTGAAGCGCATAGGTAGAAAGGCGAAAAAAGTTTGGGAGGGTTTTGCGGATGACATATTGACATAAGAATAGGTTTCTAGAAAAACCAAGCTAAAGATATAGTCATCACTAACTCATGTAAAAAATGCGGTGGCTAACGGTGGCTCCATTTGGGGAAGCGGCTCCTAATCGGAAGTCATCCCGAGAATTCGAATTTTTGGATTTATGAAAGACAGTGCCTTATCCATTGGCGCAAAATTTACCCTTCTCTTGATGTTATTTCTGAAAAGTGTCAGCATGTTTAACATCAATGATACTTCTACCACTACCACACTACCTTTCCTAACATGCTGTACATTTGGGCGCATTTGAACTGTGACACGACAATGCATATTTTTTCTTTTTGCAAAATGAAACTATCTATTTCTCTTATGTCTGTAGGGAGTTCGATTAGTGATGAACTCCTTCATTTCTCCACTACCTAAAACTAGATGTTGTCAAGTTAAGCATTTGTGAGATTTAAATTCTCTAATCTACAACACCGCAAAAAGGTAAAAAATGATCGAAATCGGGATTAAAGCGATCGATTTGTCATGCATTTGCGGCATAAAGACAAGCTACTGAGCCAGTGATACGCAATGAAAACTAGACAAGCGGGGGCTAAGATGTACAATGTGTTTTTCATCCCTCGCTTCTCTCTTTGGTTATTTTAAGCATGTGGAGCAGAATCTCTCCCTAATCTAAGCTACGCGGGCAAGTCAATCTTACACAATGTTGACTATCTTAGCGCTCACTAACTTATCGACAAATGAATTTAAACGCTTAACACGACTATGATTAGGCTAGATAATTTTGAACAAGACGTTGAAGTACTAGTAGCGGCATTTAGACTTGCTCGCTTTACGAAAGACTATTTTTTGTTCCAACAGGGCCTTTGTTCTATCTTCACTTGCCCTCTTTTACCTTTTTACTGTTTTTGACTTTCCTGTTTTTTTACTTGTTTTTTATTTTTCTATTTTTTGAATATTTCAAACAATGGTATGTGATGGTAGAAAGTGTTTCAAACTCAAAAATCTTGGAAATGACGGAATTTCGACATCTTATCCTCGTAAGGATCTCCTCTCACCCTTGGCCCATTTAACTCTTGAAAAAGAGAAATTTGGAAATTTTCTCTCTCTAACATGACATAGGGATTCATGCAAGAATCTCTAAAAAGCCCGATATCCTCCCTCTTGTACTTCTACGAATATACGATTTCCTCCTTTCCTTGCTATATGCTTTCTTCGAGTAATGTATGTACTCTTGATAATTCTTGAAATAGATAGCGCAGTATCTCAAGTGCAAAAACAAGAAATTACTTCAGGAACATGGCTTTCAGGTAGTTTTACGATATTCAGGTGGTTTGTAATTTTGACCTTGAAAACGAATTTATCTGTAAGTTTGGAAAAAATCTTTCGAGTTGTCTACTTTGTAAGGAATTTGATGATTATGATTTGAAAGATGATCTTGCAAAAGAATACATCATTAGAAACATTTTCAAATGGTAGATAAAGCGATCTTGAGTAGAAAAACATGATTTTTGTTATGTGAAATGCGGTATTATTTCTAAAATCAAAGCGAGATTCTGTATTGGTATTTTCCCCTTGATCATTTTAAGTTTGTTTAGGTTCTGTGTTTGTTTCTGTTAAAGTTGTTCTGCGGGGAAAAAGGTAGTGATACAATGTTTTCCCTTGTTTTCCTGTAGAAACTGGTATTTTGCATGAAGTTACGATTTTAGCCTTTCTAAGTTCTTCATGAAGAACAAAATATGAGCCGATTTAGGTATTTCGGTGTCTTTAAAGGATTGTAACTATCACCCTTGCTCATAACAAGTTTATTTGGCATTTTCTCAAGATTTTGAGCTACGAGGGTTATAGTCAAGTTTTGTTCTTGATGAGAGGTCACATGATGGTAAATCTTTGAGTATAGGTAGAAACATTAAACTCTCTTTCTCCGGGTTCCAAATAGGTTTATGATGTGAAGGTCTTCTAAAGCTTTGCTCCAGGAAGAAATTTCACACAATTCTTTCTTGGCGTTTGATTAAAGCTAGAGCAATTCGCTTGATAGTACATGAGAGTTTGTGCTTCTTGTTCTAACTCTGCTTGGAGAGGGAACACTTACTTTCTTCAAGGCACGGTTGTTCATGAAGTCATGATAGTTTTAGGTATCAGCTCATCATAAGGTATCAAGGACAACGGATGTGGTGGATCTAAGTCTATACGGCTTCTTCGACTCTTCCTCCCAAGTTTACACATCAATATGCATAATGAAAGAGTTCGTCGGACGCAAAGGGCATTTGGAATGTTATCGAGGCCTATCTTGGCTTGCTAATCATGTGTTCTGTGATTCGCGGTGGGGAAGTATCTGGTACGACCAAACACGGGAATGGTGGCATATGACATGTCTAGTTGGATATTCCCTTGGGTTGTGCCAAGATGCGGAGAGAAGCATAAAATTGCTTGGGAGGAATATACCTTACTACTATATCCGCAATTAGATATTTCGCGGGTATTTGAACGATTAAAACAAAGGTCTTTGAACAAACCCGAGGCATTGGACTCTTGCTTGAATCAAATGAATATAAGTCTTTGTATGGTCTTGTGATTTCCAAGCCTAATCTTTCATTACTACCTTTGGCATAAGATTATGCGAGGCGCCGGAAGTCTAGCATGGCATTGTGGAGGGATTTGACGTGGATGTTTAGGCTAATGTAGAATGGAAGAGGTAGCTCCCTCTTGGGCACCTTCTCCCTCCTTTGGACCCGACAATGCTTCAGGAATGTCATCGAGTGAGATTATGGGTGTTTGCATCATTTCCCTGGTTAAGACTTTGTGCCGGATTTATAAGAGCTTTGGGCAATGAGTTCGATGAAGGCATGGTGATTTTGATCTTAGCGATTTCACCTTCAAAGCTAAAAGGCATTTGAAGTTTAGATATGTTTGTTTGACTTTTTCGATTTAAGACCTTGTCTATGTTTTGGGCTTTATTGACCTTGTTTAGGGGTTTTGCTTGCCATATTGTTTTGGTGACCTTGGTAGAAGTATCGGGGTATGTGAGAGAGGACTAGTTTGGGTAACTTTTAGCTTGGCTTTGATCAGCCTTTTCAACCTTGATTTGGTCTTTGCTTCGATGCCCTTTTGAGACGGTATACGGAGCTTTAGCCGTGCCCAGAGTTTCCTTTTTTGACATTATCTTGGTTTCTTTTGCTTCTAAGGTCATGTGCCTTAAGGCTAACTAGTAACATTTTTGGAAACTCTGTGGCGAGGTCATCGAGGTCCTCATAATTGGTCTCATCTTGATCGAGGGCGAAAAGAGAGCTTGTTCTTCTTTGGTGAGTACACCTCACCTTCATTGTCGAGACCCTATGAGTTTAAATGATGTTCATCAGAGAGTTGAGAGTCCCTATCATCTTCTTCTACATAGTTTTCATTGAATGGTGGCTTTGATACGGTGGTATTATCCCTTGTAGTGTTTTACAGAGTACATTCCCTCCTAAAGTTTTGGTTTGTTTTCGGGTATTGAAGAGTTTGGGCTGGTTGTCCCCTAACAAGGAGCTTTTCATGATCCTTTTCCCATTTTAGCCATGGATTTTACTAAGTCATCTATTACGGGATCTAGGAAAGTGACGAAGTGGAAACCTCATCTCTATATGTGACCTTTCTTTCTGATCTAGTTCTAGCTCTTTTTTTATTCATTTGCTGCTTTATGGCTATTTATTTGCATTTCTTCCAAGGTAGGTGGATCTTTATCCCTCGAATGATATGTCATGTCGGATCAAAACCCTCGAGAGAATTTTGCCAAAAGCTAAACCAAGTGGAGGGTTTGAAATGAGGTGGGAGGGAGTTATATACCTTTGTTGAACCTAGTACGGTAAGCTTGGACACTTTCCCCATTTTTCCCGTTTTTAGTACATTATATTCGACGAGTTTGAATGGGGTTTCTTCGGATTTCCCACGGTTTGAAAACTTGATGTAGTTACGGGATATCATGGATCTCTTGTTTGGAGCTAGGCTTTTGAACCATGCTTTGGGTTCTGCACCCAGACTTTGACAAATATTCTCATTCGGACGGAGTCTCGTCTTGTCTCCTGGTATTCATGACATCGGTCATTCTGCTTATAATTTGAGGTGTAGTGGTGTCTTCTCCATTAAAGTGTGGGGATCTTGTCTTGATATTTGTTTGGGAAGGCTAAAGGTGGTGGTAACACCAAAGGTGCGTACCAGTCGCCATATTTGGAGCCCTAATGGATGATGCGCAAGATGAGGACTAGTAGGCTGAAATGAAGTGGTTTGAACGGTGGTGGTTTGACCGGGTGTGACGGATGAACTTGGACTAGTGATCTGGTTTGAAGCGGATACGGGATGATAGGAGCGAATTGATAAAGAATGCGGAAATCGAGAAGAGTGGTGGGTGAAGCTTCTCTAATAGGACTGCGCGTAATTGGGTTTGGGGTTCAAGATCGTCAAAGTTAATCTTCTTATGTGATTTATGCAGGAAAAAGCTTGTGATGACTCTAGTTCAAAAAGGTGAATCTAGTAGGATAGTGCGACGTTTAGGTACGGATCTTGCTCTACGGATGGATCTACCCGGTAGCTGAATACAGTCGGTTTCGACTTTTACGAGTCTTTTCGGGTCATCTACTATGATAGAAGTTTGGAGTCTGAATGGGATACGGTAGTGATTCTTCGTAGGCTTGAATTTTAGATCCGGGGGTTGAGGAGAATGATATTGGTGAATTTTTTAGGATGAGTGATTTTTCTAAAGTTATACTAAGGCGAAGGATGGTCAAAGTAAAAGGATGGATTAGTGGAGTTGCCGGTGGAAATGGATTTTCTTATGAGAATACGTTGTGGTCCACCACCAGCCTTCCGAAGAATGTTTTTGGATTTTCGAGTTTATGTGCGGCCTATGGTTTTAAAGTATGCTAGACTTGTTTCAACACTTTGCTAGGGTGATGAGAACAAAAAGAGTTTACTCTAAAAAATGAGTTATGGGCCCGCCTTGTTTATGGTACCTAAGGACCAAAAAGTGCATAAGAGTTTGTTGGATTATTATGTACTCGATGTCTTACCATCTCGCTATGTTAGTGAGTGATGGAAAGGTCTCGGATAGTAGCCTAGAGCTTGGTAAAATAGTAAAAACACTGAGTTCGTGGAGTCGCCGAGTGGAAAATTGGTTGTTATGAGGTATATGTATGTGTCCCTACCAATATGTATACGCGTAATCTAAAGGAGTATTTTTTTGTGGTTTTAAGGTTTATGTGCGGCCTAGGATGTAAGTGTTATAAACCTGATTCATCACTTTGCTAAGATGGTGAAACGAGGAAGAAATTTACACTAAATGATTCTAGAAATTTTGATGGTTTAAGTTAAAGTTGAAGGACTAAGGAGCTATAAAAGTTTATGAGGCATGCGCCAGCATGTGTCCCCGTGGGTAGCCATTATGTTGGGGGCGGTGGGATAAGTACGACAAGCTAATATTCTCAAAAAGTCTTTAAAGATGAGGAAACTAAGTTTTTTAATCACTCGAGGTCCCACCGTGATCGCCATTATGTTAGGGTCCGTGATTTGGCCGATTGGATAGCCAAATAGCCGTGTAACATCAAACCAAGCTTTGGAGCCCGAGACTGCTGCGCCTTCTGGACTCGAGAGAGGGCTCTCTCTATAAGTGTAAAAGATGTCGGTGTGTTTACTTGCGGTGTTAGAGTATTGAGCTAGTTATGAAGTATGTGTTTTTTGGTTTTTTAGATTTTAAGTTTGTGAGGATGGCTTGATCAAATACATAAAAACTGGATGACAAGATGTAGATAAATTGGGCTATGGGGTCAATCGAGGTCAAGGAAGCTAATGAGGTGATGATGTAAGGTAACATGGTGGAGATTTGGGTCCTGATAGAAGGTTCTGCGGGCAAAATGGATTAAATGAACAATAATTTGATGAAAGACAAGGGATTTCAAGTGCAAACTAGTTAATAGCGAAGCCTGTAAACATGTAATAACAACCATTAATCATACTAGGGAACGCTATAAGCTAATCAATACATAGAAGGTAAACATTCGAAGCCATACATGAAAATATATGACCCTCTAACTTCGGGGGAAAAGCTATCGGTTTTGGGGAAAACACATGAGACAAACTAACAACTCATAAAACATGCGGAACGCCTAAACATAGTCTCTAAGTCATTGAGCACTTGGACCAATAGTTTTCTCACGTTTGAACGAGCTAGATCGGACTACGGCCTCTTTATGGTTCATAAATGATCCAACAAATCGGTCAAAGAAAGGATTTTATGGAACGGGACTATGGGCGGTAGGTAGGTAGGAGCAGGCCATACATCTACCACTCAGCATACATGGAGCGATGTGAATAAAAACTTGTAACAACTCCTTAGGTTACTAAAAAAGAGCGACTAAGAATTCTTTAGCATAGCGGGGAGAAGAAAACATCTAAACTATGAGGTCGAAGTTTTGAGGTCCCTCCATGGGCATGTCTCAAGGTCAATCTTTACTGATCTATAGCGACAAGAAAAATGAATTACTGATAACTAAAGACAGCTTACATTAAAGCACTATGCCATTCTGCCATATGAAGTCATAATAGCCTTCAACATTCCTCAAAAGCATCCGAGAAACAATCCAAACATCATAACTCAAGTGTCATTCTTCAGCTCATATGACCAATGCATTAATTCTTCTCTCAAGTTCAGCCTGCGATTACAATGAGAAACATGGGATAAATAGGCTAGAAGGAGGAAAACCTCATGGAGCAACTAGCTATCCCATTGGCCAAGTCAAAATATCTAAATTTGCCCTTGAGGCTTTGCAAAACCCAAGGCACAAAAATATCTAATAAAATATCTACAAAAAGCCCTTAAAAACGGAAATTATATTGACTTTACATGATTTTCCCATGATAAAAAATAGCCTAACACATTTGGGAAAAGCGATTTTTGGAAGTTCAAAAATTGCAAAAATACTTCCTTTGGCAGCAAGGTCCACGACTTGCTGGATGCAAATGGAAGCCTTCCAGGTGTAATGGGCTCATGATGGCTCGTTGGAAAGCTCTACTGTGTACGCACCAATTCAAGTGGAATCATCTCAATCTGATCTACGAAAGTCCCTCAAAACTGTACTGTGTGCAAAAACCCGAGAAAATGGCAGTGGCGATGAGGCGGGCGAGAATGCGCAAAAATGGGGCATTTTTCGCCAATTTGAGGGCGAGATGATCATTTAAATATTACAGAAATGTTTGGGAAATCTGTCATGAGTATGGAATCCATTGGCATCACCCTCCTCCTTGACTCATCAAACTGAAATGGTACATTTATGAGTTTTGAAAACCCCCCAAAAATGCCAAAAAACAAAAAGTTTCGAAACGGGCCAAAAATTAACACTGCATGACCCTCAAAAGGTTGGCAGTGTCCTCCCGGGGATTTGAAGCTAAAATATTGAGGGCTGATGTGCGTTTTTCTTCTTTGAGTATGGGCGCCTCTCCTTCAATTTCTTCAATTTTTCTGTGCCACCTTTAATTGCTTTAATGATTGGTTTAGCTTACGAAAGTGAAAGTTCTCTTTCTGTAGCTCAAGATCTTTGTTTCCTTCTCAAACGGTCTCCAAATGCTGGTTAGCCCTCTCAAGCCCAAGCTTCCTTGGCTTTTATCAATTTTCACTCAAGGGTAGTGAAGGAAAAGCTTCGAATTGAGCTTGTTCTTCAGCTTTGTTCTCCCAGGGGCTCTCTAAGCACGATGGTTCTAGGGCTCTTGTCTAGAGCTGGTCCTCCTCTTCTTCACATCTCTCCATTTCGCCAATAAGCTCTTCAACGTTCTTACTTGCATTTCTTTCCTTTCCTTTTTGTATGATGGCCCTTGCCTCATGAATGGCTGCATGAAATTTCATTTGTTTGTTCTCAACCTCCAAGAAATGATTTAAGTTCCTTTTTCCCTTTGGAGATCTTCTTGCCCCTCATTTGCCCTTCTTTGTAAGACGAGAGATTTTCAAGGATGCGTGCCTCATTGTCGCTGTCATCGCTTGGAGATGGAGATGACGGTGGTTACCCTCGGTCTTGGCGCTTTCTCCATTTTGTGCTCTTGCCTTTGAAGAGAGCCAATCTAGCGCTCTTTCTCCTTGGCAAGCTTTAGGGTTGTCTTTTTGAGCATTCCTCTTCTTGGGGACGATTTTGGTCACTACATACGGGCGACTTCGGCTTGCGCTCCTTCCTCAACATCTTTGTCCGGCTTGTGGCTCAAAAGATGTTTCAATCGCGCTCAGCTTTGCTTCTCTTCAAACTACGTCCTTTCTTGTTCCTTTCTGTGCCTGCTGTGCCTCAGCTTCTCTGTCTACTTTTGCCCTCTTCTTGAATTTGATCTTGTTCATCAACCTCTGGGCTTCTTTGTCCAATGATATCTATGTCTTTGTCCCTCGAATACGTGCCCCGCTCCCATCAACCTCTGTTCTCCACAATGACTCCAATGCCCTCTTCTTCTCCTCGTTACTTGGTACTTGAGTGGTCATCTTGAGTTTTTTAGGGGTAGGCCTACTAGATAGAGCCTTTGAGCGATGGATGAGCCGAGTAGGAGACACATGAACGGGAGGGACGTTAGCTGAAATCGGCATCGCTAATGAATAAATCCCATGAAATTCCTTTCTTTTCCGGTGGTGCAAAGATGATTTTGATCGAGAATGATGAAAGAGAGAGGTTCTTTGAGGTGGAGCTTTCTTTTTAGACCGATGGTATAATTTTCTCTATGTGGACAAAAAGTATGGAAGGTTTAATTGCACCGCTCTGGTAAAATGCATCAACAAACGAACATGATAGGAAAATATTTGGCTAAACCTCCCTTCACAAGTGAAATATCTCATTATGGCCTTCATCGATTGGGCATAGCGCTAGAAAGATAGGGAGAAAGGAAAAATAGCATTGATGGTCTCCCCATGTTCCGGCTTGATGAAGGTTTTGTAATCACTCCGGATCAAGATGTCGCTTGTGCAAGCCACTTTTCACCATGATAGCAAGTCTTGGTAGCTTTGGATACATACCTTGGAGAGATTTTGAGTGGGAACCGCAGCGCCTGCTTTGGAAGTGTTTGTCCTTGAATCTCAAAGCGCCACAAATGTGTAAGTGGTGAGAAACTCTTGACTTCCTCTATCCTTCTACAGAAATCAAGACAGCCTACCTCATGGAAATTGAAAAGTACTGAGGGATGAGCATTGATGTCTTCTATGGAGATAGGCTCATATCTCTTATGTTGTCCGCCTTTGTGATCTCGTTTTGGAGGCATTCTAACTTGAAACAGGCTTGGAAGAGGCACACTGCCTTCAATGTATGAAGAATGTTCACGATTGAAACTGACACCAACCGCTGGACAGCATATGGACACCGGGTAATGCTTCTTCTAATTTGGATGCACTTCAGCTATGTATCCTTCTCAACAATGGCACTATGTGTAAGAACTGCTTTGTAGATTCTTTGTGCACAGTCTTGAACAAATCCCCTCTTGTGATTTTGCTTAGAGGCCTGTTTGCATTTGTATTTTTGTTTTTGAAACCAACCTTCAAAATTATAACCCTGCTCTTTTAGGTCATTTACCTTGAAACATGCCCCTGTCAGCAGACTTCTGTGGAGACCACACAGTGGGAAAAGAAAGAGACCCTGTGGTTAGGTGAAAAATAGCCCACTGTGTTAAGAGAAGAACCTTTCACTTGTGACTTTTTGAGAAGTCAATCACTGCCTTTATAACTCTGCCCTTGCTGTTTACTTGATCATCAATAAATGTTTTCTAGAAAAAGAGCCTGAGCTTCACCTTCTAAAAGTCGTCCAACAATTTTCGTAATGATATCATGTAGTGTAATGAAAAGGTGCTTGGGTTTAGGTGTAAAATAAGTGTGACAAAATAGCCCTGTTTCACCTTCAAAAAACTCTGTCCAACAATTTTCAGAATGATATCATGTAGTGTAATGAAAAGGCAGGCTTAGTTTAGGTGTAAAATAAGTGTGACAGTGGTTTTAGGAAACAAATTCTCTGCTCTGTGAGTTTAAAAAGTCCATCCATATATTTATATACCCCTGCCTCTAATGTTTACTTGATCATCAATAAATGCCCAATCATTAACAAAATACCCTGTTTCACCTTCAGAAAACTCTGTCCGAAGCTTCAGAGTGATACAATGTAGTGCAATGAAAAAGGCAGTCTTAAGTTAGATTGTAAAATCAGTGCATAGTGCTTTGTGAAGGACACCTTTGCTTGTAGTTTCAAAAATCGATCAATTCCTCTATGTTCCTGTCTCTGATGTTTGAACTCAACCATCCAAAGCCCCTGCCTTCAGAAAAATGGCCCTGCCCGCCCTTAAAAATTCTCTGCCAACAAAATTACAGTAGTGAAATCTAGTGAAATAGTGGGGTCAGTTTGTTACAAAGGTGCGTTTGTGAGATAGGCAGCAGTCATCTGTTCTTGAAACCATCTGCTGTCAATAAATACAATGTTTTGAAAACGACACAAACTAGTTTTCAACCAAAAAAACCGGTATTGCAATCACCTCATCTCACTGTATAGAAAAACTGCCCTTGTTTTTAGCTATAATGGCGATGTCTGGGTTTTTCAAACATTTCGATCACTTATCAACACTTTGCATTTGATGGGGTATTCGTAGAATACCTTAAACTTGATGGATGTTTGCTTGAAAGGAGGTAATAAACCTTGGACAGCTCGAAAAAGACGCGCGGCAACCTTGATAACAAACCCGTCGCGCAGAGGAAACTCTTGTCGGGCCTGTCGGGTCGACCTGTCGGGTGGTCGGGCGAGCACCTACAGGCACGTCGCGCCCGCCTACAGGCATGTCGCGCCGACGTTAAAACTCTTCGCAAAACGACGCCCAGGCACGTCGCGCCACTTTCCAGGCCCGTCGCGCCGCCCTAAAACAATGCAGAAAACCTCAATTCCTTTGAAAACGCGTTGTGATGCTTGGGGAGCTACGGCAATTGGTTTTTGAAATTCAGAAGTGACTTACTTATTTCCCTATTCCATTCTTTTGACATTTTCAACCTCATATCATTTTCAAATAAATATCAAACGGTCATTTTGAATATATATATCCGCCCCTTTTTAAATGATACAAAACCGTGTTTGTATCAAGCTGCTTTTTAAACAGTGATAATCCTCCAAATCTGCTTTGCCTACTCACGAAGTTACATTCCTGTTCTCATAAGAGAGACATTTCAAAATTTCGACTTTGTCCCTCTTTTTGGCACTTTAGGTGATAATGTAAACAAAAGAAAGGTCATTCAAAAACTGTCAAAGGCATTTGAAAGCTGCTTTACCACTTACAGGAGACCATTGGTGCCTTTGCAATTAGTTTGACAATCTCGATCCTTAGGTGATTTACAGGTTTCCTTCTGGACTGTAAGTGCTAGTCTACTAGCTGTTTCTTTTTATAACAGGATTCTCTGCTTGACAACTCACTGTGTCACTTCCCTGCCATTGTTTATTTGATACTATATCCTTGTGCTAAGTCTGCCTTTTAGGATGATGACTATCGTGTCTGTTTGAGGGAATATAAACAGTGATAGTTCATCAAAAACAAATTCCTTTCTGCCTAATCATAGGATCATATACCCATTCGCCTCCTCATTTGAAAAGACAAACTTGTAAAATATGAAAACAGGGTTTTTGGGCACACAGTCTCTATTCTTTTCTGATCAGCATATTAGACTTCTTTTTGTTAATAGCACCATTTCATGACTGGACTATGTTCACTGTTTGTCTCTCTTGGTGATTGTTTAGCAAAGAAGGGCTATCTCATAATGCACCAAAATTTTTGAAAAACTGTAGACACCCCTTCTTGAAAGGCGCCTCTTTGGACCTTTGATATATGATATTATTTTGCTGATTGACCCTTTCCTTAAGGAGAAAGTTTTCCTTTTGACATTAGTGGCACACATATGTTCAAAATTGTCTCTTTGTCTATTCATAGCATCACATACCTGTCATTATGCATTTTATGACTCAACCTTGGTCACTGTTTTACTTTCTCAGTGATAAATTGCTGCTTCTAGGTGTTTCACAAGTTTTTCTCTGGTCTGTAAATACACCTTTAGGTTGCATCCTTTCACCCTAGACTTCTTTGTTTGCTCAGAAGGATTTCCTTTGATTTCTGGATAAGTGGTCATGGAATGTCTTTAACCCTTTTTAAGTTAACTGCTCCTTTGGCATTCAAATCATACAATATGTTCAATATTTTCTCCTCTCTACTGGATGGACTGTTGACAGATAGCTTTTTGAAGAGGGAGATCAATACATTTATATCATAGACAGTAACACTTTCCTTCATTCAATTTCTTTGTGTCTTTTCCCTGTACTTTTGGACTTACCAGTTTTCAACAGCCCGCAATGATTTTTGGCCCTCTGCTCATATATGGAGGAGGCTCTTCATCAGGTAAAGTATCAGAAGCCCCCTTTTACCACTATGTCAGACACAACCTTTCTCTGAATGTGGTGGTAAGTAAATCATTTGGACAACATCAATCTAGGCATCACTATTTGCAAGCATCACTGTGTTTTTTGAAGGAAACCTAGCCACAGTGACACTGTTCTAAGGTTGCTGAGATATTTGTCACTTGGCTTGTTCATCTCATGACCTGTTATATTGACAAAGCTCTTTGTGACTATGAAGGTCATAGCTTTCTTGAAAAACCAAGAACTTTCTCCTGCCTGTGTAATGGCATTTGTTTATCATCTGTTCTGTTTGATCTTGTGGATAGACAGGGTCCTTATGCTTTGGAAAGTTCACTGATGACAGGCCTTCTAGAGTTTCAACCATTCACCTGACTTGAAAGTTTCAGATGATCTCTTTTATCAGGCCAAACTCCTTTTCCTTTGAGCTTATCATATCTCCACTATAATCTTGTTATGGTCAGCAATTACATTCATGAAACCTGAAGATATTGTTTCATTGTTTCAGTAAGGGAAAACCTGGACTTTTGCAGCCTTCTGAATCAACTCTGGCCTGCGCCCTCTGCTTATGTATGAAGGAGGCGCCCTAACCCTCTGCTTGTAAATGAAGGAGGTTCTGGGCCTTGACAATTTACCATTTAGCTGAGACAGTGGCGACCCTTTATTACTGTGATTTTCATGCTGGAAAGAGCTGTAAGGTCCTGATGAGTGACCTTTGTTTTGCAGCTTCATCTCAGGCTCATAATACACTTAGAAGCAGCTGTTCCTCTAACTGTAAACTCAAACATTTACTCCATGAGATGAAACATATTTTTTGTCTTTGAAGAACCATAGAACACAGTGAAAAACCTACTAGTAAGCTTGAGAATGGGCTTCATGCAGTGCTGAGACCTAGGGAATATGAGTGGCGTGACTTAAGGTTGTTTGTCAACTCCATTTGCAAATTAAGGGATCAGTCATGGTAGGCCTGCTGCAGATGAGGGCTTTTTTGGCTTTTTGATGATTGCCAAAGGTGAAATGTCCTAAACGCCACTTCCTAACATAGGGGAGACCTTTGAAACAGATGTGGATTTGCCTTTTAAAGCTGATGGGCAGACTAATAAGGCTGAGGTTAGATAGGATTGTTGACAAGGAGGTTGTGGTTTTGCTAGGGGTGGACTGAATAGGTAGAAAGGCGAAAAAAGTTTTGGGAGGGTTTTCTGGATGACATATTGACATGAGGAAATTAGTTTCTAGAAAACTCAGCTGAAGATATAGTCATCACTAACATGTAAAAAATACTGATGGCTAACAGTGGCTCCATTTGGGGAGGGCAGCTCCTCGTCAGGAGGTGTCCAGAATTCAGATTTTTGGATTTATGAAGACCAGTGCCTTATCCATTGGCGCAAAATTTACCCTTCTCTTGATGTTATTTCTGAAAAGTGTCAGCATGTTTAACATCAATGATACTTCTACCTACCACACTACCTTTCCTAACATTTTTTCTTCTGTTTGGCGCATTTGAACTAGCAGCCTTTTGACAATGCATATTTTTCTTTTTGCAAAATGAAACTATCTATTTCTACTCTTATATCTGCCGGGAGTTCAGATTAAGTTGATGAACTCCTTCATTTCTCTACCTAAAACTAGATCGACTGTCAAGATTAAGCAGTTTGACAGGATTTCATTCTCTAATCTACAACATGAAATTTAAAAATGATCAAATCAGGATTAAGCGGTCTGATTTGTCATGCATTTGCGGCATAAAAGACAAGTTGCACACAAATGTTATTTTGCAATAAAAGGAAAATAGACAAGCGGGGCTAAGATGTACAATGTGTTTTTCATCCCTCGCTTCTCTCTTTGGCTCTGTTTTAAGCATGTGGAACCAGAATCTCTCCCTAATCTAAGCTCTGTGATAAGTCAATCTTACACAATGTTGACTATCTTGACACTCACTAACTTATCAGCAATTAAATTTAAACATGCTCAGCTATGATTAGGCTAGATAGCTGAACAAGACATTGAAGTACTAGTAGCGGCATTTAGACTTGCTCGCTTTCTGAAGACTATTTTTTGGAACATGGGGCCTTTGTTCTATCTTCATTTGCCCTCTTTTCTGCCTTTTACTGTTTTTGACTTTCCTATTTTTTACTGTTTTTGATTTTTCTATTTTTTGAATATTTCAAACAATGGTATGTACAGTGACTGAAAGTGTCTCAAACTCAAAAATCTTGGAAATGACGGAATTTCAACATCTTATCCTCGTAAGGATCTCCTCTCACCCTAGGCCCACTTAACTCTTGAAAAGAAAAATTTGGGAAATTTTCTCTCTCTAACATGACATAGGGATTCATGCAAGAATCTCTAAACAACCCGGTATCTTCCCTCTGTACTTCTCTGAATATCTGATTTCCACTCCTTTCCTTGCTGTATGCTTTCTTCAGGTAATGTATGTACTCTTGATAATTCTTGAAATAGATAGTGATATCATCAAGGTATGCAAAAACACAGAAATTTAAAACTGGGAACATGGCTTTCATGAACAGTTTCCTGATATTGGGTGGTTTAGCAATTTTGACCTTGAAAACAGATTTACCTCCCGCAAACTGGAAAAAATCTTTAAGTTGTCTACTTTGTAAAAGAATTTGATGATTATGATTTGAAAGATGATCTTGCAAGAATACATCATTAGAAACATTTTCAAATGGTGAATCGCGATCTTGAGTAGAAAAAACATGATTTTTGTTATATGGAAATGCAGTATTATTTCTAAAATCAAAGCAGATTCTATGGCCATTATTTTTCTCCTTTATCATTTCAGTTTGTTTCAGTTTATTGTGTTTGTTTCTGTTAAAGTTTTTCTCTGGGGAAAAGGTAGTGATACAATATTTTCCCTTGTTTTTCCTGTAGAAACTAGTATTTTGCATGAGATTCCTGATTTTAGCCTTTCTAAGTTCTTCATGAAAAGACAAAATATGAGCCAATTTCAGTAGTTCAGGTATACCGGGATTATAACTATCACCCTTGCTCATAACAAGTTTATTTGGCATTTTCTCAAGATTTTGAGCTACTGAGGTTATAGTCAAAGTTTTATTTGCAGTAGGAGGGTCACATGATGGTAAATCTTTGAGGTATGGTAGAAACATTAAACTCTCTTTCTCCCGGGTTCCAAATAGGTTTATGATGTGAAGGTCTTCTAAAGCTTTTATCCGGAAGAAATTTCCACAAGTTACTGCTGGCGTTTGATTGAAGCTAGAGCAATTTGCTTGATAGTACATGAGAGTTTGTGCTTCTTGCTCTAATCCTACTTGGGAGAGAGGAAACTTACTTTCTTCAAGGCACAGCTGTTCATGATCAAGGTAGTTTTGAGTGTCCAGCTCATCATAAGGTACCAAGGACAACTGATGTGGTGGATCTAAGTCTATATCAGCTTCTTCTAACTCTTCCTCCAGGTTTACATCAATATGCATAATGAAAGAGTTTAAGTCGGAGCGCAAAGAACACATTGGAATGTTATCGAGCCTATCTTGACTGCTAATCATGTATTTCATGTGTGATTCGCGGTAGAGTATCCTGGTCTGACCAAACACAGGAATGGTGGCATATGACATGTCTAGTTGGATATTCCCTTGGAGTTTGGCTCCCCAAGATCTGGAGAGAAGCATCTCGTACTTGGGAGGAATATCTGCCACTACTATATCCATGATTAAATGTTTCGCGGGTATTTGGGCCAGACTAAAACAAAGGTCTTTGATCAAACCCAGGCATTGGACTCTGCTTGAGTCAAATGAGTACAAGTCTTTGTATGGTCTTGTGATTTCCAAACCTAATCTTTCCATTACTACCTTTGGCATAAGATTATGGGAGGCGCCAGAGTCTAGCATGGCATTGTGGAGGATTTGGTCGTGGATGTTTAGGCTAATGTAGAATGGAAGGGTAGCTCCTTCTTGGAACTTTCCCTCTACCTTTGGACCAAGCAATACTTCAGGAATGTCATCAGTGAGATTAACAGTGTTTGCATCATTTCCTAGATTTAAGACTTTTAGTACTTGGGATTTATAAGAGCTTTGGGCAATGAGTTCAGTAAGAGGCATGGTGATTTTGATCTTAGCGATTTCACCTTCAAAGCTAAAATGCATTTGAAGTTTAGATATGTTTGTTTCAGCTTTTTCAGTTAAGACCTTGTCTATGTTTTGAGCCTGTTGACTTTGTTTAGGGGTTTTTCTTGCCATAGTTGTTTTGGTGACCTTGGTAGAAGTATCAGGAGTATATGAGAGAGGACTAGTTTGGGTAACTTTAGCTTGGCTTTGATCAGCCTTTTCAACCTTGATTTGGTCACTGCTTGATGCCCTTTTGAGGACGGTATCTGGAGCTTTAGCAGTATCAGAGTTACCCTTTTTGACATTATTTTGGTTTCTTTTGCTTCTAAGGTCATATTGCCTGTGGGCTTCTTCAATAGCATTTTGAAACTCTATGGCAGGGTCATCAAGATCCTCATAATTGGTCTCATCTTGATCAGGCGAAAAGAAGGCTTGTTCTTCTTCGGTGAGGTACACCTCACCTTCATTGTCAGACCCTATGAGGTTTAAATGATGTTCATCAAGAGGTTATGAGTCCCTATCATCTTCTTCTACATAGTTTTCATTGAATGGTGGCCTGATCTGTTGGTCATTATCCCTTGGTCTGTTTTGGGGCTGTTCCCTCCTAAATTTTTGGTTTCGGTTTCTGATTGGAGGGTTTGGCTGGTTGTCCCTAACAGGAGCTTTTTCATTGATCTTTTCCCACATTTTAGCCATGGATTTGACTAAGTCATCTATTCTGGGATCTAGGGAAGGTGATGAAGTGGAAACCTCATCTCTATATGTGACCTTTCTTTCCGATCTAGTTCTAGCTCTTTTTTCAGCTAAGTTGGCATCTGCTTTTATGGCTATTTGTTGCATTTCTTCCAAGGTGGGGGGATCCTTATCTCTCAAATGATATGTCATGTCCGGATCAAAACCCTCAGGAAATTTTGCCAAAGCTAAACCAAGTGGAGGTTTGAAATGAGGTGGAAGGGAGTTATATACACTGTTGAACCTAGTACAGTAAGCTTGGATACTTTCCCCATTTTCCCGTTTTAGATTGTTATATTCTGACAGGATTTGAATGGGGTTTCTTCGGATTTCCCACCTATTTCTGAAGATTTGATGTAGTTCTGGGATATCATGGATACTGTTTGGAGCTAAGCTTTTGAACCATGCTTTGGGTTCACCGCCAAGACTTTGGGCAAATATTCTCATTCGGACAGTCTCGTCTTGTACCTCTAGGTATTCATAAGCATCACTCATTCTACTTATATGCTGTTGAGGTGTGGTGGTGTCTTCTCCAGTAAAGTGTGGGATCTTGTCCTGATATTTGTTTGGGAGAGGAGCTAAAGGTGGTGGCAACACCAAAGGTGCGTACCAGGCTGCCATGGCTGGAGCTAATGGGTGATGTACAATATGAGGACTAGTAGGCTGAAATGAAGTGGTTTGAACAGTGGTGGTTTGACCATGTGTGGCGGATGAACTTGGACTAGTGATCTGGTTTTGAGCAGACCTGGGATGATAGGAGCCAAACTGATAAAGAAGCTGGAGATCAGGAGGAGTGGTGGTGAAGCTTCTCTACTAGGACTCTGTGGGGTGTCTAGGGGTTCAAGATCGTCAAAGTCTATCCTACTATATGATTTGCTTTTGGGAAGAGTTTGTGATGACTCTAGTTCCGAAGGTGAATCTAGAAGGATATTGCGAGTTTTAGGTACAGATCTTGTTCTACGGATGGATCTATCGGTAGCTAGATGATCAGTTTCGGAAGCTTGCCACAGAATCCTTTCTGGGTCATCTACTATGATAGGGGGATTTGGGTCTGGATGGGCTCTGGTATTGATTCTTCGTGAAGCCAGATTTTAGATCCAGGGTTTAGAGAGAATGGTATTGGTGAATGTTTTGGATGAGTGGGTTTTCTAAGGTTTTACTAAGGCGAAGGATGGTCAAAATAAAAGGGATGGATTAGTGGAGTCGCCAGGTGAAAAATGGGTTGTTCTTATGAAGATAGTTATGGTCCACCACCAATAACTATTCAGAGAATGTTTTTGGATTTTCTGAGTTTATGCGCAGCCTATGGTTTAAAGTATCCTAGACTTGTTTCAACACTTTGCTAGGGTGATGAGAACAAAAAGAGTTTACTCTAAATGGATCTATGGACTGCTTGCTTGTTTATGGTATCTAAGGACCAAAGAGTCTATAAGAGTTTGTTGGACTATTATGTACTCAATGTCTTACCATCTCCCGCTATGTTAGTGAGTGATGGGAAAGGTCTATCGGATAGTAGCCTAGAGCTTGGTAAAATAGTAAGGCTTACTAGAGTTTAGTGGAGTCGCCAGGTGGAAAATTGGTTGTTATGAGGTATATGTATATGGTCCACCACCAATGCTAACAAAAACCAATCTAAGGGAGTATTTTTTTGGGGTTTTTCTGAGTTTTATGTAGTCCTGAGGTTTGGAAGAGTGTCCTACAGCTGAGTCATCATTTTGTTAGGATGGTGAGACAACCAGATTCTACTCTTCTAAGTTTGACTGAGATTTTGAGAGTTCCTAAGGGATACCTAGGATGTTTTGACTCAAAGTCCCACCGTGATCGCCATTATGTTAGAGAGCGGTGGGATAAGTCAATAAGCTAGTAGTCTCAAAAAGTCTCTTAAGATGAGGGAAACTAAGTTTTTTAATCACTCAGAGTCCCACCGTGATCGCCATTATGTTAGAGTGGCGATGAGGTGGCTAAAGGCGGGTATTCTTGAAAATAAGGGACTTATAGAGTTCTAAGGTGTCCTTAGATTGTCACAAACTCAAAGTCCCACCGTGATCGCCATTATGTTAGGGTCCCGTGATTTGGCCGATTGGCTAGCCAAATGACGATGTAACATCAAACCAAGCTTTGGAGCCCAAGGACCTAGCCTTCCTGGACTCAGAGAGGGCTCTCTCTATATGTGTAGAAGATGTCGGTGTGTTTACTTTCGATGTTCTGATATTAGGCTAGTTATGAAGTGTGTTTTTAGTTTTTTTTTTTGGTTTTTAAGTTTGTGAGGGATGAAACTGATCAAATACATAAACTGGATGACAAGATGTAGATAAATTGGGCTATGGGGTCAAACAGATCGAGGAGGCTATGAAGTGATGATGTAAAGCTGCTGTAGGGCCGATTTGATTCACAGTAGAAGGGATCTCTGGGCAAAATGGAGTAAATGAACAATAAGTTGGTGAAAGACAAGGGATTTCAAGTGAAAACTAGTTAATAGCAGACATAAACATGTAATAGCAAGCCATTAATCATGCTAGGAATAGATATAAGCTAATCAATACATAGAAATCAAACATTCAAGCCATACATAGAGGTATATGACCCTCTAACTTCGGGAAAAGGCTATCAGACTTTGGGGAAAACACATGAGACAAACTAGCAACTCATAAACTATGCCGGAACGCCTAAACATAGTCTCTAAGTCATTGGGCACTTGGACAAATAAGTTTTCATAGTTTTAGGCAAAGGGCTAGATCGGGACTAGGCTTCCTTGGTTCAACAAGATGATCAACAAATCAGTCAAAGAGAAAGTTTTATGGACAGAACTATGGGCAGCTGATAGGTAGGTAGGGCAAACCATACATCCTACTCAACATACATGGAACTGATAAATAAAACTTAGCAACAACACCTTAGGTTACCAAAGAGCAGCTAAGAATTCTTTAGCATAACTAAGGGAGAGGAAAACATCAAGCTATGAAGATTCAGGGATTTTGAGGTGCCTCCATGGGCATGTCTCAAAATCAATCTTTACTGATCTATAGCAGCAAGAAAAATGAAATATGAGTGAAAACTAGAAGACAAAACACATTAAGAAGCACTATACCATTCTACCATGTCAAGGAATCCATCAACAAAGCCTTCAACATTCCTCAAAAGCATCCAAGAGGCAGTCCAAAAATCATAACTCAAGTGTATTCTTCAAAGCTCATATGACCAATGCATTAATTCTTCTCTCAAGTTCAGCCTCTGATTTACAATGAGAACCATGGGATAAATAGGCTATAAGGAGGAAAACCTCATGGAGCAACTAGCTATCCCATTGGCCAAGTCAAAATATCTAAACTTGTCCTTGAGGCTTTGCAAAGCCCAAGGCACAAAATATCCCATAAAATATCTAAAAAACTGCTAAAAACGGAAATTATATTGACTTTACATGATTTCCCCATGATAAAAATAGCTTAACGCACATTTGGGAAAAGCAGATTTTTGGAGTTCAAAAATTACAAAAATACTTCATATTTATGCCTGAAAAAGGTCCCCTGACTTGCTGGATGCAAATGGAAGCCTTCCCGATGTCGAAATGAAGCTCATGATGGCTCGTTGGAAAGCTATCTGTGTCTGCTTTCCAATGCAAGTAGAATCATCTCAATCTGATCTCTGAAAGTCCCTCAAAACTGTACCTGTGTGCAAAAACTCAGAAAATAGCAGGCTGCTGATAGGGCGGGCAGAATGTGCAAAATGAGGCTGTTTTTCGCCAATTTGGAGGGGCGAATGATCTTCAAATGCCCTGAAAATCGCTGGAGAGCTGCTCATGAAATTATGGAATCCATTGGCATCACCCTCCTCCCTTGACGACTCATCAAACTGAAATGGCGCATTTATGAGTTTTTGGCGAAAACCCCAAAAATGCCAAAAAACAAAAAGTTTTCGAAACAGGCCCAAAATTGGCATGGATGACCCTCAAGGGTCCATAGAGACATGTTCCGAAGCTGAAGCTAGAATATCGAGGGCTGATATGCTTTTTGCCTCTTTCCGTGTTAGGCGCCTCTCCTTCAATTTCTTCAATTTTTCTTGTGCTACCTTCAATTTGCGCCTGGCGAATTGGTTTAGCTTCTGAAAGTGAAGAGTTCTCTTTCTCTGTAGCTCAAGATCCCTGTTTGCCTTCTCAAGCTTGGTCTCCAAATGCTGGTTAGCCCTCTCAAGCCAAGCTTCCTTGTTTTCCTCAATTTCCCGCTCAAAGAGGGTAGTGAGGGGAAAAGCTTCGAATTGAGCTTGTTCTTCAGCCTTCTGTTTCTCCAAGGCTCTCCTAAGCCTGATGGTTCTAGGCCTCTTTCGCCTAGGCTGGTCCTCCTCTTCTTCATCATCAAATTCGCCAATAAGCTCTTCAATTCTTACTTGCGCCTTTTCTGCCTCCTTTTTGTACTTAATGGCCGTTGCCTCATGAATGGCTGCATGAAATTTCATTTGTTTGTTCTCAACCTCCAAGAAATGATTGAAATTCCTTGCTCTTTGGAGATCTTCTTGTAACACCTCGATTTTCCCTTCTTTGTGAATGAGGAGATTTTCAAGGATGCGTGCCTCATTGTCACTGTCATCGCTTGGGATAGGGATGACAGCTGATTTACCTCCGTGCTTGGCGCTTTCTCCAACTGTACTCTTGCCTTTGAAGGCCAATCTAGCGCTCTTTCTCCTTGGCAAGCTAGGAGTTGTCTTTTTGGGAAATTTCCTCTTCTTAGGGACAGTTTTGGTCACCATCAAGGAGGCAGCTTCAACTTGCTGTCCTTCCTCAACATCCTGTCCAGCTTGTGGCTCAAAAGATGTTTCAATTGCTTGCTCAACCTGCTGCTCTTCAATCTCTGTCTGCTGCTGTTCCTCTTCCTGAATTTGATGCTGTTCATCAACCTCTAGCTGCTGTCCACTGATATCCAACTGCTGCTGTTCCTCTTCCTGAAATTGATGCTGTTCATCAACCTCTAGCTGCTGTCCAATGATATCCAACTGCTGTTGTCCCTCTAAATTTGGCTGCTGCTACTCATCATCCTCCTTTTCTCCCTGTGTCTCACTGCCCTCTCCTTCTCCTTGTGTACTTGGCTGCCCAGTGATCATCTTGAGTTTTTTAGGGGTAGGCCTACTAGATAAAGGCACTGGGCGATGGACAGGCTGAGTAGGAGACACATGAACAGGAGGGACAGTGGCGAAATCGGCATGGCTAATGAATAAATCCCATGAAACTCCTTTCTTCTCCAGCTGGTGTAAGAAGATGATTTTGATCAAGGAATGATGAAAGATAGAAGGGATTTGCTGAGGTGGAGCTTTCTTTTGGACAGTAGCTGCCATTTTCTCTATGCTCTTGGACAAAAAGTATGGAAGGTTTAATTGCCCGCTCCTGGTAAAATGCATCAACAAGCGAACATGATAGGCAAATATTTGGCTAAACCTCCCTTCACAAGTGAAATATCTCATTATGGCCTTCATCAGTGGAGCATAACTGTCAAGAAGATAGGAGAAGGAAAAATAGCAGTGATGGTCTCCCTATGTTCCGGCTTGATGAAAGGTTTATAGTCCTCCAAATCAAGATGCGCTTGTTTAAACCACTTTTCACCATGATACGGGATCTTGGTAGCTTTGGATACATACCTTGGAGAGATTTTGAAGTCAAGACCTACAAGCTGGAAGTGTTTGTCCTTGAACCTCAAAGCGCACAAATGTGTAAGTGGCGAAAAACTCTTGACTTCCTCTATCCTCTGACAGAAATCAAGACAGCCTACCTCATGGAAATTGAAAAGTACTGAGGGATGAGCATTGATTTCTTCTATGGAGATAGGCTCATATCTCTTATGTTGTCCGCCTTTGTGATCTCGTTTTGGAGGCATTTTGACTTGAAACAGGCTTGGAGGAGGCACACTGCCTTCAATGTATGAAGAATGTTCTGCTGGATTGAAACTGGACACCAAACTGCTTGGATAGATATGGACACTGTGGTAACAGTTCTTCAAATCTGGATGCACTTCAGCTATGTATCCTTCTTAATAATGGCACTATGTGTAAGAACTGCTTTGTAGATTCTTTGTGCACAGTCTTGAACAAATCCCCTCTTGTGACTTTTGCTAGAGGCCTGCTTGCACTTGTATTTTTGTCTTTGAAACCAACCTTCAAAAATTATAAACCTGCTCTTTTAGGTCATTTACCTTGAGACATGCCCTGTTAGCAGACTTCTGTGGAGACCACACAGTGGGAAAAGAAAAGAGACCCTGTGGTTAGGTGAAAAATTAGCCCACTGTGTTAAGAGAAAAACATTTCACTTGTGACTTTTTGAGAAGTCAATCACTGCCTTTATAACTCTGCCCTTGATGTAAAACTTGATCATCAACAAATGCCTTCTAGAAAATAGCCCTGTTTCACCTTCAGAAAACTCTGTCCAACAATTTTCAGAATGATATCATGTAGTGTAATGAAAAGGCAGGCTTAGTTTAGGTGTAAAATAAGTGTGACAGTGGTTTTAGGAAACAAATTCTCTGCTCTGTGAGTTTAAAAAGTCCACCCACTGTACCTCTGTTTTCAGTATTAACTTTCAAATACTAAAAATTCTGTTTTTCAGAAAAAGGCCTTGCTTCAACCTCAGAATTCTTCTGTCAACAAGGTTTCAGAGTGATACAATGTATTGTAATGACAAAAGGCAGTCTTAAGTTAGATTGTAAAAACAGTGCACAGTACTTTGTGAGGGACACCTTTGCTTGTGTTTTCACAATATCTATCAATGCATTTCTGCTCCTGTCTATGATGTTAGATTTCAAACACCAAAAGCCTCTGTCTTTCAGAAAAACGGTCCCCTTTACTCTCAGAATTTCTTTGTCAGCAGATCTTCGGAATGATGAAATATAGTGCAAAGAGAAACCATACCTAGTTTAGGTGGAAATCAACGCGGACAGTGGTTTAGGTAAAACACCCTTTGCTTGTGAGTTTAAGAAATACACCAACAAAATATCTGCACCTCTGTTTCTGACAACTTTGACATCAACTAGCACCTTTATACCCCTACCTCCAGCTTCTTATCAACAAATTTTTCCCTTTTAATTATGCATAGCTTCAAACCGAGGTCTACAGGTTTATAAACTTGATTTTCCGAGTTTTTCAAGTTAGGAGGTGAAATACCTTGTGAGTTGTTGAGACGAAACCCCTTGGAGGGAGCTAAAAATGCAACGGAACCCTTCAAAACTGGCGCGGCAACCTTTGGAGCAAAACCCGTCGCGCCGGAGAAAAGTGTCGGGTGGAGTTGTCGTGCGGTCGGGCGGCCACCTACAGGCACGTCGCGCCCGCCTACAGGCACGTCGCGCCGACGTTGAAGGCCTTTGCAAAACGACGCCCGGGCACGTCGCGCCACTTTCCAGGCCCGTCGCGCCGCCTAAAACAATACGAAGAAACCTCAATTCCTTTGAAACGCGTTGTGATGCTTGGGGAGAGCTGCGGCAATTGGTTTTGGAAATTGAAGTGACTTACTTATTTCCTATTCCATTCTTTTGACATTTTCAACCTCATATCATTTTCAAATAAATATCAAACGGTCATTTTGAATATATATATCCGCCCCTTTTTAAATGATACAAAACCGTGTTTGTATCAAGCTGCTTTTTAAACAGTGATAATCCTTCAAATCTGCTTTGCCTACTCACGAAGTCACATTCCTGTTCTCATAAGAGAGACATTTCAAAATTTCGACTTTGTCCCTCTTTTTGGCACTTTAGGTGATAATGTAAACAAAAGAAAGGTCATTCAAAAACTGTCAAAGGCATTTGAAAGCTGCTTTACCACTTACAGGAGACCATTGGTGCCTTTGCAATTAGTTTGACAATCTCGATCCTTAGGTGATTTACGAGTTTCCTTAATTTGTAAGTGCTAGTCTACTAGATTTGTTTCTTTTTATAACGGGATTCTACTTGCTTGACAACTCAACATGTCCCTTCACTGCCATTGTTTATTTGATACTATATCCTTGTGCTAAATTATTTGCCTTTTAGGATGATGACTATCGTATTGTTTGAGGGAATACTCCAACGAGTGATAGTTCATCAACAAATTCCTTTACTGCTAATCATAGGATCATATACCCATTAAGCACTCCTCATTTGAAAGACAAACTTGTAAAATATGAAAACAGGGTTTCTGGGCACACAGTCTTTATTCTGTTCTGATCAATATAGTAGACCCCTTTTTGTTAATAGCACCATTTCATGGCTGGACTATGTTGCACTGCCTCCCTCTCTTGGTGATTGCTAGCAAAGAAGGACTATTTCATAATGTACCAAAAATATTTGAGAAGTAGAAAAAACCCTTTCTTGAAAGGCGCCCCTTTGGACCTTTGATATAAGACATTGTTTTGTTGTTTTGACCTTTCCTCAAGGAAACAGTCCTCTTTTTGGTATCAGTGACACACCTATGCTCAAAATTGTCTCTTTGTCTATTCGTAACATTTCATACCTGTCATCATGCATTTTATGACTCAACCTTGGTCATTGTTTTACTTTCCCAATGATAAATTTCTGCTTCTAGGTGTTTCACAAGTTTTTCTCTGGACTGTAAATACACTTTCAGGTTGCATCCTTTCACCCTAGAATTCTTTGTTTGCTCAGAAGGATTTCCTTTGATTTCTGGATAAGTGGTCATGGAATGTCTTTAACCCTTTTTAAGTTAACTGCTCCTTTGGCATTCAAAGCATACAATATGTTCAATATTTTCTCCTCTCTACTGGATGGACTGTTGACAGACAGCTTTTTGAAGAGGGAGATCAATACATTTATATCATAGACAGTAACACTTTCCTTCATTCAATTTCTTTGTGTCTTTTCCCTGCACTTTTGGACTCACCAGTTTTCAACAGCCTGCAACGATTTTGGCCCTCTGCTCATATATGGAGGAGGCTCTTCATCAGGTAAAGTATCAGAAGCCCCCTTTTACCACTATGTCAGACACAGCCTTTCTCTCAATGTGGTGGTAAGTAAATCATTTGGACAACATCAATCTAGGCATCACTATTTGCAAGCATCACTGTGTTTTTTGAAGGAAACCTAGCCACAGTGACACTGTTCTAAGGTTGCTGAGATATTTGTCACTTGGCTTGTTCATCTCATGACCTGTTATATTGACAAAGCTCTTTGTGACTATGAAGGTCATTGCTTTCTTGAAAAACCAAGAACTTTCTCCTGCCTGTGTAATGACATTTGTTCATCATCTGTTTTGTTTGATCTTTTGGATAGACAGGGTCCTTGTGCTTTGTAAAGTTCACTGATGACAGGCCTTCTAGAGTTTCAACCATTCACCTGACTTGAAAGTTTCAGATGATCTCTTTTATCAGGCTAAACTTCCCTTTCCTTTGAGCTTATCATACTTCCACTACAATCCTGTTATGGTCAGCAATTACATTCATGAAACCTGAAGATATTGTTTCATTGTTTCAGTCAGGGAAAACCTGGACTTTTGCAACCTCCTGAGTCAACTCTGGCCTGCGCCCTCTGCTTATGGATGAAGAGGCGCCCTAACCCTCTGCTTGTAAATGAAGGAGGTTCTGGGCCTTGACAATTTACCATTTTGCTGAGCCAGTGGCGACCCTTTCTTACTGTGATTTTCATGCTGGAAAGAGCTGTAAGGTCCTGATGAGTGACCTTTGTTTTGCAGCTTCATCTCAGGCTCATAATATACTTAGAAGCAACTGTTCCTCTAACTGTAAACTCAAACATTTACTCCATGAGATGAAACATATTTCCTGTCTTTGAAGAACCATAGAACACGGTAGAAAAACCTACTAGTAAGCTTGAGAACAAGCCATGCGGTCTGAGACCTAGGGAAAATGAGTGGCGCGACTTAAGGCTGTTTGTCAGCTTCATTTGCAAATTAAGGGATTAGTCATGGTAGGTCTGCTGCAGATGAGGGCTTTTTTGGCTCTTTGATGATTGCCAAAGGTGAAATGTCCTAAACGCCACTTCCTAACATAAGGGAGACCTTTGAAACAGATGTGGATTTTCCTTTTAAAGCTGATGGGCAGACTAATAAGGCTGAGGTTAGATAGGATAGTTGACAAGGAGGTTGTGGTTTTGCTAGGGGTAGACTAAATAGGTAGAAAGGCGAAAAAAAGTTTTGGGAGGGTTTTCTGGATGACATATTGACATAAGGAAATCAGTTTCTAGAAAACTCAGCTGAAGATATAGTCATCACTAACATGTAAAAAATACTGATGGCTAACAACACCCACCTTTGTCCTCACCTCAAGGACTTCCGCACCTCTCTAGCCGTAGTCCACCAATTCGAGGCCAAGCGTAACGAGTCCACCTCTCCCCTATTTGCGCATTTTGCTTCAACAAAATTACTAGAGATGATGGCTCCCATTGACATTCTCCCTCCTAATGTCAAGATGACGGAGCCTTCGTCCACCATATTCTACCTATCACCATCCATGCGACCCTCGGGGAACATTCCCTCTGAATCCTCCCCTATTGTTTCGCTTGACCATCCTTGAACGATCACCCTAGGCTCAACATTGGCAGATCCCTTATCTTCTTACTCTTCTGTCACCCCTTGTGATGATGCGCATTTGAACCTCTCTTCTCATAATGACGAGTCAGGTAGCTTCGTCGCGTCAGGTGGTCTTTCTTCCACTAGTCACCCCATCCTTTATTATGATGACGACATTATGGAAGAAATATTCACCCCTGACTTTATCTATTCCCCCTTATATCGAACCCATGCATTCACACCACATACACCTTGTGGCCATTACATTGAAACCCAATGTTTGAGTAAGGGGGCACCCATATTTGAGAGACCAAGAGAAGAAATTCTCTACAATTCTCTTAGTATATCTAGTCATGCCGACTTTAGCACCGTTATTCTTCCATATTTAGAAGCACCTCTAAAGTCCCATATTACTTTAGATCACTCTAGGGATGATACCCCTTATCATTCCTTCATCTTACATCAGCAACCCAGTCTTTTCAACCTAGTTGTTGACCAACCTATAGGTTTTCTAAGAGAGCATCCATTCATTATCCCCAAATCCTATGTTTTGGATAGTGGCACCAAGTATGCCAACCCATAAACTTAAAGTCCATTTGATTTCATATATGTAGTACTAAAAGAGATTGGTAATACTCCATTTCCTTTCTCATACTGCATAACCATAACACAAACAAATGGTGAATCACATCATTAAAATGTGTTTAGATTCCCCTTAATACATTTTGGCATGACCACAACATGCTTAGGGTCACCTAGGCCTATCAACGATACAAATCCCAGATCTCAGCCAAAAACAACACTGAAACCCCCTTTCTCTAACAGGTCGCACTTTTCAGGTCATTTCTTGGGGATAGGTTGCAGTTTTCTGCCCCGTACCTACCACCCAGGCCACAACACAAACCCCAAAAAGTGCGACTTTGCCTATTCATGAGCTCTAGGTACCTGTTAGCTTTTAGTACCTTGATACTTCACCAGGACCCATTGTGTCCACGAAGTGTCTATTCACCTCTCCTCCAAATCGAATTTCCTCACTTACAACACTTGTACTGGGGGCACCACTTTGCCTCCTTACTTTTCCTTGTTCGTGTTGATTTTCGTCATGAGATACCCTATTGTACTCATGTTTTTATGGTCCCCCATTGGACCTTTACTATGTGGCAGCGCCATCGAGTCGCCCTTGTTTAGAGCATCCGAGTTGAGTCATCATCACATTCATGGAATCTATCCCGAGTCCCTTTGTATCCCGCTATAGCCCTCCATCCTTCATTGCTCGGTCCCTCTCTCATGTCGCACATTATGGCCTTTAGTCCCACTGTCCCCTATCCCTCATGATATTGTGTCAATCGCTACCAAGCCATTCATGCCCTTTATGCTCTAACAAGGGAAGTCGTCCATCCGCTACTCAGTATCCCCCGTTTCATCATCATCATTAGTGTCCATCTGTTAGTCGCTCTACTATTTTCTCCCGTGCCTTAGTTGGGGTTCCCTTATCACCTCACCTATGTTGGACCTACTTCTGTCGAAATCAGCTCATTTACTCCAGAAGCCAGGTCTAGGGGGCAGTGTACCTTGGTTCAAGCTCTTTTTAGCATGATCGTGATCTATACACTTGATAGTCCAGTGATGCAGTAGCAACTATTGGTGATTCCCAGGTGTGTGTGAGATGTCTCAACCCTCATGAGGGGGTGGCCCTGCCGGTAGCCCCCCACAATCTCGGATGACTTCTTCACTTCAGCCCTTGATGCAGCTCCTCCCATTTGATGATATTGGCCTCAGCCGCTTGCAACGCCTCTTCGATTTGCATGTATCAGTCAGATTTTGCGAGCCCTTCCCCGTGTGTAGGGGGCATTTGGGTGTATTTGTATCTCATGTACTAAAATCTTATTGTATAAGTCTTGAAGGTTATTCCAGGCATCGCATGTATGTGGGATTAATCATGTTATTTATCTGGCTCATGTTTAGGCCAGCACATGCTTCATTCCTGTGTTCCGTGGTTTTCCGGGCGCCTTATTCTTTGTACTATTGTATCGGCGGGCATAGGTATGCCTCCCCCGCCGCCTTTAACACTGGTACCACTTCATCACCTAGAGACTTGTTGCACCTATAAGTCTCGTCTCCTCTGGGTCTAGTCCTTTAGCACATTAGACTACCTTACATTTCTCTCTCTCACTTCCCTCTTGATGCCTAGTGATTGAGTTCTTACAACGTACTTCGGTCATACGATTTGCTCCTAACACTCGTACATTGGGGGGCAATCTGTTACACCATTTTTTTGGTCATCTAACCTATTATTATTAGATGAACCCAAGTACACCATGTAAGACCAATTTTACCCTAAGTAAAATTGCTTTCACCATATAAAATAACTTATTTGGTCATATTTAACCCAAAATAAAGAAATTAATTAAATAAACCCTTATTTATTTAATTATTTCCTAAGAACAAGTTATTTAAATCATTATTTAAATAATATTCTTAGTTAAATTTGACTAAATCATCTATAAATAATTAAATAAACCATTATTTATTTAATTATATTCCCATCATTCCCCTAAAATGATAAATAAATCGTTTATTTATTTATTATTTATAAATAAAGGAATTGACCCAAGTCAAGAATCCTTTTCCCTCCAACAAATATAATAAAATATTCCTAAAAGGTGCTTCTAGAATTCGATTAATAATATTTTATTCATGCACCGAGTTCTAGAACGCCCCAATATTTTGTTATAAATAGGGGGGTTTTCCCCATTCATTAGTCACCTTCGTTGCATTAGATCACTCTGGATCTTCTCTTGGTCACCATTTTTCATTTTTTTTTGTGAACTCCCACTGAGTTCCATGTTTTCTTTTCCACATCCATAACAGAGAGAAATGTTAGATCTGAAACACTGAGGACTTCCAAGAACCCATCCCACTGAGGAGAACTGGAAAACACCTTTCTTGTTTTCCTCTCAGGTGCCCCATTCTTTAATATAATACAAAATTCTTTTATATACATTCTTCTTGTCTTGTCCATTGGATCTATGGAGCTATGTTATATTTTATCTTCTTAATGTCTTTTTGTGCTTAGATCTGAATTTGTGTAGCAAAATTAAAGATATTTTGCAGCCATTATTGATGTTAGGGCTACTTGGTATGCGTAGCTAAAGTGATCGTTTACGACGAAAGAATCATACTAACAGAAATCTTCTAAAAAGCTGGATTTTGATGATGACATTTCAGAGTTTGTATTCAAGCCCAGAAAGCCTTTAACCAGGAAATCAAAAAAGTTGAAAGAGCTAGATATGGAGTTAGAGAAAATAGGGAAAGTTTCCAATGTTTATGAAGAACATATAGACCTATCATCACCAATGCCTGAAGCTGACAAAAACATAGTTTTTCATACTCAAACATAAAAGAGAAGTCATGAAGAAATTGAAGAGAAGTCAAGATTAGCTAATTTTGAAATTGATAAGCTCAAGAGGAAAGCAAGAAGACGTGCTGCTGAGAAGACAAATTTCAACATAATAAAGGCTCTGTGGGAGGTTGAAAGAGTTTTAAAACCTGAAACAGTCAGCAGTGAAGCTCAGTATTTTACCTGGACTGTTCCTGCAATCAAAGAGGCTATATTTGTGAGAATGATAATGTTAAATGAAGGGATACTAACAGGAGGCTGAATATGCAGATTGAAGACCTGGAAATTCAATTGACAAATTCTGAAGGTAAGTTACAACAGAGATAAAATAGAGCAACAAGTAACAAATCCTTAAAGCAGTTTTGTTATTAAGAAGGGAATTATTTTTTGAAGACATTTCAAAGTAAACTTGTTTTGCATGTTAAGGTCTATGGAAATCATTTCAGAAGTTCAAATATCCTTAAGACTGCAAATTTTGAAAAAACTGTGTAAAAGAGGCATACACAACAGTTTTGTAGCACGCTACGAAACTGCTGTAGGTGAATTTTGGGCATTATTCATAGGTGTTTTGGGGGTAAAAACAGTTGATTTCCAAGTTTTGATGCTGCTAATGATGGATTGATGATCACATATGAGTATTTAAGTTTCAAAGAAGATAAATGAAAGGTTAAAAGGAATGTCTCAAAGTAATACAAATTCTGGGCTACGAAAACAACTGCTATTTTTGTAGCGCAGATATATCCCATCTCTTTTATAATTTTTCGAGGTTTCTTTTTGAACAGGTGGAAGGGTGAAGTTTCAAGGAAATGTTAGCACATGTCACATATCTAAAATAGTCAGCATTGCTAGAAAAATATGTTTGAAGATTAGTATGGAAGATAAAGGCTAAAATGCAGGAAATGTGTTCCCTGGTTTTTAGGACAGTCAAGACATGAGTCAACAGGATCTCACAAAAAGGCTAGGGTCATCATCAAATTTGAAGATATGGAGAAGAAGTTGTCAAAAGAGACTATTTAAGTCTTATATAAGGTTTTTTTAGACATGAGAAGGAGTTTTACTCCTATATGTATTAGGACTCTTAAAGAGAGTTAATTGTCAGTTGTAATTAAGAGTCTGTTTCAGGAGTAAATAGGTGTCAAACTTAGGAATTCGAATTCTCTTCAAGATAGATAAGGGAATCCGAGATTGTAATGATGAATCTATAAGAGACATGAGGTTGAATTCCTCAAGGTTGGAATTTTTTCATTAGCAAGCAAACTGTGTTATTATAGCAGACTATGTATTTTCAGCTTAATACAGATTCTCTATACTACTCAGGATTCACAAAGAGTTTTTTTTTGGTGTTTGATATCTCTATGGTTTTCCTCATCTAGCTATTGACAGTGGTATGAACATGTGTTACATAGAATTCATTGGAAAATGCTCTAATTTCCTTCACATGTTTGTAGACTGTGTTTTATTCACTATGTTACTGTTTTGTTTATAAACCTAAAACTCTAAGTGCCCTGACTTCCATGTTGAGATGATGTTGATGTTTTGTTGAAACATATATTGACTCCATATCCCAGTAGATGTTTGTTAATCAATAATTCAACCATTTATACACTTTTATCTATTTTATTCCTAGAGTTAGCCATCTTATCCTTAATCAAAAATCTTAAACCTGTTGAGAGAGCCCTCTCAGGTTGAGGAGGCTAAGCCTCAACCAAAAGATTGGTTTGAAAGAGTTACTCAGAGTCTACTTGATCAGTAGTCTATCAGGGTCAGATTTTGTGATAACATATGGTTGTGAAAATGTGAACCATGATCTGTGACTATAGCCTGTGGGACCCCAAACCGTGAAATTACATGATTAAAGAAAAACAATGCAACTATTTGTATAGTGTTGTTGAATGTAGGCATCGCTTCGGCCCATTTGGTAAATTAGTCAATTGCGACAATAATATAACCATGCCCCCTGGACAAATCAGGGTTACAGGTCATGAAGTTAATGCCCCATTTCGAAAATGGTCCCATAGAGACAACAAGATGCAATTGCGTTGGCGGTTTGCGGATTTTACGATCAAATATCTGGCATGCATGACAAATTTTTACCACGAGGATGCAGTCGTGAAATATGGTAGGCTAAAAGTAACCGATGTAGAGTATCTTCTACGCGGTAGCATATCCAGACAAGTGTCCACTAGAAGCCCCAACATGATAATCATTTAAAACCTTTTTAGCCTCCTTATGAGTGAGGCACCTTAAAATTGTATTGACACCATGACGATAAAGTGTATCACCGACGATAAGATAATATTTGGCTTGGTATCGAATACGTTGTTGGTCAGAGCGAGACATATTAGGTTGAAATTTTTGGGTCTAGAGATAAATGATAAAATCCCCATACCAAGGATAGGATGATCCAATCAGAAATAAAGACTCTTCAGGAATAGATGGTTCCGATGTAGTAGCAGTACTATCAGAGGGAAAGTCACAGAGAAGCTCAACCAAAAATAGAGACTTCTTTGACTTGGATTTGACAAATTCCAAATCAAATTCCTGCAAAATGACAATCCATTTTGAATACTTGCCCCCCAGAAATTTACGTGATAAGATATAAGTCACGGGGTTGCAATCCGAAATGAAAATGGTCTTATGGAACAGGATATAGTGGCAAAATATTTGGATAGATTGAACACCCACCAAGGCAAGATTTTCTACGTATGAATACTTCACTTTCGTATCATTGAGATTACAACTCAAATAATAGATCATATGTTCTATCCCATTTTATATTTAGACTAATACAATAGCAATGGTCATATCAGCCACGATGATATATAATTAATAATCACTCTGATAATTGAGGGGATACATTAATGATGCCCAGACAAGTGTATCCTTGACAACATCAAAAGAAGCTTGTGCAACTTTATCCCAAAGGAAGGGAATCCCCTTTTTCAAGAGCCGAGTAAATCCTTTAGCCATTTCGGCATAGTTTGGTATGAACCTCCTTAGGAAGTTAGCCTTTCCTTGAAGTTTTTGTATCTGAAACAAATTTGATGGTGCAAGAAAATCAAGAATGGCCTGGACATTCAATGGGTCGATTCAAATTCCTTATTTTGAGACGACGAATCCAAGAAAACAACCAGAACCAACACAAAACACACATTTATGTGGATTGAGGTGAATTCTATAGTGATGGCAGCGTAAAAAGATAGCTCTCAAATGCATCAAGTGATCAATTGGATGTCATGAATGCGCGGGTAAATCATCTAGATAGGTTTGAATAATGTGCTTGATGTCATTGAAAGAATAATTTATTTCTCTCTGAAAAGTTTCCTGAGCATTCTTTAAACCAAACGAGAGTTTTCGGTAAGCAAATGTGCCCCAGGGACAGATGAATGTTGTTTTATATTGGTCCTCTGGGCAGATATTGATTTGATTATACCCAAAAAATCCATCCATGAACGAAAATATTTCGCATCCAGCACAATCGTCAATAATATGGTCAATAAAGGGAGTAGGATGGTTGTCTTTTGGACAAGAAAGATTAAAATCTCGATAATCGACACATACTCTCATGGTTCCTTGTATTTTCATAACAAGAACGATGTTGGAAGTCCACTCAGTTAGCGAAACACTGTGAATGAAACCAACACGCAAAAGTTTTTTAGCTTCTGCTTTAATGGCATCAACCTTCTTCGGATGAACAGGACGAAGGCATTGACGTACCGGTTTGACATCAGGGTACATATTAATAGTGTGTTCAATGATACTAGTGTCAATATTTGGCATCTCCTCATAAGACTAGGCAAGGATATATCAGAATTCATGAAAGAGAGAGCTATATATTTCAAGTTCTGATGGAGAACAAGACACGTTGACATGAATTTTTTCTACCATGCCAGGTTTGGTTGAAATATCGCTAGAAATGGTTTCTTCAATATTTGATAAATTTCGCTCTGAATCGACTGCATTAATAGGAAAAAAATTCGAAAAGAAGTTTTTGATTGATGGGTGATATAGTTCACTAAGATAATTTTATTCATAATTAGGAAGATGGGAATGATGATGATAATCTTCCCATGGTTCTCCTTTCGACATCATTGTTTCCAAAATATTCTCATCTGTCAAGAAAGTTGAGAAAAAAGGATCAGATGGAGTACCAAAATCTAATGAACGATCAACCCAAACAACCGGCGATGATGATTTTGGATTCGCCGCCCAAGCCAGATAGATTGATTGTCATGCCAGCTCAATAGGGCTGGGCGACATAAAATCATCCAATGTAACAACTTTAGAATCACCCGTACTCTTCCTTAAGCCAGATGGAGTGGAAGAGATCATGTAGCAGGTCTCTATACTTGCAATTTCTGCCGACGTCATAGGCGGCGGTAATGCAAAGATTCCCATGAGAGTGAAATCCTTTAAGAGTCTTACACCAATGTTCTAAAGTGCAAGTTGGGGTGCGTGAACTAACAGAATGCTTCCAGTTACCTGGAAAGTAGAGGCAACGAAGGATATCTTATTAATGACAGTGATAACACCTTTATGTGGAAAAGTGATCATTCTAAAATATGTAGAAACAATAGAAGTCATAGCATATACCCATGGCCTTCCAAGTAGAATATTGTAGTCAAGGGGTCTGTTGATCATATCATTCACCCCTAAATGTCTGAAGAAGGATTATAAAAGGCAGTTTACCTGACAGTATTAAATTTGGTTTATGTTTTAAAGAGTGAGAAGGAGAAATAAAATCAAAATGAGTGATATATAAAAGGGGGCAAACACACTTTATAATAAAGGGGGAGTAGGTCAAAGGCCTTAACCGAAAGAATGAAAGTCTGAAAGGCATAGAAAAAAGGATATAAGGTGGGACCCGCTCGTGTTCGTCACATACGCACATAACAAAGAAATGCACAAACCATTCTGGGGACTCGCAGACGGTAGGGGGAAGGCGGAAGTCTCCCCCCTGGAATTTTGATGACGTGTTAAGAATGATGCCAGGAGTCGCGCGCTTTGTGGAGAAAATCACCGTGGGTTTAAAGATGTTACGGAGATTGTCTTGCATCCTTCGTGGGTTGGGTTCCAAGGTACAACTATCACCATGATCCAAAGGTAAGGTATGTCCTAGGACACCCGATACATGACTAGTACTGGTATTAAACCTGACACATGGTATGCCCCTGACCAAAACCATATAAGCAAATGACCCGATACCACGTGTCTCAGTGTCAGGGTCCTTATGATGCCAGCCCTAATAGCATTAACCTAATCTCATTTCCTGGGCTGTTTGAAGTCGTATATCCCTGTTCCACCAGTTACTGTGGTAAAATAATCTTTGTTTATAGTTACTTTATAAACGATAGTGCGAGCGCCCAGTACTAGGTCCGCCTAGTCATTTTCAATCTCCCTACATCATTTTCTTGAGCAGTATCCCTATTTCATAGGTATTCCTCCCATTTATACTATCTAGTTTCCTTTCGCTTCTAAATTTTTAAAATGGTCATGGGTAAAGTCATGGTCAAGAAATCAGAACTTGAAACTACCGAAGTCCGTGAGTCCAGGGCTGCCCCTGGACCCAAACCTTTCATAGATTTACAAGCTGACATCCAAGACCCACAATACCCATTTCCCTTTTGTAGTGTCAAGCATGAGCTTTTCAGGAAGCATGTGGAAAACAGAGATAGGTTTAGGGTCGTTTTGTCTTATATGTATCATCAAATTTCTCCCCTCGTCTACCCAGTGGTTGAATTCATTTGTTGGCTCCGGGATGCTTACGATGAATGTCGGGGCATGTTCCTATCCTCTTAGGGGAACAAAATATTCACCATCTCCCTCGAAATCATCGGAATAGCCCTTTGTTATCCTACCAGTTCGAACTAAGTCAGTTTTAATGAAATGACACTGTCTCATCAGTTTTCTAAACTGCCATGGAAGCAACAAAGCGATTTCATCGCTACCATTACTGACTCCCATTTCACAACTCTCCCCTCTGCAAATTCAGTGCCCTTGAGCTTATTCAAGGGGGAACTTCAGCCTGCCCTTGCTCTTATTGCGAATCTCAAAATAATGCATAGCCTTTTTGTGGTTAATGTTGCAACCTGATGTCGTATTAAATATTCCTGGTTTTCTGGCCTCCACCATTCAAACTTAGTTCCAGGAGCTCTTAGACACAGATCGTTTTCGTTTCTGTTCCATGGTATTTTATCTTTTCCTTTTCCATCATCCTTATAAATTTGAGGGTTTTGGTTTAGAAAAGGTCTATAGGATAAACTCTCATCCAAGACCAGTTTTTGACTCGAGTCCCGCAATGCATCAGTTGGCAAATGGGGTGGGTTACTCAATTTTCTTGAATTATTTCATGCCCAATTCTTGTTGGGTGTGGAGCCTGATTATCTTGTTTACTTTGTATCATAGCATTGGACCCCTGTACCTTAAAAGGGGTGGCAATGCCGCCTGTAATTAATCGCTGCCGTGGGGGGTCCAGGGGGGGCGGCAGCGCTTTTCAGAGCCCCCCCTGGTGGGGGGTTTCGGGGGCAGTGCCCCCGAAGCTAAAAACAAATGTAAAATTGCCTTGTAAAAGTATAGTAATTTCTACTCAATCTGGGTCGTTCATAGGCGGATGATCTAACGGTAGAAGTTATGTTTAGATTAGGGTTTTTTGCTCTAGAAGGCAACCCCCTTGTATATATGAGGGTATTGTATTACGGCTGTGCATTATGTGTGTATTCTCGGAGTGAGAAACAGAGAGGGAGACTGTGAGAGAGAATAGAGGATATTACAGCGGATCTACTGTAGGTTTTGTCTCTTAATTTTGTTAGATAATAGAAAGGAAGGACTGGCTGTTCGGGGTGGACATAGCCCAAACTGGGTGAACCACGTATATCTGTGTCTCTCTGGTTTTATGTGTTTTGTGTGCTTGTATTTTCTGCATATTTTATGTGTTGCATTGCTCCATAATATGTAATTTTCTAACAACTGGTATCAGAGCCGAAGGTATATTTGGCTAATAAACTCGCAGGAAAGAAGGGTTTCCTGGTTCGAGTCGGAGCAATGGCGGAAGATGGTAAATTTAGGGTCGAGAAATTTAACGGCCAAAACTTCCCGTTGTGGAAGATGCAGATGGAAGATTATCTGTATCAAAAAGATCTGTACCTACCATTGAGTGGAAAAACAAATACGCCGACGACAATGACAGACGCGGAATGGAACATTCTCGATAGAAAGACACTCGGAATAGTACGGTTGTGCCTTGCGGCGTCAGTTGCCTTCAATATTTCGAAGGAAACAACAACAAAGGGTTTGATGCAGACGTTGGCGAAACTATATGAAAAACCCTCAGCCTCAAACAAGGTATTTCTAATGAAACGATTATTTAATATGAAGATGTCGGAAGGTGGGTCTGTTGTAGACCATTTAAATGATTTTAATACAGTTACCAGTCAGTTAAGTTCTATAGGGGTAAAATTTGATGATGAAGTTAGGGCTCTTTTATTTCTGTGCTCATTTCCAGAAAGATGGAATGGTTTAGTTATGGCTATTAATAACTCTGTCTCTGGATCTATTACTTTAAAGTTTGATGATGTTATCGGTGCTATCCTTAGCAAGGAAATGCGACGGAAAAGCTTTGGTGAGACATCGGGAATTGCTTTGAGTGTAGAGTCTAGGGGAAGAAGAATGGAAAGAGGAAAGAGCTCGGGTTATCGCAGTAAATCAAGGAAACGTAGATCCAAGTCCAGATCGGGGATAGTGTGCTGGAAATGTGGAAAGAGAGGACACCTAAAGAAATATTGTATATATTGGAAGGTAAAAGAAGGAGACACACAGCAAGAAAACAATCATGAAGAAAATGTGACAGGTGATGTGTTACAAGATGCTTTGATTCTTTCTTTCAAAAATGTTACTGATTCTTGGGTTGTAGATTCAGGGGCTTCATTGCATGCCACACCTGATAAGAAATATTTTCATGACTATGTTCAAAGAGATTTTGGACAAGTTCATTTGGGTGATGATAAACCCTGTAAAATTGTTGGAATGGGTAAAGTTCTTGTAAAACAACAGAATGGAAACCAATGGCTACTAAAGGAGGTAAGGCATGTTCCAGATCTAAAGAAAAATCCAATTTCAACAAGGTAGTTAGGCGGTGAAGGTTGTGTGACAACTTTCACAGATAAAGCTTGGAAGGTCGCCAAAGGAGCCTTGGTAATAGCAAAAGGCGAAAATGTTGGTACATTGTATTTATGCAATGGTATTTCTAACTCTGTTAATGCTTTAACTTCCAAAGGAGCAGATGCAACATTATGGCATCATAGGCTCGGACACATGAGTGAGAAGGGAATGAAGATTCTCCACTCAAGAAATTTGTTGCCAAGTTTGAAGAATGTTGATTTGGATTTCTGTGAGAATTGCATTTATGGAAAACAGAAGAGAGTCAGATTTCTCAGAGTTGGGAAAGAAAAGAAGAGAAAAAAATTGGAGCTTGTGCATACAGATGTATGGGGACCTGCTCAGGTATCATCTCTCGGTGGCTCTCGTTATTATGTTACTTTTATTGATGATGTAACTAGAAAGACATGGATTTATTGTATTCAGAATAAATCTGATGTATTTGATACTTTCAAGAAATGGAAAGCTTTGGTTGAGATTGAGACAGGAAAGAAGTTGAAGTGTCTCAGATCAGACAATGGAGGTGAATATTGCAGCAAAGAGTTTGATAGGTACTGTTCAGAGCATGGAATTTGTAGAGAGAAGACAGTTCCAAGAACATCACAAGAAAATGGTGTGTCAGAAAGGATGAACAGAACAATCATGGAGCATGCAAGGTGCATGAGATTGCATGCAGGATTGCCTTTACAATTTTGGGCAGATGCTGTAGATACTGTTGTTTATCTAATAAACAGAGGGCCTTCAATTTCCTTGGATGGTGGTATTCCAGAGGAAGCATGGACAGGTAAAAAGGTAAAATACTCTTTTTTAAAGCCTTTTGGTTGTGAGGCCTTTGTCCATATTAATAAAGAAAACAGAACAAAGCTTGAGGCAAAATCAAAGAAATGTACCTTTATTGGATATGGTGTTAATGATTTTGGTTATCGCTTATATGATTATGAAAATCAAAAAATCATTAGGAGCAGAGATGTAATATTCAATGAAAAGGTCTTGTATAAGAATTAGTTGCAGGAAAAGAAACAGGAAAAAGAAATCAAGGAATACGTGGTTCTTGATGAGATAACTGAAAAAGTAAAGGTGTCTGAAAATAATAATAATCAACAACCACAGCAGCAACAACCACCACAATAACAACAGGCACCTCAAACACCTGAAAGTGGTGTTAGAAGATCTACCAGGATAAGTAGACCCCCTGAATGATACTCTCCTTCATTATATTATTTATTGTTGAATGATTCTGGTGAACCCGAATGTTATGAAGAAGCAATGTAGGTTGAAAGAAGGAAGAAGTGGGAGCTAGCCATGGAAAAAGAGATGGACTCCTTAATCCATAACCAGACTTGGGACTTATTCAGGTTTCCTACACATAAAACTGCATTACAGAATAAATGGGTTGACAGGCTTGTTGGGGTTCCCATGTTTTGGCCAGATTGGAAAGACCAAAAGATGAGACAACATCAGAACCACTTTCAGACCTTAGGATCTAGCCCTCCTAGGTCCAGAGAGGGATCTCTCTATATGAGTCGTGTATCATTCTTTGAAGCTCGAGTTGTGATTTGGAGGCTAGTTATAGGCTCGTGGTTTGTTTGTTTGATTGAGTTTGGTTGTTGGGAATTAGGAAAGAAGTGTCCAATACAAGACAAGGATGAGAAAGGCAGAGGAAGCTTAGGCAAGTAGGTCAGACACTGTGAGAACATCAAAGCCATGGCTAGTGGAGTCATATGAAAGGCTACTGTGTCTACTGCAAGCTTTCAGTTGGGCAAGTCATCTAAATCATCTCAGATCTTAAAGGATAGAATATGGAATGGAACATTCAAAGATCGAAAATGAAAGGAGGAGAACCATCTAATTTTGTCTATTAGATCAGGTCGTAGGTCATTTAACTCCTTCCCGTACCGCTTGGAAATGGTTAGAGGTAACATGTATGGAAATTAGAAAGGCTAGCTGGTCGTGATCCTAGTGGACAGGGCCAACACTAATCCTCAGTGTTCCCAAACCTTCTAGCTAAATCCTACCAAGAACATCTAAACATGAACTTCAACAATTCATACATCAGAGAGCAGGCAATAACATCCACTACACTGGTTAAATCGATTGAAATCAACATTCAGATACACATACAAGAAGAAAACATTTAGGTAGGGAGAGCAGGAAAACATAAGGCACCTATCAAGGGTGAATCTTATATTATACTTATGTTGCCTACCAGTAGAAATGAAATGAAATGGAACATAACATAAAATCAAGTCAATCACAAATACAGAGAAAGAGGAAACATCACCAGCTTCTTTTGATCAGGATCCAAAGAAACATGCTTGTCATATTAAAAAAAACACCAATTAGGTACATCATAGCCCATAGCTTGAACATTCAGTCTGAATACATCAACTCTCAGCCTATCTTACAACATACACAGAGAACTTTGTCTCAAGAAGAAAATACTTGCATTTCACTAATTTCTCATAAACAAACCTTACAATGTTTCCTTCTGTGCTTTATAGCAAAGGATGAACCTAAGATCGACTGAAGGAGTAGGTGAAAATTAAATGTATCTTTAAACATAAAAATGAATGTAGGGCCGAAACCCATTCTGCTTGACATGCTATATATTTAATCTCTGTCACCTCCCTTGTGAGAGAATGATCTACTCCAGATTTGATCTTGACATCTTTTGGCTGAAGTACTCCTAGATGATTTGAACAAAATGAAATAACCGCTAGGAAGGTCTGGCTATATAAATGTCCTAATCGTTTTTGAGTCAGATAGTGGCGGAAATTCTTTCGGTGGATGTTATGTAATAAAAGCTGTATGGGCGCCCTATACTTGACGAAGAAAAACATTCTGCTGATGAATAAACCCTGATATTACCTTTTACTCGTGCTCAGGATCCTTTGATCGATCCTCGGGGTCTTCAAACCGCCGTTTCATTGGAATGTAGACCCAACCGCCCGGATCACCTCATAAAGCAGGACGATTGGAAATGCGGGCTGAAGCTAAACCGGCGTTAGGGTTGAATGTATCCACTTGTTGTCGGTGAGGTCGACCGTGGAGGTTAATGGGATGTGTGCAACCCCCGGAAGTGACTGCATCGGTGGTTTGACCGGGCCAACACCCGCCAATATGTACTACGGGGCCTCACCTCATTTGGTCTGTACGGGCAGACTCATACCCCCCGTAACCATCAGGGAAGGTGGCTCCGCCAACGTGCACCACTGTCGCGCCACCAATGCACCACCGCTTAATATTCCTTTGCTCTGCACTGTAACACTGCCGCTCCATTCTGCTTCTGACAGGGTAGCTCGGGCTTTTAATGGTGTTGAGAGGTTTTCAATGCCCGAAATCTGCTTTTCCTTGATGCAAATCTCACCAGCCGCTTTCTTTGACTATTTCTCGACAGTATCAGCTCTCTGGATTTAAATCTATCCGTCCTGCGTTCCATGTAGAAACATGATGGCTTTTTTTCCTTCAGAAACCCTGCAAAACAAAAAACCTATGAGGAAAACCATGGATATGAATGATGGAGGTGGTGAGGACGAGAGGTGGATGCAGAAAAAAAGCCATGCAGATGGAGAACCGGGGGGAAATCGTGGAAAACAATGGCAGTTTTCTCTGGTAGGTGTTTGGTGGCCTGCGGAGTGACAAATGCATGAAAAACATTAAAAAACACGAACTTTGGACGTATATATGCAACAAAATGAGAGACTGTACGAGGGCGCACGTGGAGTGACGTGGCAGGACGGAAAATTGTGGATGGGTGACGTGGAGACCCGAGGCAACGGAGCGGTCAACAATGGAGGGACGGATTCGGGATCGTCGATTATGGTGGAGATCGACGGCGGAGGGTAACAGACAGTGGGCCAGTGGGTACGATGGATGGGGTTAAGCAGTGTGCAGCTTTGGTGAATGTCGACCGTTAGATGGGACGCGCGAGATCCAACGACGCACGATGATTTCACTGCATGGTTTGGGCTGAACAATAACGCGTGGGAAGATAGTGGTTTTGCCACCGTACAAAGGACACACGGCCGGCGCCCAGTGGAATCGTTGGGCAATGGAAGAATACCGCCGGCTCGCAAATGGTGGTGCAGAAAATACCGGTGGGTTTGGAGGTATGACGTATGGCAGGCGGGGTCCATATGAAGAGTTGCGTGCCGCACCGTTGGATCTGTGGGAGTAATGGACGGTAGATCTGCGACCCCGAATATTTAATCAAAACCTTATAACAACGTTTATAACCGGCGCGCAACCTTTGGAAATTATGTAAGGACTAGAAAATATGAATTATCGAAGGTTTTAGGATTTTGGGCGGGAAAGCATTGGGGAAAGCAAGCACCTGACGGATTTAATGGGTGGTTCTGGCGCTAGGTCCTGTGGAAGGCGGAAGGGCGCGGGGCTCTGGCCAAAGGTGCTAGGCCTTTTATAATGAAATACATGGGTTTTATTCGTTTTTAATGCAATTTGAGGCCAGCCAGGGTAACTATTACACCATTTTTTGGTCATCTAACCTATTATCATTAGATGGACCCAAGTACACCATGTAAGACCAATTTTACCCTAAGTAAAATTGCCTTCACTATGTTAAAACAGGAAACCCCTGTAAAATATTAAACAAACCTATTTTGTTTGATTTTCCTCATGGAATAATTAATTAAACCATAATTTCATTATTATTCCTAGTCATGTTTAACCCAAAACAAAGAAATTAATTAGATAAACCTTTATTTATCTTATTATTTTCTAGGAATAATTATTTAAATCTTATTTAGATAATATTCCTTGTTAAATATGACTAAATCACCCACAAATAATTAAATAAATCATTATTTATTTGATTATCTTCTAACCGCTTCCTTAAAAAGATAAATAAATCATTTATTTATTTATTTTTGACAAATTAAGGGATTTAACCCAAGTCAAATACCTTTTCCCTCCAACAAATATAATAAAATATTCCATAAAAAGTGGATCTAGATCTGGTTAACCCATGCACCAAGATCTAGAATGACCCAATATTTTGCTATAAATAGGAGGGTTTTTCCCTACCATTCTTCACCTTTTGTTGCCTATTAGATCACTCTGGATCTATACACTTGGTCACTCTTTTCTACCATTTGCTGTGTGAGCTCCCTTTGAGTTCCATTCTTTGTGTGGGTTTTCTACACCAACAAGAGAGAGAAATCTTAGATCTGAAGTGCCGAGGACTTCCAAGAACCCATCCCACTGAGGAGAATTGGATACGCCTTCTTGTTTTCCTCCCAGGTGCCCAATTAATACAAAAATTCTTTCAAAAATCGTTCTTGTCTTGTCTATTGGTATATGGAGCAAACCCTTGTTTTTACTGCTTAATGTCTTTCCATGCATAGATATGGTTTTTTGCAGATATTTTCTTGTTCAACTAACTGCAGATCTGAAGATATTGGCAGCCACTTTTGTTGTTAGGGCTATTAGTTATGCGTAGCTAAAGTGGTCCTTTTTCGTACACTTCGACAAAGGATTCATACTAACAAATGGCGACTCCACACGGGTTTTAAATTACAACCGCTGTCGTTTTTCATATTCCTGCATATCTAGCTACTTCAGACCCTAGGGTTTCTTTTCAGCTGTTTATTTTTCCCATTTTTATGTTGTTTTCCTCACATAAAACCCTAAAACATTAAAATTTTTAACTTCTGTGTGTTTCCGGCCCTATTGCGCAAGTAAGCGACACCAGCCACAACTGAGACGACAACTTTTCTGAAAATCTACCGCCGAGACAACCGGAACAGGAGGTCGCACTTTTCAGCCCAATAAGTGCGACCTGGACCTCCAGGTCACACTTTTCAGCATCTTTTCTGCGACCTGCACTGAAAACAGGTCAGAACCTATGACCTGCCAATTTTTCAATGGTTTTTCTGCAATTTTTCTGGGCTCTGCTGCAGCTTCTGTCAGGGTTTTCCAGCCTCTGTCTCAACCCGCCTTGACCTAGTTCTGATCTGTTTTTACTCATCTAAGTGGGAACCTAGCCCCCTAGGGCTTCAGTACCCTCCACTTTTTGTGGAATAGTTTTAGCTGTTTCAGCCGTCTGTTTTTCAGAGTTTCAACCTGCCCTTTTTCAGATATGATACCTCCTTTTCAGATCCCTTTAAATCAGCCTCTCTTCCTTTCAAATCACCTCTTGTTGTTTTGTTTGGACCTCTCTTTAGGGCCCCCTCCTTGCCCCTTCCATTTTTTGCTGATTTCCTTCCTTTTTCCAGCCACCTTGCCTCTGTCTCTTGGCTGTGATCTGCACCTCTTTTCAGCAGCTTTATCCTTTAGATCCCTGTCCCTTTTGACCCTAGATCTATTGGCCTCTTTTTACGTGTGTTTTGACTAGATTTTTTCCCTCTTTTAGAGTAGTTTTGAGAGACCCACCTTTTTGGGTTAGATTGATGCATGGTTAGCTGTTAAATGTTCTGTTATTTCAGCATTATATACTGTTCTCTGCAGATTTCTTTTCAGTTACGCAGCACACTTTTTCTTGCTCTCAAAATGAAAAGGGTTTAAAAATTAAAATTAATGCATGCCACACACTGACCCTAAGTGAAGAAGCGCCTGGTTAACACCGCCTGGAAAAGACTCTAAAATCAATTGTCACCGCACCTTTTCTGCCCTTGACCTCACTTGATTCTGTCCCTTTATGCCCCTGTCGGTTTCCTTCTTCCTGTCATCATTGCGCCCCCAAGGTGCCTTTCCCGGAGAATTCTTGGCCTTCACCCTCAGTTTCCGGTCGATCGACCTGCTCCGACCCGCCGTCGTCGAGCCAGTCCTCCTCCGAGTCCGCACTTCGACTCCTCTCCTGATTCATCGGGTCCTCCTTCTCCTCCTGGTTCTCCCCCTGTCACCTTCACCATGTCTGGTCTAGGGCCTAATGCTAGTGGTCCTCCCGGCCCTAATGCCGGACCTACTACTAGCGGAACCGCCATAGGAACTACCCCGGCCACACCCTTGCTGCCATACATTGCAGGCCTCAGCCTCCCCGATTTCAATCAGTTGATCAATGACCCTATCCGCCACAATGCTGGTTGGCCTGCTATGCCAACCAAGCTCCCTTCCGACATCCCTAAGTTCGAAGGCCTCGCTGGAGAAGATCCAACCAATCATGTCCGATCTTTCCACATGTGGTTTTCCTCCAATTCCATTACCGATGACTCCATTCGTCTTCGATTGTTCCAACACACGCTTACTGGAAAAGCTTCTAAATGGTATGTTGAACAAGCCACCTCTTCCCATACCACCTTTTCAACCCTTGCCCAAGCCTTTTTGTCTTATTTCCATCTCCCTCTCCGATACGATACTCGCACAGAGCTCTTGACTTCCTTCAAGAAATCCTCTTCAACCCACCTTTCTGCCCATGTTCAGGAATGGAGACGAAGACGGAGCTTATGTCGAGCCCCTCCCTTCGAAGATCAGGTTTACATGGACTGGTTCCTTTGCACCCTCTTAGCTCCCATCGGCAAAGATGTCGCCTCCCATTTTCCTCAAACCGAAGAAACCGCCCTCCAAATAGCCTTGAAATATGACCTGATCTACGCTCAATCTGGTTATTTTTATACTGTTCTTCCTGACCTCCCCAGGCCCGGCGGCGCTAACGCCCTGGGGGCATCTCATTCCGCTGACGGTATCGTTGGAGCCCTCTCCCATCCGTATGCGCAACCTCCTGTGGGCTATGGTCTCCCTCCGGGAGGGACCAGCACCTCTAGCACTCTTCCCCCTCCCGGTAGCATGTATCCAGGATACGGCATGCCTCCTCCTTTTGCCCAACCTCCTGCTTACCTCAATGTTGCCCAACCTAACCATTACCCTTATCCGCAGCCTGGTGCGCCAGCCCCTCCAGCATATGCGCTTCCATCTCCCTTGCCTCCTCCAAACCCGCAACAACACTTATAGCCCCCTCCAGGGCAAGTATTTGCACAGCAGGGCATGACTAATCCCCCTTCTTCTCAAAGAAGGCGGAGAGGCAATCAAAACCAATCTGCCCTTGCTACCCGTGCACCCAATTCTGGTGTGGACCCTAAGACTGCCAACCAACAACAAGGCACCCAGCCCAAGCCAGACAGGCCGCTTTGCACCAATAAGCCTTGTTCCTGTTGCGGTGTTTATGGTCATTACACCCATGATTGTCCCCTCTTACCCCAGATGCGGCAGATGTGGGAGTCTCAAGCCACATTGTGCGGACAACACACCTCCCCTCATGCTCCTCCTAATGTGGCCACTACCCAACCAGCTGTGTTTACCGATCCCTTCCCTCAGCAAGGATTCGTGGCTACCCAACCGCCTGATAGCCATGTCGCCACTCCACCTTCCCTTTCTGGTTCCTCCGATTACCAGATCCTTATGATGCACTCTGATCCTTCCCCGACCGTCGACCTTCACCTTCAAACTCGGTCTCACCAGTACCCCAAGCCTCTTGCTCAGTCTACATCCGAGCCTCCTTCTTCAGGTTCTACAGAGCCTCTTTCGACACCGAATGGCCCCTTACATATCCCTCAACCCAAAGTTGAGGTTCATACCAAGATTCCTAAGGGACCATTACATCGAAACACTGCTTCCGGTCGAGCTGCACATTCGTATAGCATAGTAGATGATTTGGTGCAATCTCCTGCTACCATTTCTACACTGGAACTCCTCCAGTCGTACCCTTCCAAAAAGAAGGCTCTACTATCTGACGTGGGTGCTGTAGATCTTGCTGATGACCAAATGATTATTTTCGACGCCACTCAATCGGACCACCCTCCTCTTCCTGCTTCCGTCGCCTTCCAAATCCCAGTGAAAATCAGGAACGCCAACATTTCTCGATGTATAATTGATGAGGGGGCATCCACCTGCGTGATGTCCGCTTCGGTTTGGAAGCAACTCGGATCTCCTGAGCTGGCCCCTTCCACGATCACCCTTCGAGCGTGGGACGGCGATGCCTCCTAGCCCATTGGCCTTTTCTGTAATTGCCCTATCACCCTCACCGGTAAGACCGTTTGCGTTGACGTCGAAGTCATTGACACCCCTCTAGACTACAACATTCTATTGGGGCAAAGCTACACCTATGCCATGTCTGCTGTCCCATCCGCGGTTTTCCGCAAGATGTCTTTCCCTCACAATGGAAAGATAGTCACCATTGACCAGCTGTCTTACCATGAGTCATCATCTCAGACCTCCGCTGAGACGACCATCTCCTCTGTAGCCAATAAGCAAACCGTCGATTCCTTGACCAGTGTCTCCCCCGGCGTCTACAAAGATTCCTCCCTGCTTGGAACTTTTCCTAGTCTTCCCCCTCCTCATATCCCTGATCCCAGCTTGTAGAATGTTTGCATGATGTAATCGTCTCGGGATACCCTTAAGCGGCCCGCTTCGGCTAGTCAGCAACCTCAACCTCGCCCACCGAAACTTGCTCCCAGCCCTCCATCTCCGCCAGCTGGACCTCCTCCTTTTGGCCCTGCTCCTACAGCTGGTATCCCTGAACCCGTTTATCCTCCTGGATCGGTTCCCCCAGGCCTTAACCATCTCGGAGCCGTCCCTCCTAGTCATTACCCTGTTGGGCAGATTCCTTTCCTGGCTCCCCCTCCCGGACTATATTCTGTCCCCGTCATGGCCACCCTCTCTCTCCCTAACCTAACTTTGGGCATACCAGTCTGGTACCTTGATCCTCCAGCCGCTACCCCTCCTAGTCACCCCAAACCCTACATGGCTTTGACACCGGTTCAACCGGTCTCCCTCGCTTCCCTCGTTGCCATTGTGCCCCCAGCACCGCCACAGGACCCTTCTCCTGTTGTGACGGCTCCCGAGAAGAAAGGCAAAGCCCGCAAGGGGGCACCCAAAGACAAGACCACCACGACTGACCCGGCCCCTCCTCCGCCCGCAGAGCCTTGTGCCTTGTGTGATGTCATCGGTCACACCACCCACGCTTGTCCTGAATTGCCCCGTATTCAACCCATGGTTAAAGTTGCGTTCCCTGAGTCTATGGTCCCTGAAGCCTCCATTCCTTCTTCGTCCGTAACCAAGAACCCCAAGACTCTCTGCACCAACAAACCCTGTGCGTTATGCGGTCTTCATGGCCATTACTCCCACCATTGTCCTCACCTGACGCATTACCACGCCTCTTTAGACGTAGTCCAAGAGTATGAGGTTGAACAAAATCAATTCGCCTCTCCCATCCTCGCGCAATATGCTTCAGGTCAGCCTGAGGATCCCCCCGCTCCCATCGACATTCCCCACCCTGATGTTCAGATGACGAAGTCTATTGCAACCATTCTTTACCTATCCTCCTCTGCGAGACACTTGGAGCCCAGTCCCCCTACCTCCTCCCCTGTTGTGTCACCTAATCACCCCTTTTCTACCCATACACGAGATCACTCCACCAGTATCTCTATTGACCTCCGCAGCCCGAGTCCTCACCACACTTCCAATAGCCCTCATATACCGCCATCTAGTTCGTATATGAGTCATAGTTATTTTGCTCCTTGCACTCCCTCCCGTAGTTGCTTCTCGATGCCTTCTGTCCACTCACGATGTCCTCATTGTATCTCCTCCCCCCATTTGTTGTCTTGTGACACCATTCTGCAGGACCTCCCGTCCCCACCCTTTATCGGTTATGCCGATGGTGCAAGTCATTACTCCCGGAATCTAGCCTCGGCAGGTTGTGCCATCTTCACCCCCTTGCATACCCTTGTCCTCTCTAATGGGGTCTGCATTGGTACTGCCACCAACAATCAGGCTGAATATGATGTAGTGCGTGGTCTCTTAGCCGATGCCCTCTTTCATCGCATCCTCCATCTGCATGTTCGTTTGGATTCCTTACTTCTTGTCATGCAACTAAATGGTGTTTATCGTGTGCATAACCCTGTGCTGTTTAGACGATATTTACGAGTGAAACTCTTGACACGTGAGTTTGAAACCATAACTTTCAACCATGTACCTCGAGACCAAAATCACTATGTAGATAGTATTGCAAACCATGTTCTAGACTGGCATTTATCACACGCATTTCATACAAGACAATAACATTCATAATCATTAAAAACGATGCATATCCATAATATGTGTCGCAAAAACATGTGTTTAGAGTCCATCTACTCTGATACATACGACATGCCCATAGCATGTTACAAAAAACTCAAAACTGGGGGCACCACTTGCCCCTACATACACACTAGGGGGCACCACATGCCCCACACCTAATCACTATCTGGCGGATCCCGAGCCAATGGCTCTGCCCCTGCAGCCTATAGATCACGTATCCGCTGACTGGCCATCGCCATGCGCCGCATGACCCCTCACCATTCCGAGGGTAGACCAATACATGGCTCTATGTACTGGTCGTCTAAGTCCTGCCACCCGTGCTCTGATACTCCGGTCAGCAACCTTTCGCATCTACTGCAGATTTCCTCCAGAAGGGCGGCCACATCCTCATTATGCGCTGCTCCCAACCCACTCGGACCTGTAGCTCCAGATGCTGCCGGTCGTCCCATGTATCTGGCCGGTTTTACCAGAGCTATATCTGCATACCAAAAGCACATGAATCAGTACCCTAGCTACTATTCAAAAAACTTTAACATGCCCATACAAGAATAGCAATCTGTCACTTACCATCGGGCCCACAGACTCGACCAAGCGGAAGTGGCAGGTTCGGATCTCCACAATAACTTATCCCACTATAGGGATAGTCATCTATGTATAACGACATCTGATCCCAATGGGCAAAAAACTCAGGTCGAAACACTCGCCTGACCGCCCCTCCTCCTCTGCATAGTAGCCACCCCCACCGGCGCATTTTGGGCTCTCTCGGACCCCCATCTGGAAGCTGTATACGAGGCCTCAAGGTCGGGATCTTCTCAAAGAAGAAGGCGTACAATAAAGTCCCATACGAGCAATCGTGGTTCACTTGCCGTTTGTAGAGCGACAACTGTCATTTTAGCGACACCAGCATCATTTGGGCCCACCCATAGTAGGTCCCACTCAACACACTTTCCACAATCATCATCTGCCTCCCAGTGATGTGATGGAACGCCTGGCTGCCCAGGATACGCAACACAGCTGCGACCACTGCACAGGTTTCTAGCCTCTCTAGATCCCTGATCAGTATCTGAGTCCCCTTGACTTGGAGACCCGGTCGACAATGTCGTTCCACAAACTCCATGATATTCCGCCCCCGCGGTAATACTGGTTGCATGTTTCCCACCATCCCTAGTGGTGGGAGACCTGTCAGAAAATACACATCCTGGACTGTCAGTTCGATCCTGTGCCCCTGCACTACAAAGACCTCATGCTCTAGATCCCAATAACTAATAATCTGGGCCAAGAAGGGCTCTCCTGCTCTCATCAAAGGGTTCTCCAAAAATTTTAGAACCCCAAACCTTGCCAACACACGACGGACACCCTGATCCGCCTGGATCTCTGCCCGTAATGTACCCAGGTCTCTCTCTCTCCAGTTAACCCATAAATCTACCATACCTGCACAAAAACATCATCTTTGTCAGCATACATATCGGGAATACCATAACCAAACACAAAAACCCAACTCTCAGCCATAAAACAGCACCAAACCCCCTCATCTCCCAGGTCGCAGTTTTCTGCCCATTTCTAGACCAGGTCACAGTTTTTTCCCTGATACATGCATCCCAGGTCACACTTTTTGCCCTAAAAAGTGTGACCCGGCCGTAGAGATGAAGGAGGGTCTGTTTCTGGGATTTTGGGCCCTAAACTGAACTTTCAATCCATGAAAATGAAAGAGTAAGGTTACGCCTCTTACCTACAACTAACGGATCTTGATTCCAACGGTTGGTTTGTCTGCTACGCTCGCCGCAAGATTTAGGGCCTTCTCTCCTCTCTACATTCACCATAGCACCAATAGCAAATGAGTGAATTTGGAGGGAAAACTGCCTTATTAAAAGAGAACCCCTGTTTCTTCTTTCAACTGCTGCGACCATACCGTAGCCCCGTTCGACAAACCGTATGCACCGTTGGAAAGCTCTCACCGAGCCCTCAAATGGGTATCTATTAGTTTTTTGTGATTTGATACTTCACCAGAACACATTTTGTCCAAGAAGGGTCACTTCACCTCTCCTTAAAATCAAATTTCCTCACTTACGACACTTGTACTTGGGGCACCATTTTGCCTCCTTACTTGTATTTGTTCGTGTCGATTTTCGTCATGAGTTCCCATCTCGTACTCATGTTTTCATGGTCCCCCATTGGGCCTTTACTGTGTGGCAGCACCATCGAGTCGCCCTTGTTTAGAGCATCCAAGTTGAGTCATCATCGCATTCATGGAGTCTATCCCGAGTCCCTTTGTACCCCACTATAGCCCTCCATCCTTCATTGCTTGGTCTCTCTCTTGTGTCGCCCATTATGACCTTCAGTCCCACTGTCCCCTATCCCTTTTGATATTGTGTCAGTCGCTGCCATGTCACTCATGGCCTTTATGCTCTAACAAGGGAAGTCGTCCATTCACTACTCAGTCCTTTCCACTTCACTATCATCATTAGTGTCAGTCTATCCGTCGCTCTACTCTTTTCTCTCGTGCCTTATTTGAGGGTCTCTCATTGCCTCACCTATGGTGGACCTCCTTCTGTCGATATCAGATCATTCATTCCAGAAGCCAGGTCTAGAGGGTGGTGTACCTTGGTTCCAGCTTCCACTCTTGTTCGATGCCTCGGATCAAGCAAAGGGATCTCTCATTTCCCTTTGACTTGGTTGTTTCTCCAACTCCTTTCAGCATGATCGAGATCCATATACTTGATGGTCCAGTGATCTAGCAGCAGCTCTTGATGATTCCCGAGTGTGTGTGAGATGTCTCAACCCTCATGAGGGGGTGGCCCTGCAAGTAGCCCCCCACATGCCCGGATGACCTCTTCCTTGCAGCCTTCAATGCAACTCCAGATATTTGACGATGTTGGCCATAGCCACTTGCAGTGCCTCTTTGATTTTCATGTATCAGTCAGATTTTGTGAGCCCTTCCCCATTTACAGGGGGCATTTGGGTTGTATTTGTATCTCATGCACTCAGCTATTATTGTACAAGTCCTGGCTATTATCCCAGGCACAACATGTATATGGGATTCCTCATTGTATTTTTATCTGGCTCATGCTTATGCCAGCTGTACTTTATGGTTCGGTCCCTTGTTTACTGGACACACTATTCTTTTGTACTTTGTCTCGGTGGGCATAGATATGCCTCCCCCGCCGCCTTCAGCACAGGTACCCTCTCATAAAAAGAGACTTGTTGCACCTGCGAGTCTCGTCTCCTCAAGGTCTAGTTATTCAGCACACTATCTACCTTGCATTTCTCTCTCTAACTTCCCTTTTGTTGTCTAGTGATTGAGTTCTTACAACGTACTTCGGTCATACGATTTGCTCCTGACACTCGCTCGTTGGGGGGCAATCTATTACACCATTTTTTGGTCATCTAACCTATTATCATTAGATGGACCCAAGTACACCATGTAAGACCAATTTTACCCTAAGTAAAATTGCCTTCACTATGTTAAAACAGGAAACCCCAAAAGGAAATATTAAACAAACCTATATTTGTTTGATTTTCCTCATGGAATAATTAATTAAACCATAATTTAATTAGTATTTCCAGTCATGTTTAACCCAAAATCAAAGAAATTAATTAGATAAACCTTTATTATATTATTATTTTCTATGAATAATTATTTAAACCTTATTTAGATAATATTCTTTGTTAAATATGACCAAATCACCCACAAATAATTAAATAAATCATTATTTATTTAATTATCTTTCAACCACTTCCTTAAATAATTAAATAAATCATTATTTATTTGATTATCTTCTAACCGCTTCCTTTAAAAGATAAATAAATCATTTATTTATTTATTTTTGACAAATTAAGGGATTTGACCCAAGTCAAATACCTTTTCCCTCCAACAAATATAATAAAATATTCCATAAAAGTGGATCTAGATCTGGTTAACCCATGCACCAAGATCTAGAATGACCCAATATTTTGTTATAAATAGGAGGGTTTTTCCTACCATTCTTCACCTTTTGTTGCCTATTAGATCACTCTGGATCTATACACTTGGTCACATTTTTCTACCATTTTGCTGTGTGAGCTCCCTTTGAGTTCCATTCTTTGTGTGGGTTTTGTACACCAACAAGAGAGAGAGATTTTAGATCTGAAGTGCTGAGGACTTCCAAGAACCCATCCCACTGAGGAGAATTGGATACGCCTTCTTGTTTTCCTCCCAGGTGCCCAATTAATACAAAAATTCTTTCAAAATTGTTCTTGTCTTGTCTATTGGTATATGGAGCAAACCCTTGTTTTTACTGCTTAATGTCTTTCCATGCATAGATCTGGTTTTTTGCAGCTCTTTTCTTGTTCAACTAACCGTAGATCTGAAGATATTGGCAGCCACTTTTGTTGTTAGGGCTATTAGTTATGCGTAGCTAAAGTGGTCATTTTTCGTACACTTCGACAAAGGATTCATAGCTAATAAGAATGATAGGGCAAATGAGGGGTAGGAGAGGCTGTATCAGGGGCAGGAATGGGGATTTCATGGGGAGAGGGGAAAAGTGGTATTTTATGGTGGATATGAGAGGTATTACAGGCCCTTTTGAAAAATGGGGCAAAGAGATACAATTTATAGCAAGGAGGTGTTTCACCCAGGCTTCAAGGAGAATGGGTTTTCAAGGGAAAGACATTCCTTGAAGGCTCCAAAACAATTCAGCCCCCAGCTTGCTTGTCAAGAATTTCATAGGGGGGCTAACAGTGGCTCCACATGGGGATAGCTTCTCCTTGGAGGAGTCAAGAAACCAGATATGATCTTTGGAGTAGGCCAGATGCCTGCTATCATAGGCCATCTTTCTTCATTGATTTTCAGCTGCCAAAAACATGATATATCAGCAGAAACATTTTCCCAACCAAACTACCTACCCAACTATAGTCCTAACTGTTCCCTTTGGGTGCATTTGAGCTTGTAGACCCTTTACATTTTATTTTGCAAAACAAAACAAACCTATTCTAAATCTACCCTTATTGCTCCATGAGGCCAGATTATACTGTTGGCCTCATACAATTCTCTACCTAATCTACTACCTGTTGGGATTAAACTGTCCAACAGGTTTCTTTACCTACATTCTAAGACAGAACATAAAATGACTAGCTACATGCTCATGGACTGAGCTTTATTGAGCTTTTCCTACCTACCCTACTCTAACTAGAGTATTTACAAGTCTAGCTTACAAACATTGTCTTCCAATGCAACCAGTCCATCAAGTGATCCCATGGCTGGTCCTTCTTGCTCAACTCCTTGAGCATGCTGGATAGGCAAGGTAGCTCCCACTCCTCTTGTTCCATAACAGCAGCCTTGAAAAGTTTTCTCTCTACTTGCAACATGATGCTCAAAAAGACCCTAGATCCTTCTTCAAATGTTTGCAGGAAATATGCGTAAGGATCATGAAATGATACCTGGTTATGAATATCTGGCACGCAGGCTTCAACCAAGATTTCCTCTTTTTCCACTGGATCAAGAATGAGACTCTCTTGAGAAAGAGAATCTTCTTCATATTCTGAACTAGAGGACTCATCATATATGGCAGTGCTGTCCTCCTGGAGCTCTGATATATTCTGATCTGATGTGCTGAGCTCAGTGAAGAGATTCATGTATTCTTGAGCGGGGACATGTTCCATTTCCTCCTCTTTTTCAAGAGAAAGCTCGTTATTCACATCCTGCTCAAGAACCTCTTCTTTTTTTTCCTCTTCATCATCTAAGATGAAACACTGCTGACCTCCAATCATGTGAAAACCATTACTGATGAGTTGTAATGGAGTGAAGCAAAGATCTAGAGATCTTTCACCCTGTTCTGCACTCTTGAAGCTTTCTTCATCAGTATCATAAATGGCCTGCCTTGGCTCATTACTCTCTGGAAGTAAATGGGAATGATTTTCATCCCATAAATCTACTAACGATGACCCTGCAAGATCATCTTCCATTCGGGGAACATCATCATCAGATAGATCAAAAACAGGGGAATCAGGAATGTAAGTAATGTTACCAATCGGATATACTGGATTGTCAGCAGATTTCTCTTCATTCTGATTTACATGTGAGCTTTCCAACTCCGTATAATAAAGTTCATCAGATGAATGGACAAGAATTTCTGATCTGTAAAAAATTTCAGAGGCTGGCTGTCTATTGATGATTTGATCTATTTCTTCCTCTATCAAAGGGGAGGATGGTCTTGTGTCCCTTTGTGCAGAAGTGCAGTAGCTCTTTGTTTCCTCTGAAGACTGGATTTGAGGCTGGATGTCATCTTGAGCCTCAACCATAAGGAATGATGAATCAACAACTGAGTTTTCAAGAATATCTTGAAAGAAGTCCACAGCCTCTTGACTGTTTTCTTCCTTAGCCGATTCATCCATGTTCTTGTGATAGCTAGGATGCATATGAAATTCTTGAATGGCTGTCAACAGATCTTTAGATTGTGTATTAACCAAATCCTTATCAATGTCTAACAGGTATTGTATGATATTCTGAGATTGATCACAACAATCCCATGATAAGGGTGGAGAGTTTCCTTTATACTTCTTGTAAAATACTCGGTGCATGTCCTTTAAAGAAAACAAACTCTGAGGTTCTAACCATTCATACCAGACCCTAGCCTTTCCTTCTAAATTTTCCATGAACATTTTCATTAGGCAATCCTCATGCCATTCAACTTTAAATTCCCACACATGTATATGAAACTTGATGAGATGCAGCAAGGGGTCCTCAGCGTTTTCACCCTGAAAAAGAGGCAGGTTTTTTAACTAGTCCACTTCAGGAATTTTGTGTGGGAATCCAGGAATATGATCCCTACTCATTGGGGCATATCTTCTCTATATGCGTGGAAGCATGTTTGTAAATCAAAAAGAGGTCACTGTATCTTCTCAACCAGTTCAGAGTCTTCTACCAGTGGAGTCATTTGGTCTTTGGATCATAGGGAGTGTGGAGTTGCCAGGTGGATGTATATGAATGTTTGAAGCAGGATGTTGTCCACCATCAGCAATTGAAGGCGAATCTAACCATAGATTGAAGGGTTTCTAAGGTCCTTGTGATAGGGAATGAAAAATGCTTAGAATTTCCCCAGCGGAGTTGCCATTATGTTGGGGTTCCCATGTTTTGGCTAGATTGGCAAGACCAAAAGATGAGACAACATCAGAACCGCTTTCAGACCTTAGGATCTAGCCCTCCTAGGTCCAGAGAGGGATCTCTCCATATGAGTCAAAGTGTATGTCTTTGAAGCTCTGAGTTGTGATTTTAGGCTAGTTATAGGCTCAAGGTTTGTTTGTTTGATTGAGTTTGGTTGTTGGGAATCAGGAAAGAAGTGTCTAATACAAGACAAGGATGAGAAAAGAGGAAGCTTAGGCAGAGACAGATAACTCAGAGAACATCAAAGCCATTGGGCTATGGAGTCAAGAAAGGGTTTACTTGTGTTCAATGTGCAAGCTTTCAGTTGGGCAAGTCATCGAAATCATCTGGATCTTAAAGGATAGAAGATGGAATGGAAAATTAAGGACTGAAAATGAAAGGAGGAGAACCATCTAATTCTGTTTATAGATCAGGTCAGAGGTCATTTAACTCCAGACCTGCTTGGACATAGTTAGAGGTAATACAAGGGATCTTAGAAAGGCTAGCTGGTCGTGCAAAGATCCTAGTGGACAGGGCTAACACTAATCCCCAGTGTTCCCAAACCTTCCTGCTGAATCCTACCAAGAAAATCTAAACATGGACTTCATCAATTCATACATAAGAGAGCAGGCAATATCATCCACTACACTAGTTAAATCAATTGAAATCAATATTCAGATACACATATAAGCAGAAAACATTGAGGTAGGGAGAGCAGGAAACATAGGGCACCTAACAAGGGTGAATCCTATGTTATACTTCTGTTGCCTACCAGCAGAAATGAAATGAAATAGAACACAACATGAGAGCAAGTCAATCACAAATACAGAGAAAGAGGAAACATCACCAGCTGCTTTAGATCAGGATCCAAAGAAACATGCTTGTCATATTAAAACAACACCAATCAAGTACATCATTGCCCATAGCTTGAACATTCAGTCTGAATACATCAAATCTCAACCTATCTTACAATATACACAGAGAACTTATCTTAAGAGGAAAATACTTGAATTTCATTGATATCTCATCAACAACCATTACAATGTTTCCTTCTGTGCTTTATAGCAAAAGGTGAGCCTAAGATCGACTGAAGGAGTAGGTGAAAATTAAATGTATCTTTAAACACAACAATGAATGCAGGGCCGAAACCCATTCTGCTTGACATGCTGTATATTTACTCTCTGTCACATTCCTTGTGAGAGAATGATCTACTCCAGATTTGATCTTGACATCTTTTGGCTGAAGTACTCCTGGATGATTTGAACAAAAATGAAATAAACTGCTAGGAAGGTCTATCTCATAAATTTCTGACTGTTTTTGAGCTGTAGTTAGGGCGGAAATTCTTTTAGGGATGTTATGTATAATAAAAGTTGTATGGGCGCCCTGTACTTTGATAAAGAGAAACATTCTACTAAAAAATAACCCTGATGGTACCTTTTACTTGTGCACAGGATCCTTTGATCGATCCTCGGGGTCTTCAAACTGCTGCTTTCGTTGGAATGTAATTCCAACTGCTCGGATCAATTCACAGGCGGCAGGATGATTGGAACGGCGCGGAGCTAAATCGGCAGCAGGTTTGAACAGATCGACGGAGTACGGGAGGTCGACTAGCGCGGAGGTTAACGGGATGTGTACCCCCCGTAGTTGACCAGTCGATCGGGGTTTGACTGCCAATCAATGGCCAATATGTACTACGGGACCTCACCTCATTTGGTCTGTACGGGCAGACTCATACCCCCTGTAACCACCAGGGAAGGTGGCTCCACCAACGTGCACCACTGTCGCGCCACCAATGCACCGCCGCTTAATCTTCCTTCGCTCTATACTGTAACACTTCCACTCCATTCTGCTTCTGACAGGGTAGCTCGGGCTTTTAATGGTGCTGAGAGGTTTTCAATGCTCGAAATCTACTTTTCCTTGATGCAAATCTCGCCAGCCGCTTTCTTTGACTATTTCTCGACAGTATCAGCTCTCTGGATTTAAATCTATCCATCCTACATGCCATGTAGAAACATGACGGCTTTTTTTCCTTCAGAAACCCTGCAAAACAACAAACCTGTGAGGAAAACCATGGATATGAATGATGGAGGTGGCGAGGACGAGAGGTGGATGTAGAAAAAAGCCATGCAGATGGAGAACCAGGGAGAAATCGTGGAAAACAATGGCGGATTGCTCTGGTAGGTGTTTGGTGGCCTGCGGAGTGACAAATTCATGAAAAACATTAAAAAAAACGAACTTTGGACGTATATATGCAACAGAATGAGAGACTGTACGGGGGCGCACGTGGAGTGATGTGGCGGGATGGAAAACGGTGGAAGGGTGACGTGAAGACCCGGGGCAATGGAGCGGTCAACAATGGAGGGACGGATTCGGGATCGTCGATTATGGTGGAGATCGATGGCGGAGAGTAACGGACAGTGGGCTAGTGGGTACGATGGATGGGGTTAAGCAGTGTGCAGCTTCGGTGAATGTCGACCGTCAGATGGGACGTGCGAGATCCAACGGCGCACGATGATTTCGCTGCATGGTTTGGGCTGAACAATAACACGCGGGAAGATAGTGGTTTTGCCACCGTACAGAAGACATGCGGTGGGCGCCTAGTGGAATCGCTGGGCGATGGAAGAATACCGCCAGTTCGCAAATGGTGGTGTGGAAAATACCGGTGGGTTTGGAGGTATGACGTATGGCAGGCGGGGTCCATATGAAGAGTTGTGTTCTGCACCGTTGAATCTGTGGGAGTAATGGACGGTAGATTGGCGACCCCGAATATTTAATTAGAGCCTTATAACAACATTTATAACCAGCGTGCAACCTTTGGAAATTATGTAAGGACCCGAAAATATGAATTATCAAAGGTTTTAGGATTTTGGGCGGGAAAGCATTGGGGAAAGCAAGTGCCTAATGGATTTAACAGGTGGTTCTGGCGCTAGGTCCTGTGGAATGCGGAAGGGCGCGGGGCTCTGGCCAAAGGTGCTAGGCCTTTTATAATGAAATACATGGGTTTTATTCATTTTTAATGCAATTTGAGGCCAGCCAGGGTAACGATAGGGCAATGAGGGGTAGGAGAGGCCAGAACAGGGGCAAGAATGGGATTTCAAGGGGGAGAGGGGAAAAGTGGTATTTTGCAGGGATATGAGAGGTAATATAGGCCCTTTTGAGAAATGGGGCAGCAGATAGAATTTATATAAGGCAAAGCACTTAGAGGCTTCAAGGAGAATGGGTTTTCAAGGGAAAGACAGTCCTTGAAAGCTCTAAAACAATTCAGCCCCCAGCTTGCTTATCAAGAATTTCATAGGGGGGCTAACAAGGCTGAAGGAAGAAGATGGAGGAAAATAGAGGTACAAAGCTAGACTTGTGGTGAAGAGGTTTGCACAGAAGAAAGGTATTGATTTTGATGAAATATTTTCTCCTGTTGTTAAAATGACTTCAATTAGAACTATTTTAAGTCTTGTAGCAGTGGAAGATTTACATCTTGAAAAATTAGATGTAAAGACAACATTTCTCCATGGAGATTTGGAGGAAGAGATATACATGCAACAACCAGAAGGATATGAGGTAAAAGGGAAAGAAAAATTAGTGTGCAGGTTAAATAAGAGCTTGTATGGTTTAAAACAGGCTCCAAGGCAGTGGTATCTAAAGTTTGACAAGTTTATGTCTGAACAAGGTTATACTAGATGTCACTCTGATCATTGTGTTTATCTGAAAAAGAAAAATGATGGTAGCTATGTTATATTGTTATTGTATGTAGATGACATGCTTGTTGCAGGGTCTAACATGCAGGAAATAAATGTGCTCAAAAGAAAATTGGCAAATTCATCTGCAATGAAGGATTTGGGAGCTGCAAAACAAATCCTTGGTATGAGGATAACTAGAGATAGGAAAAATCGCAAATTAACGCTTTCTCAGAATGAGTACATAGAAAAGGTGTTGAAAAGATTTAATATGCAGAATGCAAAACCAGTTGGTACACCTTTTGCTAGCCATTTAAAAATTAGTAAGGAGATGTGCCCCAAGACCCAAGAAAACATGGATTATATGTCTAAAGCTCCATATGCATCAGCAGTTGGAAGCTTAATGTATGCAATGGTTTACACAAGGCCTGATATTGCACATGCAGTCGGAGTTGTAAGCAGGTACATGAATAATCTAGGAAAAGAACATTGGATGGCAGTAAAATGGATTCTCAGATATTTTAGAGGTACCACAAATCAAGCATTATGCTTTGGTGGTTCAAACATTTCTCTACAGGGATATGTTGATGCAGATATGGTAGGTGACAAAGATAATAGGAGGAGCACTATAGGAAATGTATTTACTATAGGTGGAACAACTGTCAGTTGGGTTTCAAAAATCCAAAGTGTTTTTGCACTTTCAACAACAGAAGCCGAGTATGTTGCTGCTATAGAGGCTAGTAAAGAAATAATTTGGTTATAAAGGTTTATGGACGAATTGGGTAAGAAGCATGATATGGGCACGTTATATAGTGATAGCTAAAGTGCCATTCATCTTGCAAAGAACTCAGTATTTAATTCCAGGACTAAACACATACATCTCAAGTACCATTTCATACGGTCAGTATTGGAAGATGGAGAGTTGAAGTTGGAAAAGATACACACTAGCCAAAATCCTGTAGATATGCTAACAAAAGTTTTAACCAGGGAGAAACTGAGAATGTTCTTAGTTTCAATTGGTCTTCAAGGATGACGATGAAGATGAGGAATAGCCAGGTCCAAAGAGGAGTCATTGTCTAGCAAATGAAGCAGTGGCGGAGTTTCTACAATCAGTCTCGAAGTGGGAGATTGTTGGGTGTGGAGCCTGATTATCTTGTTTACTTTTTATCACAGCATTGGATCCCTGTACCTTAAAAGGGGCGGCAATGCCACCCGTAATTAATTGCTATCGTGGGGGGTCTAGGGGGGGTAGTAGCACTTTTCGGAGCCCCCCCTGGCGGGGGGTTTCGGGGGCAGCGCCCCCGAAGCTAAAAAAAATGTAAAATTGCCTTGTAAAAGTACAGTAATTTCTAGTAAATCTGGGTCATTCATAGGTGGATGATCTGATGGTAGAAGTTATGTTTAGATTAGGGTTTTTTTCCCTAGAAGGCAACCCCGTTGTATATATGAGGGTATTGTATTGCGGCTGTGCATTATGTGTGTATTCTCGGAGCAAGAAATAGAGAGGGAGACTATGAGAGAGAATAGATGATATTCCAGTGGATCTGCTATAGGTTTTGTCTCTTCATTTTGTTGGATAATAGAAAGGAAGGACTGGTTGTTCGGGGTGGACGTAGCCCAAACTAGGTGAACCACGTATATCTGTGTCTCTCTAGTTTTATGTGTTTTGTGTGCTTGTATTTTCCGCATATTTTATGTGTTGCATTGCTCCATAATATATAATTTTCTAACGTAGCTTACACTGTTATCCATGATTCTCCTCTGCCTAGGATTTTTCCTTAACAGAAGAAGTGGTTACAGTATAGTGAAGCTGAAAGAACTAGAGATTGGTATCTTTTTTCTCACTATACTGAAATCAGGATTTATGGAGCTGAAGTTTCTCCCTACCAATTGCCAATTTTCCTTGACTAGTGGATTTATGCTTTGGAATACCTTCGGAAGACCTTAAAGTCTGACCAGCTTCACTTCCTCCCTGCAAAAAAGGGGTTTATTCTCAAGCTTCCCAAAACCATTGGCCCTTTCGTGGTTAACTCGAGGCATGAAATTCCCATGGTTGAAAGTCTGCTTCAAGGCATGGATTTGAGGCAAGGGAAAGCTTGGCCCTATGATCTGATAGGCATCATCTCTAACAGAAGAAAGAAGATTAAATCAACTCCTTACAATCATGAAACAAGGCCCTTCATCGAATGGCGAGCTAATCTTGAAACCTGGCCTTTGCTTTCGTAGATGGAGACCGATTCATCTGCGGCGGGGGAAAAGGAAGATACTGCTTCAATGAGAGAAGCATATCAGAAACAGGAGGAAGAGGTTGGTGTGTCGAGAGAAGGTTCTCCCCCTTTTAAAAGACAGATAACTAGGACCAGCGAAGCAGAAGGCATGGGAGATGAATAACTACTTTAAAATGAAACACTTTATGGGAAATCAGACAGGAGAAAAGCAGGTATGGTAGTGATACGGGATAGCACGGCCTCTTCAGACTTCTCATAAGTCTCGCAAGCCATCTCAGCTAGCAGCTCTCAAGGAGCGAGTGAGAGCAGGATAAGGAGCAGAACAATTAGAGAAAAACCCTAGTCTGAGCTAGAAGGATATGTCGATAAGTACTGTTAGCGTCTCTGTAATTTAGTAGAGTGGGAAGACTAAACATTGCAGAGCCTACATCAAAACCACTTTGGGATTCTAGGATCTAGCCCTCGTAAATCCAAAGAGGGATCTCTCTATAACTGCAAATATTGATTTATCTTTTAAGGTTTTAGTAAGATATTAGCCTAGTTATTAAGAGCAAGGGTTTTTGTTTTTTTGGTTGGGAATGATATTTAATTGGATGGAATATCACAAAATGAAAGGGTTCCGAAGGGTGAAGATGCAAGTGTATTAAGAAGTGTTAAGCAGATAGGATTAGTATGAAGCAGCTTTAAACCATTGGGCAATGGGGTCATAAAAGGGTTTAATTGTGCAACAATTTCAAGAGTGGTCCAAGGGGCAAGTCATCTATATCAAAATATCCTTAAGATTAAATGATGGAGTGGAACATTAAAAGTGTTGAGAAAGTGGAAAATGCCAATAATTTCAACAAGGTTTTATCAACTTACCCTACAAGAAAATCCTTTTTAAGTAATTGTTTGAAACCAGCCAAAGGACAGGGCTAACCATAGACTTCTTTGGACAAGCTTGTATTAAAGCTAACTTATCAGACAAAAATCTAGTAATCTTAGTAGACTACTTTTAGAAGGGATGAAAACAGATAAGAAAACAAAGTGCAGCTTAAGATCGGGTCAAATGTATTAAAATCATGGCCTGCTTTTAGCATACTCTTAAGGAAACTTTCAAACAACTTTGGAGAAAGAACTAGAAGATAGGCCAAACCATAAACCTTTCTAGTTTAACCCTACTCAGCATGTAATGAAAATATCATTCAAGAACTTCCTTTCAAGTTTTTCACATTAAGACATGGACTAACCAACATTCCTTGATAATCTTTACACTTAATTTAAGTCATTCCCAAATATCACAATTAGCAGAAAACATATAGATAAAGCTTATCAGTGAGAGTAGGGTACTTTAACAGTAAATCCTAGCTCTATGCTTGCTGCTCTTTATCAGAGAAAAGTGAACAGAATGGCATACATGAAAGGAAAAAAATAACAATAAGAGGTACTTCACCAATGATATAGACCAGGATCCCAAGAATCAGCTTGTATATTGATTGTCAATCCAGTTACCAACTACATGTCCAATGTTTCATCACAGCTTAAAACTTCTCTTCTCAGCCTATCTTCTTCAATAACTTAACAGAGCTTCAGAGCTTCAGAACTTATTTACATTCAACAATGATCCGATACAACAACTATTACATCAAAATTCCAACAACCAACAACATCTCATCTCCTTCAGAAGTATTTATAGAAGAAAGAGGAGGTGGAATGAAAGGAAGAATAATTTGTCAATTAATACAAGTTTTAATGCTTCTCTGTCTTTGAGGGGTTCAATAGAGAAGTTTTATGATATTTTCTCTGTATTAATTGGTTTTCGTTAAATATTTAGCTTCTTAGCAGATTTTGTTGACTTTAAAACTCTTTAGGCAGGTTGGAAATAACTTTGGCTGTCTTTAAACAAAATATCACTAACTAGGCAATAATTATGCCTTCTTTTAATTTATGAAAGTTATAGGTGGCACGTTTGGTAGCTGAAAGGATATTTTAGCCTCTGAAGTGGTAGTGGAAGATTCTTTCGACTGATATATCTCTCTGCTTTTATAAACACAGTGATTTATCCTTTGATCTGTGTTTATGCTTAATTAAGCCTTGATCTTCATCTTCGAGTCTTCATTCTTTGACACTGTCTTAATCTCTTTAACCCGTGGATTAAAAACCTTAATCTTCAGGCTTAGGCATTAGTCCCTTTATCGTTAATTTCTTCACTCTGATACACTTTGTTTTTTTGGTTTATACAGGTGGCTTTCTGCTATTGGAGGGTTTCTATTAAACCCTGGATCATGATGCAATTGATTTAAACTTGGATTTCAAACTCGCAATTCCCTTTCTTCTTTGATAAAAACCACAGAATTGTCACTCTGGGCTAAAAATTTCACCTAACTGTGACTGTGGAAATTCTCAGAATAACTACCATTAAACCCTACAAAAAACACAACTAATCGTTAAGAAACCCTGTGGATATGCATTAAATCTGCTCAGAGGTTGAATGGAGGTGATGGAAATTATTGAGGATGGATGAAATGTAGCGGCGGAGGAAGAAACAGCTAACCAGGTTCATTTTTGAATTTGGCACAAAATTTGGAGAAGGGTGATTTCTGGAAAACCGATGGCAGTTTTCGCATGGCATTTAGGGGGTAGATGGTATTCTACGGATGGAGTGCGATATGATTCAGTGATTGACATGTGGTTTTTCAATACCGCTCATTTCGCAAAATTTTGGAACATTAAAACTTGGGCGCTAGGATTTTGTGATATGGAGTATAAGCCGTCGGATCATCGACGGTAGATCGGATCGTGTGGATAGCACATGACAAGGGATAAGAAGCATGGAAAAATGGATGGTGGGACCAATAGTTGCGTCAGCTGTTTTGTCACGTGGTGGACGGGTTAAATGGAAAGATGGGTTTATCGGGTTAAGCCCCGATCGTCAGATCTTTTGGATGGACGGCTAGGATTAAAAGAGAAAGCAGAGGTTTTGAAAGTGATGAAGGGAAGGCAGGTGAATGAGAGGAAGGATGGGTGCCTGATGGCCATTGATCTCTATAGATTGACTGTCAATATTCATTTTGAACCACAACATCGGGGAATGGAAAAATAGAAGGGGAAAGGGTTTTCGAGATGAAGGCTAATGTGTTTAAGCGCCCGATTGTGGGACTTATGCCATATGAGGGTAAGGGTTTTAAAGATATAAGCTCTCGGGGGCTTAACACCTTTATAGTACAAAAGACCATCATTAGGCTTAAAACAGGGATTTTTAAGGCCAAGTGGGGGTTCCGATAGGTGAAAGGAAGGGTTTTAAAACCAAATAAGGGGGGAATATAAAGTTTTAGAGAGGATTAGGATGATTTGAAGGTTAAGATGAAGGTTAATGGAGGGATTTTATGAAGGGAATAAGGATGAAAATGTAATTTTTTGTGAGTGAAAGGAGGAGTGAAATGATGAAAAATGGAGCCTCTTTAAGCAGTCTTTCTTGGTAAACAACAAGGTCCTTGAGGGCTTTAAGTGAAACAACTGTGAAGATTAATACCAAGGATAAAGGACATCATAAGACTTCAAGAAATCACAATTTGGAAATGAATTGTTTCTTGAAGGCTAAAAAAGATTTAGCCACCTTTTGATATAACAAATTTTATAGGTGGCTAACAATGGCTCCACATAGGGATGGCATCTTCTTGAAGGTGTCAAGAACTTGAGACAATTTTCTTTGGAAGCTGATCAGTGCCTTGCACTTTGATAATATTTTTTATCAGCTGCTAACAAAAATGACTTAGAACATTATATATCAGCAGAAAAGTATCTCCCAAACATCTACATACACAACATACTTCCTAACATTTTTTCTTTAGAAGGTGCACTTGGAATTGAAAACCTTTTCATCAATAATTTTATTCTTTTTTTGAAAACATAAAACTATTCTAAGTCTACCCTTATTTCTCCATGAGTTCAGATTAAGCAGATGAACTCATAAGTTTCTCTACCTAACTACTATCTGTCAGGATTAGACTATTTGACAAACTTCATTCTCTATTTTCTAAAACAGAAATTTAAAAGAAGCCAAGCTAGGATTAAGCAGTCTGACTTGCTGTGGCCTATGGCATAAAAACAAGCTTCACACAGACTCAAATTTGCAGAAAATTTAAAACAAAATAGTGAAGGCTTAAGATCTGAAAATTTAAAAACATCCTTCATTATTTCTTCAGCTCTGGTTTTAGTTTTGTTTGAGCTGCTTCCTCTTTCTTTTCTGGTTCAAGTTTTGAGCTTTTTAGAACCATTTCTTCATCAATCTCATAGGTTCAAGATTTGAGCTTGTTTGAACCTTTGTTTTTATATCCTAATCTGCCTTACTGATAAGCCAAGATTGAGCTGTTTGGAAAATCTGATTCACTAACCTATCCATAGTAAATTTAAACTCATTCAATCATGATTTGAATGTATGATTGTGTTAGTGTCCCGTGATTTGGCTGATTGGCAAGCCAAATGACAATGTAACATCAAACCAAGCTTTGGAGCCCAAGGACCTAGCCTTCCTGGACTCAAAGAGGGCTCTCTCTATGTGTGTAAGGGATATCTGTGTGTTTGCTTATTGTGTTCTGATTTTAGGCTAGTTATGAAGTAAGTTTTTTTATTTTGGTTTTTTAAGTTGTGAGAGATGAAACTGATCACAGATACGAGATAGGTAAAAAGATGTCAGATCAACTGGGCTATGGGGTCAAAAAGGTCAAGAAAGCTATAAGACGGTGATACAAGGTTGTTGAAGGGCTGATTTGATTCAAGGTAGAAAGGATCTTTGGGCAAAATGGAGTAAATGGACATCAAGTTTGTGAACAACAAAGAGTTTCAAGCATAAATTGTTTAATATCAGACATAAACATGGTAGGGCAAACCATTAATCATGCAAAATGTAACTACAAGCTAATCCATACATAGAAATAAACATTCAAGCCATGCATAGAAGTATAAGACCCTCTAACTTTGGGAAATGGCTATCAGAATTTGGGGAAAACACTTAAGGAAGACAAACAACTTAACTTACTATGCCGGAATGCCTAAACACAATATTTCAAGTTATTGGGCACTTTGAACAACAATATTTGCATAGTTTTAGGCAAAGGGCTAGATCGAAACTAGGCCTCCTTGGTTCAACAAGATGATAATCTAATCAGTCAAAGAGAAATTTCATGGATGGAACTATAGCTAGCCATAGGTAAGCAGGGCATACCATAAGTCATACTTAGCATGTATAGAACTATGAATGAAACAAGCAACAATATCCTCAAGTTGTTAAAGAGAAGTTAAGAATTCTTTAATGCAACTAAGGAAGAAGAAAACATGAAAGCTATGAAGATTTAGGAAATTTGAGGTGCCTCCATGTGCATATCTCAAATTTTTTCTCTACTGATCTATAGCAAGAAAGAAACATGTATTCATGAATGAAAACTAGAAGACAACAACAAAGCAAGAGACACTATACCATTCTACCAAGTCATGGAATCCAACAACAATCCTTCTCCATTCATCCAAGAGCATCCAAGAGGCAATCCAAAAGCATAAGACAAGTATTTCTTCCAAAGCTTATATGACCATATATTTCTTCTCTTCTCAAGTTCAGCCCTGTTTTACAATGAAAGCTTTAGGAATATATAGGCTTAAGTGAGGAAAAACTCATGGTTCAACTTGCCATCCTATTGGCCTAATAAAAATATCTAAACTTGTCCTTGAGGCTTTGCAAAGCCCAAGGCAAAAAATATCTCATAAAATATCTAGAAAATGCTAAAAAATTAAAAATAATTGAATTTTCATTATTTTCCATGTGCAAAAATAGCTAAACGCACATTTGGAAAAAGCAATTTTTGAAGGTTCAAAAATTACAAAATACTCAAAATTTATATCAGCAAAAGGTGCACTGATTTTCCAGCAACATTTGGCAGCCTTCCCGATGTCAAAATGAGGCTCATGATAGCTTGTTGGAAAGCTATGAGTGTCTACTTTGCAGAACAACTAAATATTTTCAAATCTGATGCCTGGAAGTTCTCCAAAGCTGCACCTGTGTGTAAAAAACCAGAAAATTACAGTCTGTTGATAGACCGGGCAGAGTGTGCAAAAAGCGAGCATTTTTCGCCATTTTGAGGGGGAAAATGATCTCCAAATGTTTTGAAAATCGCTGAGGGTGTGCTTCAGAATTTATGGCATCCAATGATACCATTCTCCTCCTTTGATGAATCCCCAAAATGAAATGGCGAATTTCACGAGTTTTGACCAAAAACTCAAAAATGCCAAAAAACAAAAATATGTCAAAATGCGCCCAAAATCGGTGAGTATGACCCTCAAGGGTCCCTATCAACATGCTCTAAAACTGAAGCCAAAATTTCAAGTCCTGATGTGTCTTTCTTCCCTTTCCATGCCGGGCGCTTCCCTTTAGCCTCCTTTAGTTTCTCTTGGGCAACATTTAACTTGCGACGAGAAAACTGATTTAACTTTTTGTAATGCCTCGTCATTCTCCTTTGCAGCTCTATATCCCTGTTTGCCTTCTCCAACTTTCCCTCCAAATGTTTATTGCCTCTTTCAAGCCATGCCTCATTATTTTCAATTTCTTGCTCAAGTAATGCAGTGAGGGGAGTGGATTGGAAAAGGGCATTTTCCTCCTCTTTTTGTTTCTCAAGGGCTCTTTTAAGCCCTATGGTTCTAGGCCTTTTTCGCCTAGGCTGGTCTTCTTCTTCACTTTCATCAAAATCACCTATGAGCTCATCTATCCTTGCTTGGGCTTTGGAGGCCTCTTTCTTGTACTTAGTTGCCCTTGTCTCATGGATAGCCATATGGATACTCATTTGCCTATTTTGGATCTGCAAGAATTGATTGAAGTTCCTTGCCCGATGAAGGTCATTCTCCAATGCATCATTTTGGCCCTCTCTATGGATTAGAAGGTTTTCAAGAATCTGGGCCTCGTTGTCACTGTCGTCACTTTGGATTGGGATGGCATCCAATGCACTCCCATGCTCATGTCCTTCTCCTACCTTGCCCTTTCCTTTACCTTGAAAGGCTATCCTCACGCTCTTCCTCCTAGGAAAGTCAATGGTAGGATTTTTTGGCAACTTCCCTTTGCTACGGAGAGCTCTTATCACATTTGGTGTGACAGCCTTGGGCACTTTCTTCCTTGCTGTCTTGGGCTTGGCCTTTTTAGGAGAGGAAAGCATGATTCCTTTGCCTTTATCATCTTGCTTTTCACCTTCTTGAATTTGTTTTTCTTCTTGAGGCTGTGGTGCATCATGAAGAGGCTGTTGTGTATCTTCTTCAGTCTGCCCCTGCTCCTCAATGTCAAGCTGTTCAAAATGCTACTCCTGACCCTCAATATCAAGCTGCTCAAACTGCTGCCCTTGATCCTCAATATCTAGCTGCTCTTGTGCTTCAATTTCATGCTCACTTTGTTGCCCAAGCTACTGCTCAAACTCTTGCCCAAACTGCTGCCCTTCCTCTTGTTCCTATTGTTCATCATCACTGAGTTGTTGCTGTTCAGCACTCTTCTCTGCTTGCTCCTGTTGCTGACTGTCACCACTGTCATGCTGCTGCTCCTCATCTTCAGTTTGCTGCTCTTCATCCCTTTCTTCATGCTCATGCCCTTCCTCTTCTTGCTGTCTGCTTCCCTCTCCTCCTCCATGCTCTTTTGACTGTTCTGTGGTGAATTTGAGCCTTCTAGGAGTAGGTCTACTAGAGGAAGGCGAGGGGCGATGATTAGGCGATGTGGGGGATGTATGGATTGGAAGGACAGTGGAGAAATCTGGGTGACTGATGAAAACATCCCAAGAAACCTCTTTCTTCTCTAGCTGGAGAAGGATGATGATTTTAATAAGAGAATGATGGAATAGAGAAGCTATTTGTTGTGATGGAGGCTTCTTCTGGACTAAGGAGGCCATTTTCTCAATGCTCTTGCAAAAGAAGAAAGGAAGGTTGAGCTACTTGGTTCTTGTGAAGTGCATCAACAGTCAGATGTGGTATGCATAAACTCAGGAAAATCTCCCTTCACAAGTGAAATAATTCATTATGATCTTCATAAGAGGAGCATAGCTAGCTAGAAGAAGAGAGAAAGGGAAAATAGCAGTGCATGCTTCTCTGTGCTCAGGTTTGAGGAAGGGTTTGTAGTCATCCAAGTCTAAATAGGCTTGCTTGAACCATTTCTCGCCAATGTATGGGATTTTAGTCGCCTTGGATATGGATCTCGGGGAGAACTTGAAATCAAGGCCTGCCACTTGAAAATGTTTGTCTTTGAACCTCAAGGCGCACAAATGTGTTAAGGGTGAGAAACTTTTGACTTGTTGTACCTTTTGGCAGAAATCCAAACAAGCCACCTCATGAAAATTGAAAAGGATAGATGGGTGTGCATTGACTTCCTCAGTAGAAATTGTCTCATACCTCTTGTGCAACCCGCTTCTACTATCTTGCCTGGGTGGCATCTTGGGCTAGATGCGCTCTTGAAACACCAAACTGCCTCACAGTCCTTGAAATGTGGTCTTCAAACCAAACTCTGTTTCAGCCTGTCAACCCTCTGTTTGATAAGGCAACAATGATTTTGAATGTTGTGTAAAATGTCCCTTTTTTAATGTAAGATCCCTGTTTCTTCAAAATGCTGCCTTCCCAACCTTTGTATATCAATCAGCCAATATCCATAATGAAAGCACAATAAACAAGGATAAAGACAGTCAAAGGACTTTTCTTGTGCTTGTGGTAAGAGTACCCTGCCTGTTGGTGTTTTGAGGAAATAAGACAGCCTTGTCTTTTTAGAGGAAGGCAAAACCAAAAGCCTTTATAATTCAAAAACACTGCTCTATTCTTGGTATGCAACTCAACCAATCAATTCAACACCATAAATACAGTCAACAGAGGGTAAACACACAGTCAGAATTCACTGTTCATATGACAAGGTGGCAGAGCTTGAAAAGTTTCTGAGGTGTTAACAAAGGTCTGTAGGAGTTTTAAACAATCAAGGCTCTTCTTTAACCAAAATACTGCTCCCTTCTGGTATACTTTTCAACAAATATATTCAACACTATTTCTCAGCCAAACAAGGTGTATATTCAGTCAAAAATCACTGCTTATAGGACAGGGTGATGGATCTAATCATGTTTTTATGTGGTAGCAAAGGTTTTGCAGCAGTCAAACACCAACAAACTTCCTTTTAAACAAAATATTTTCCCTCTTTATACTCTACTATCCCTTGCACACATTTTGGTAAAAGCACCTTCAACTGATTACTTTGTTCTCCCACTAAGGTCTTTTTATGGTCAAAAGGCGACCATGACCTTATTCTTCATAACACTGAGGAAGACTCTAAATAATAGCCAAGAAATACATGTATGACCACTGTGATTAAAATTAGGATCAATGTTTCAAATGCCAAGCCTCCACCTTAAAAACAGGGCCTTCATCTCTCATCACCTTTTGAGGACAGTTATAATGGCGTTTTTTTAATGCAATCTCAACATTCTTCAATGTTCACTTTTATGCCATCATAACCACAGCATATCTTGTTTTTTCGTTACAATAAAAAAACCAAACAAAACTGTGACTTCACTTGTGAGTTTTAACTCCTTTCCACTACTTAAATAGTTTTGCAAAGGTTATGTAGGTACATAAATACCTTTAACATGGTGGCAGGCTTTTTAGAGAGCTGGAGCAGCCTTTAGAAGTAATTTGGAGGCGTGTTGAGGGCCAATTATATGCGCGACACATTTACAAGAAAGAGTGCCACGCAAAATAGGTTTTCGGGTCACCTGTCGGGCCGACAGGACCCAAGCCTACAGGCGCGCCACGCCGCCTTGTTAACCTTTGTAACTTCCGTGTCTGAGCGTGCCGCGCACATCTACAGGCGCGCAGCGCAGTTCACAGGCCTAAAAACTCTGCTTCTTCCGCTTAAAACTCCTTTCTCTGATCTCGAGGGTAGCAAGAGGGGCTTTTCTCATGCTTGAGGGATTTCAAAATGTAATGACAACAATGCGTTGGCCTTCGTTAAAGTAGAAAAACCAACAGTCCCTTTTATGTTTGATTTGAGAGGGTTTTTTCAAAAGTCTTGAAAAAGCCTTTGTTTTTAAATCCACATTTGAAACCTCGTTTTTTGAAAACGAAACTAAATTTCTTTTGTTTCAAACAAAACACAAAGGCAATAATCACCTCTTCTAAGCATATTTTCCCTTCTCGAAATGACATAACCCTTTTGAGAAATTTGTCTTTTAAAACTTTGAATGTCTCTCACTTAGAGGCGAAAAATGTCTCCTTTTGTAGCAGTGGCAAGTAGATTTTTCTTTCAATGATTTCTAGAACCTGAAAAACTATGCCAAAGTTCCTTTTTGTACTTGATGAACCTGTATACTTACTTTCAGTGCCTTTTGCTGAGAAAAAACAAACTGAATTGTTACCTCAATACCCCTTTTATACTTCTGGTGCTTTGTATGAAAAGAGGACATCCATAGAGGGTATTTTATATTGCAGGATGTTTTCTTTGGCATTTTGACAGAGGTCCCTTTTCTCTTTTTTGCAACATAAACTATCACTTTTCTCTGGATGTTATGAGTATAATCTTGTTCATAGTGTAAATCTAATCAGATGGCAGATGTTGCTTGACTGTAGATGCAAAAATGCAGTTGCATTGATCTTTAGGTTTAATCATCCTCTGTATTTACTCACATTGTACTGATATGGTACCATTGAACTTTTTATAATAAACATGCCTATATCTGTTTTGAAATCCTCTTTAGAATATGAAAGTATGCCAAAGTCCCTTTTGTATGTTATGAACCACTGTGTCTAGCCGTGTTGCCTCTTGGGGGAAATGAGCTCAGATTTCCTTTGTCAATTCATCAATTACTCTTCAAATTCTGTTTTGTTGGGACTGCAGACTGTCTTTTGACAGAAACCTTGTTGAGAGATAAGCTTGACCCATTGGATTGCAGTGGTACCCCTACTTTCCTTTTGGTCTCTTACCTTGCTTTCTCTATTCAGTTATTCTTTACTGTTTCTTAGCACTCATCTTTGATCAATCACACCTTGAAGACAGTCAATGCCTTGGCCCCCTACTTATGAATGAAGGAGGCCTTTCACTTGGCGATATGTCTGATGATATTTGATGAGCATGCTTTACAAGGGTTCCTCTTATGTATGATGGAAAGCAAATCAATTTGAAAATATTACTACTTTTACCTCTACCTGCAATCATCATTTTTCTTCAGAAAACCCTATTTACTGTTTCACTGTTTATTAAAGACAAGTTTGCCTTACAGTCAGATGCAACTCTTAAAACCAAATTTTGGCCATCGCCCTCTGCTTTTAGATGAAGGAGGCGCTTTAACCCTCTACTTATAGATGAAGGAGGTTCTTAGCCATGTCGTATCAACAACCTCTTGACAGTATTGCTTTTCCTTCTGCTCTCCTTTCAGGCTGTGAATGAGGTCGCAAGAGTTTGATGAATACCTCTTGGCACTGTAGAAAACATATCAGGCTCAAGATCACATTTAGAAGTAGCTTCCTTCTCATGTGGTGCCAAAATTGTCTTTTGAGATGCTGGTATGTTTCCTGTCCTTGAAAGATCCACCAAACACTGTAAAACACCTAAAAACAGCTTGAGAATATGGTCAATGTACCGTTGAGACTTAAGGGTGTATAATTGGCGCGACTTAGGGCTAGGACCAACTTTATTAGCAGAGTAGGAGATCTGTTATGACTGGTCTATAGTAGATGGAGGTTTTTTGGCTTTTGGATAGTTTGCCAAGGGTGAAATGTCTTAAAGCGCCACTTCCTAACTTAGGGGAGACTGTTTGAATAGATTTGGATTGTCATTTTAGAGATGATAGGCAGACTAGTATGGCTGAGGCAAGGTAGGATTTGATAATGAGGTTTCATCTTGTCATGGGCGGACTGAAAAGTAAGAGGGCGAAAATGTTTTATGGGTGTTTTCCCAGCTGGCAAATATGAAAAATTTTTGGATCAGCTGCTAGAGAACTTGGCTGTGAGAACTAGTCATCACTAACAAGTGAAATATACTGATGACTAACAGTGGCTCCATTTGGGGAGGGCAGCTCCTTTTCAGGAGGTGTCCAGAATTTCAGATCTCTGGCTTATGAAGACTAGTGCCTTACCCATTGGCGCAATATTTCATTGTTCTTTGATGCTATTTCTGAAAAGTGACAGCATGATTAGCATCAATGATATTTCTACCTACCCCACTATCTTTCCTAACATTTTTTCCTTCTTTTTTTTTGGCTCCTTTGAACTAGCAGCCTTTTGACAACATATTTTTCTTTCTGTAAAATGAACCTATCTATTTCTACACTTATATCTGCCGGGAGTTCAGATTAAACTAATGAAATCCTTCATTACTCTACCTACGCTAGATCAACTGTCAAGATTAAGCTGTTTGACAGGATTTTGTTCTCTAATCTAAAACATGAAATTTAAAAGATGATCAAATCAGGATTAGGCAGTCTGATTTGTCATGTATTTGCAGCATAAAAGACAAGCTACACACAAATATTATTCTGCAAAAGGAAAATCTAGAAAAACAGGGCTAAGGTGTACAATGTGTTTTCCATCCCTCGTTTCTCTCTTTGATTCTGTTTTGGGCATGTGGAACCAGTATGTTTTCCTAATCTACTCTCTGTGATAAGTCAATATTACACAATGTTGACCATCTTTTTCACTCACTAACTAATCAACAATTAAATTTAAACATGTTCAACTATGATTAGGCTAGATAGCTGAACAAGACATTTGAGTACTAGTAGCAGCATTTAGACTTGCGCACTTTTTGAAGGAATATTTTTTGGAACATGGGGCCTTTTCCTATTTTTCAACGCCCTCTTTTCTATATTTTGTTATTTTTGACTTTTTTTTTAATCTATTTTCCAAATAGTGGTATATACAATGAAATGAAAGTGTTTAAACCTAGAACTGGAGTTCTTGACAGAAGTAATGCTTTAATGTCCTGCCATTTACAGGACCTCCAAAAGCTTCAGTCCCATCAGGTTCTTGTAAGAAAAAGGCATTGTTTCCGCTGACTGAGCTGATGATGTAAGGCCCTTTCCATAAATTTTCAAACTTACCATGTTTACCTTTGTCTTCTCTTCTAGAATCCCATTTTAACACTTTGTCCCCAATTTGAAAGTCATTTTCCTTAGTTCTCCTGTCAAAAAACTGTTTTATTTTGTCTTGCACTAACTAAGCCTTTTGGTAAACTTTTTCTCTAGTTTGCTGCAAATGGATAGTCTGATTTACCCTCCTTTGCATGTCATTTTATTCTATTTGAACTTCCTGCAATAGTTTCATTATTGGAACCCCTAAGGAAGTTGGCAAAATGGCATCCATGCCATAAACTAGCTGGTAAGGAGACATACCTATGGATTTTTTAGTGGTTAGTCTATCATCCCATCGTGCGTGTACTAGTTTTCCATGCCATGCTTTTTTATTTTGTTCAAGAAGTTTTTTGATGATGTTGACTAGGCTTTTGTTAGAAGACTCAGCTAAACCATTACCTTGAGGGTAATAAGCTGTGGAATGTCCTAATGAAATGTGATATTTGTAACAGAAGTCAACTATTCTTTTGGAGGAGAAGGCAGCAGTGTTGTCTGTAATGATCTTTCTGGGATAGCCAAATCTGGATAAGATATTGGTTTCTAGGAACTTGATGATGACCGAATCGGTGGCATTCCTGGAGGGTATGGCTTCTATCCATTTGGTAAAGTAGTCAGTGGCTGTGAGGATCCATTTATGTTGAGCGGAGGATGAAGGGTGAATTTCCCCGATAAAATCTAGACCCCATTGCTGGAAGGGTCCTTCGACTATGATGGGATGTAAGGGCAAAGGTAAATGCTTTTTTCTGCCATAAAAAATTTGACACTTATGGCATGTCATAACTAGTTTGTGAGTATCAGGGAATAAGGTAGGTCAATAATAACTGGCTCTAAGGATTTTGTTTGCTATGGTTTTCTAGTAAAGATGGCCCCCACATTCCCCTTCATGCATTTCACGCATAATTTTCTCTGCATCAGACTCAAGCAAACATTTAAGCAGCATACCAGTGGGATTTTTCCAATACAGAAGACCATCAATAATGCAAAACCTTAAATATTTTTGTTTAAGAAATCTTGCTTTTGTTTTTGATAAAGTCGGAGGAGCATTTATATAAGACAATACATAAAGAATATCTGCATACCAAGGTGAATCCAGAAACATTTGATCAATAGGAGGGAGTGTGCATTCTTCCTGTTCTTCTAAGGCATCAACAAAATTTATATCTAAAGCTTGGAGGTTGGTTTCAACCATTAGCCTTGCAAGTCCTTGTCCTTTAACTAGTGTGGTAGGTTGGATTTCTAAGTCATATTCTAAGATGATAGCGATCCATTTTCTCTTTTACCATCAAGATCTTGGTTCATAATGTCCTTGACGACAGTATTAGGGAAAAAAGCTATGACATGAGAATGGAAGATGTAAACTCGGAAATCTTTCAGTGCTTTTACTAATGCGAATGCCTGTTTTTCCATGATGTTGTATTTCAAGGGAGCATCTCTCAGGGATTTGCTGAAAAAGGAAATGGGTTGTTCTTGCCTAGCTGCATTTTTTTGTAACAATACAACAGCTATTGTGTGTTCCAAAGAAAATGAAAAAATGTAAAAATCTTTGGTGAAGTCAGGACTTATCAATACTGGTGTTTCAGTTAAGGCCCTTTTAATTAGTTCAAAAGATTTTTTGGCTTCTATAGTCCATTTAACCCCGACCTCTTTTTTCAACATATTTGTGATATCTTTCAGGAGTTCGGCATGGTTTGGGATGAATCTCCTTAAGAAATTTATCTTTCCGATAAAGGACTGCAACTCCTTTATGTTTCTGGGGTGACTTATTTGCAATATACCTTCAATTCTCTATGGGTCTATTTTTATTCCTTCTTCCGAAATAATGTGACCTAGGAGTTTTCCTTCTTCTAGACCGAAAAGTGTTTTCTTGGGGTTTAGGGATAAACCATATTTTCTGCATTTGTTGAAAACCTTTCTTAAGTGTACTAGGTGTTCTTCATCTGATTTAGAATATACTGTTATATCGTCAAGATATATGACTATGAAAACACCTATGTCTTCTGAGAAGGCTATGTCCATGGCTCTTTGAAATGTGGCGCCAGCATTCATCAATCCAAAAGGCATTTTAATGTACATAAAAGTGCCCCAAGGTGTGGTGAAAGCTGTTTTATGTTGATCGGTGGGGTAGACCAGCACTCGGTTATAACCAGAAAAGCCATCAAGAAATGAGATTCTTTTAGCACCTACTACCTTCTGAAGTATGTGGTCCATTTTGGGCAGAGGATAGTTGTCCTTCAGACAGGCCCTATTTAGGTTTTGGAAATCTATACAGAGTCTGATTTCTCCAGTCTTTTTCCTAACTGAGACTAGATTTGAGACCCATTCAGAGTATCGGAGAGACACTATTATCCCAGCGTCATACATATTTTTGATTTCCTTTTCAACCAATGGTAGTAATACTGGGTTTATCCTTCTTAACTTTTGTTTGAAAGGATTTTGGTTTTCTTTGAGGGGAATTTTATGTTGGATGATGCTTGTGTCGTATGATTTCAAATCTTGGTATCCCCATGCGAACACATCTTTAAATTCTTTAAACAACTCAATATATTTATGTTTTATGTGAGGTGGAAGGGTTTTGGATAGTTTGACCTTTCTAGGTTTCTCTGAGCTTCCTATGTTATATTCTTCTACGTCGACCTCAGTGGATTCCATTTTTGGCATTTTGGCCACATCGTTAAAATCAAACAATTCTTCTAGAGGTGCAAGCCCTCTGGGTATGGTGTCATTTTCAAAATGTAAGACTTCGAGTTCTCTTGGATCAATGTCCTCTTCTATCTCAGTTCCAGATGAAGGATCTATGAGGTTCAGATTTGTCCAAGAAGGCAGATTTAGCTCTTGGTCTTGATTGTGGCTATATTCCCTTTCTTCATTTTCTAAATCTTTCCTGGTTCCTTCAAACTCATTCCTAGATTGTAAAAAATCATCAATTTGATTTTCATATTTGAATATTTGCCAATGATTGATATTATCTGGTACAGTAGGGCGATGTTTGACCTAAATGCTATATTGCTCATTTAGACATGGTGTTTGGCCATTGCTTGCAGCAAAGGCGAGTTCATTTGCCAGACTATTTTGAATCCTAGGGATATAAATAAGTTCATACTTCTCGAAGGTTTTGAGGATGTCTAAAGCTGCATTCATGTATTCCCTTAGTCTTGGGTTTTTTGCCGAATATTCACCTTTGATTTGCCTGATTACGAGTTCTGAATCTCCTTGGGCTGATATTTTTTTAGCGCCTAAGTCCTTAAGTATGTGCATACCAATGAGAAGGGACTCATATTCCACAATGTTATTAGTACATTGGAATTCTAATCTGAAAGAATGACCTTCATTAGTATTGTGCATCCAGATACCGGCCCCTGAACCACTTTTTCCACAAGAACCGTCAAAGCTTATAATCCAAAGAGCTTCCTTTTCATACAAGATACTAAGTTGTTTTTCAGTTTTCTTGGCACTTTGGTCATTGGTTTCCATTTTCAGTAATGGGAAGTGTGTTTTTGATGGTTTGAAAACCTCTTCATTTTCTATTATCTTCTTGTCCACATCACTTTCATTATATAAGATAAAAGAATCTAAATTGGAATGAATGGAATAAATGGGAGTGTTGTTCGGCTTATTCCGGTTACTAACCATGTATTTCATGTGAGTCTCTCGGTATAATCTCCTAGTCTGGTTGAAAACTGGGATGGTAGCGAATGACATATCCATTTGGAGATTACCTTGTATTTTGGTAGCCCATGCCCTTGATAGTAGCATTCCATACTTAGGAGGGATATCGGCTACTACTACGTCCATAACCAAGTTTTTCGCTGGTAGCTGTGTTAGAGAAAAATCTAGGTTCTTTATCAGACCTAAACATTTGACCTGACTTGAGTCAAAGGAATACAAGTTTTTGTAAGGTTGAGTTACTTCTAGTCCCAGGTTTTCCACGACCGCTCTAGGCATGAGGTTATGGGAGGCACCAGAATCTAACATGGCATTATGTAGTATCTTGTCCCGTATGTTCAAACTCACATAGAAAGGGGAAACAGATCCCTCTTTGTATTGACCTTCTATCTTCGGGCCGAATAGGAGCTCGGGTTTGTCGTCAGTTAGATTCAAAGTATCTGCCTCGCTTCCTATGTCAAAAACTTTGAAGATTTGAGATCTATACCTATTTACAGTTATTAGTTCAGTAAGGGGTATGGTAATTTTTATTTTGGAAATTTCCCCTTCGAAAATAAAAGGAATTTGTGGTCTGGACAGATTTGTTTCAGATTTCTCAGACATGACTTTTTCTATGCTCTTAATTTGCTGACTCTGGTTCAGGATTTGGTTTGACACAGCCACCTCGGGTATTTTTGTAGAGGTACTAGGGGTATCTGAGCCAAAACTTGTTTGAATAGCTTTATCTTTGTTTTGGTCAATTTTCTTGGCCACGATTGTGTTGCTATCCATAACCTTTTTAGGGATGGTATCGGAGGTTTTAGTAATGTCAGGACTACCCTTTTTGGAGCGGTCTTGGTTTTTTCTGCTTCTAAGGTTATACTTCCTGTGAGCTTCTATAATGGCATTCTGAAAGTCTATGGTAGGATCTTCGAGATCTTCATAGTTGTTTTCGTCCTGAGCCGGAGAGCAAAATGATTGTTCTTCTTCCATGAGATACACCTCACTCTCATTATCAGACCCTATGAGGTTCAAATGACTTTCATCAATGGGTTCTGTATCCCTATCATCTTCTTCCACATAATTTTCATTAAATGGTGGCCTAATTTGTTGGTCATTTTCCCTTGGTCTGTTTTGAGGCTGATCTCTCCTAAAATTTTGGTTCTGGTTTCTGTTTGGAGGGTTTGGCTGATTGTCCCTAGCAAGGGCCTTTTCATTTATCCTTTCCCATAGTTTGGCCATGCTCTTGACTAAATCATCTATTCTTGGATATAGGGAAGGAGATGAAGTGGAGACCTCATCTCTATATGTGACTTTTCTTTCTGATCTAGTCCTAGCTCTTTTTTCTGCTAAGTTGGCTTTTTCTTTTATGGCTACTTGCTGCATTTCCTCTAGGGTAGGGGGATCCTTGTCTCTTAGCTGATATGTCATGTCTGGATCAAAACCCTCAGGGAATTTTTCCAAGGCTGAGCCAAGTGGGGGTTTGAAGTGAGGTGGGAGTGCATTATACAGACTGTTGAACCTAGTGCAGTATGCCTGGACACTTTCCCCATTTTCTCGTTTTAGATTGTTATATTATGACAGAATTTGAATGGGGTTTTTTCGGACTTCCCACTTGTTTTTGAAGACTTGGCACAGTTCCTGGATGTTGTGGATGCTGTTTGGAGGAAAGATTTTGAACCATGTTTTGGGTTCTCCATCCAGGCTTTGGGCGAATATTCTCATTCTGACGGTCTCGTCTTGTACTTCCAGGTATTCAAAAGCATCACTAATCCTACTTACATGCTGTTGAGCTGTGGCAGTGTCTTCTCCAGTCAAGCATGGGATTTTGTCTTGATATTTATTTTGGAGAGGAGCCAAAGGCAGTGGCAACACCAAAGGTGTGTACCAGGCTGCCATGACAGGAGCTAATGGATGATGTACAAGATGAGGGCTTGTGGGATGGGCTGAGGTGGTTTGAACAGTTGTGGTTTGGGTGGGTGTGGCGGATGTACTTGGAATAATGACCTGGTTTTGAGCAAATCTGGGATGGTATGAGCCAAAGTGATGGAGAAGCTGAAAGTCGGGGGGTGTGGAAGGTGAGGTTTCTCTGCTAAGACTCTGTGGCGGGTCTAGGGGTTCAAGATCGTCAAAGTTTATCTTACTATGTGACTTGCTTCTAAAAAGATTTTTTGCTGACTCTAATTCAAAAGGGGAATCTCGGAAGGTAGTAAGATGTTTAGGTACTGATCTTGTTTTACGGATGGATCTATCAGTAGCTAGATTGTCAGTTTTGGAAGCTTGCCATAGAATCTTCTCTGGGTCATCTACTATGATAGGGGGATTTGGGTTTGGGTGAGATCTGGTGTAGATTCTTCGTGAAGCCAGATTTCGAGTCTAGAGTTTAGAGAGGGGGTATTTGTGAAAGTTTCGGACGGATGGCCTCTCTAAGGTTATACTAAAGTGAAGGATGGTCAAAACCAAAAGGGTCAACTAGTGGAGTCGCCAGGTGGATTTTATGAAAACTATGGTCCACCACCAATAACTAAGGTAAAGCCAATATGGAAATATTTTGGGGTTTTTCTGAGTTCTTATGTGTAGCCTATGGTTTTTTAAAGTATTCTAAACTTGTTTCAACACTTTGCTAGGGTGATGAGAACAAAAAGAGTTTACTCTAAATGATCTTATGGACTGTTTGCTTGTTTAAGTATCTAAAGGACTAAAAAGTATATAAGAGTTTGCTAGACTGTTATGTACTCAGTGTCCTACCATCTCCCGCTATGTTAGTGAGCGATGGGATAGGTTGATCGGATAGTAACCTAGAGTTCGGTAAAATAGTAAGGCCTACTGGAGGCTAGGGGAGTCGCCAGGTGGAACTTGGTTTTTTTTAGGTATGTGTGTATGGTCCACCACCAATACTGTTAAAAACCAATCTAAGGGAGTTTTTTGGGGTTTTTCTGAGTTTTATGTAGTCCTAAGGTTTGTAAGAGTGTCCTACAGCTGAATCATCATTTTGCTAGGATGGTGAGAGAACCAGATTCTACTCTTTTAAGTTTGACTAAGACTTGAGAGTTACTAAGGAGTACTTAGATTGTCGCTAACTTAGAGTTCCACTGTGATCGCCATTATGTTAGTGAGCGGTGGGATAAGTCAATCAGATAGTATTCTTAAAGCTGCTAGAAATTTTAGGGAAACTAAGTTTGTTTAATACTCAGTGTCCCACTGTGATCACCATTATGTTAGGGTGGCGATGAGGTGGCTAAAAAGGTGGGTATTCTTGAAAATAAGGGACTTCTGGAGTTCTAAGGTGTCTTTAGATTGTCACTAAATCAGAGTCCTACTGTGATTGCCATTATGTTAGTGTCCCGTGATTTGGCTGATTGGCAAGCCAAATGACAGTGTAATATCAAACCAAGCTTTGGAGCCTGAGGACCTAGCCTTCCTGGAATTAGAGAGGGCTCTCTCTATATGTGTAAGGGATATTTGTGTGTTTGCTTATTGTGTTATGATTTTATGCTAGTTATGAAGTAAGTTTTTTTATTTTGGTTTTTTAAGTTGTGAGGGATGAAACTGATCAAAGATACGAGATAGGTAAAAGATGTCAGATGAACTAGGCTATGGGGTTGAAAAGGTCAAGAAAGCTATAAGACGGTGATACAAGGTTGTTGAAGGGCGGATTTGATTCAAGGTAGAAAGGATCTTTGGGCAAAATGGAGTAAATGGACATCAAGTTTGTGAACAACAAAGAGTTTCAAGCATAACTAGTTTAATAGCAGACATAAACATGGTAAGGAAAACCATTAATCATGCAAAATGTAACTACAAGCTAATCCATACATAGAAATAAATATTCAAGCCATGCATAGAAGTATAAGACCCTATAACTTTGGGAAATGGCTATCAGACTTTGGGGAAAACACTTAAGGAAGATAAACAACTTAACTTACTATGCCGGAACGCCTAAACACAGTACTTCAAGTTATTGGGCACTTTGAACAACAAGATTTGCATAGTTTTAGGCAAAGGGTTAGATCGAAACTAGGCATCCTTGGTTCAACAAGATGATAATCTAATCAGTCAAAGAGAAATTTCATGGATGGAACTATAGCTAGCCATAGGTAATCAGGGTGTACCATAAGTGATACTTAGCATGTATAGAACTATGAATGAACCAAGAAACAATATCCTCAAGTTGTTAAAGAGTAGTTAAGAATTCTTTAATGCAACTAAGGAAGAAGAAAACATGAAAGCTATGAAGATTCAGGAAATTTGAGGTGCCCCCATGGGCATATCTCAAATTTTTTCTCTATTGATCTATAGCAAGCAAGAAACATGTATTCATGAATGAAAAATAGAAGACAACAACAAAGCAAGAGACACTATACCATTCTGCCAAGTCATGGAATCCAACAACAATCCTTCTTCATTCATCCAAGAGCATCCAAGAGAAAATCCAAAAGCATAAGACAAGTATTTCTTGCAAAGCTTATATGACCATATATTGCTTCTCTTCTCAAGTTCAGCCCTGTTTTACAATGAAAGCCTTTGGAATATATAGGCTTAAGTGAGGAAAACCTCATGGTTCAACTTGCCATCCTATTGGCCTAATCAAAATATCTAAACTTGTCCTTGAGGCTTTGCAAAGCCCAAGGCACAAAATATCTCATAAGATATCTAGAAAATGCTAAAAAAGGAAAAATAAATGACTTTGCATTATTTTCCATGTGCAAAAATAGCTAAACGCACATTTGGAAAAAGAAATTTTTGAAGGTTCAAAAATTACAAAAATACTCAAAATTTATATCAGCAAAAGGTGCCCTGATTTTCCAGCAACATTTGGCAGCCTTCCTGATGTCAAAATGAGGCTCATGATAGCTCGTTGGAAAGCTATGAGTGTCTAATTTCCATAACAACTGAAATTTTTTCAATCTGATGCCTAGAAGTCCTCCAAAACTACACATGTGTGTAAAAAACCAGAAAATTACAGTCTGCTAATAGACCGGGCAGAGTGTGCAAAAAGTGAGCATTTTTCGCCATTTTGAGGGGGCAAATGATCTCCAAATGTTCTGAAAATTGCTAAGGGTGTGCTTAAGAATTTATGGCATCCAATGATACCATTATCATCCTTTGAAGAATCCCCAAAATGAAATGGAGAATTTCACGAGTTTTGACCAAAAACTCAAAAATGCAAAAAAACCAAAATATGTCAAAATGCGCCCAAAATCGGTGAGTATGACCCTCAAGGGTCCCTATCAACATGCTCTAAAACTGAAGCCAAAATTTCAGGTCCTGATGTGTCTTTCTTCCCTTTCTGTGCCAGGTGCTTCCCTTTAGCCTCCTTTAGTTTCTCTTGGGCAACCTTTAACTTGCGACGGGCAAACTGATTTAACTTTTTGTAATGCCTCGTCATTCTCCTTTGCAGCTCTAGATCCCTGTTTGCCTTCTCAAACTTTCACTCCAAATGTTTATTGGCTCTTTAAAGCCATGCCTCCTTATTATTTTCAATTTCTTTCTCAAGTAATGCAGTGAGGGGAGTGGATTGGAAAATGGCATTTTCCTCCTCTTTTCGTTTCTCAAGGGCTCTTTTAAGCCCTATGGTTCTATGCCTTTTTCGCCTAGGCTGGTCTTCTTCTTCACTTTCATCAAAATCACCTATGAGCTCATCTATCCTTGCTTGGGCTTTGGAGGCCTCTTTCTTGTACTTAGTTTCCCTTGTCTCATGGATAGCCATATGGATACTCATTTTCCTATGTTGGATCTGCAAGAATTTATTGAAGTTCCTTGCCCGATGAAGGTCATTCTCCAATGCATCAATTTGGCCCTCTCTATGGATTAGAAGGTTTTCAAGAATTCGAGCCTCGTTCTCACTATCGTCACTTTGGATTGGGATGGCATCCAATGCACTCCCATGCTCATGTCCTTCTCCTACCTTGCCCTTTCCTTTGCCTTGAAAGGCTATCCTCACGCTCTTCCTCCTAGGCAAGTCAATGGTAGGCTTTTTTGGCAACTTCCCTTTGCTATGGAGAGCTCTTGTCACATTTGGTGTGACAGCCTTGGGCACTTTCTTCCTTGCTATCTTGGGCTTGGCCTTTTCAGGAAGGAAAGCATGATTCCTTTGCCTTTATCATCTTGCTTTTCACCTTGTTGAATTTGTTTTTCTTCTTGAGGTTGTGGTGCATCATGAAGAGGCTGCTGAGTGTCATGAAGAGGCTGCTGTGTATCTTCTTTAGTCTGCCCCTACTCCTCAATGTCAAGCCGTTCAAACTGCTGCTCCTAACCCTCAATATCAAGCTGCTCAAACTACTGCCCTTGATCCTCAATATCTAGCTGCTGTTGTGCTTCAATTTCATGCTCACTTTTTTGCCCAAGCTGCTGCTCAAACTATTGCCCAAACTGCTGCCCTTCCTCTTGTTCCCGATGTTCATCATCACTGAGTTGCTACTGTTCAGCACTCTTTTCTTCTTGCTCCTGCTGCTAACCTTCACCACTGTCATGCTACTGCTCCTCATGTTCAGTTTGCTGCTCTTCATCCCTTTCTTCATGCTCATGCCCTTCCTCTTCTTGTTGTCTGCTTCCCTCTCCTCCTCCATGCTCTTTTGACTGTTCTATGGTGAATTTGAGCCTTCTAGGAGTAGGTCTACTAGATGAAGGCGAGGGGCGATGAGTAGGCGATGTGGGGGATGTATGGACTGGAGGGACAGTGGAGAAATCTGGGTGACTGATGAAAACATCCCAAGAAACCTCTTTCTTCTCTAGCTGGTGAAGGATGATGATTTTAATAAGAGAATTATGGAATAGAGAAGCTATTTGTTGTGATGGAGGCTTCTTCTGGACTAAGGAGGCCATTTTATCAATGCTCTTGAAAAAGAAGAAAGGAAGGTTGAGCTGCTTGGTTCTTGTGAAGTGCATCAACAGTCGGATGAGGTATGCATAAACTAGGGAAAATCTCCCTTCACAAGTGAAATACTTCATTATGATCTTCATAAGAGGAGCATAGCTGGCTAGAACATGAGAGAAAGGGAAAATAGCAGTGCATGCTTCTCTGTGCTCAGGCTTGAGGAAGGGTTTGTAGTCATCCAAGTCTAAATAGGCTTACTTGAACCATTTCTCGCCAATGTATGGGATTTTAGTCGCCTTGGATATGGATCTTGGGGAGAACTTGAAATCAAGGTCTGCCACTTGAAAATGTTTGTCTTTGAACCTCAAGGCACACAAATGTGTTAAGGGCGAGAAAATTTTGACTTCTTGTACCTTTTGGCAGAAATCCAAACAACCCACCTCATGAAAATTGAAAAGGATAGATGGGTGTGCATTGACTTCCTCAGTAAAAATTGGCTCATACCTCTTGTGCAACCCGCTTCTGCTATCTTGCCTGGGCGGCATCTTGGGCTAGATGCATTCTTGAAACACCAAACTGCCTCATTGTCCTTGAAATGTTCTCTTCAAACCAAACTCTGTTTCAGCCTGTCAACCCTCTGTTTGATAAGGCAACAATGATTTTGAATGTTGTGTAAAATGTCCCTTTTTTAATGTAAGATCCCCGTTTCTTCAAAATGCTGCCTTCCCAACCTTTGTATATCAATCAGCCAATATCCATAATGAAAGCACAATAAACAAGGATAAAGACATTCAAAGGAATTTTCTTGTGCTTGTGGTAAGAGTACCCTGCCTGTTGCTGTTTTGAGGAAATAAGACAGCCTTGTATTTTTAGAGGAAGGCAAAACCAAAAGCCTTTATAATTCAAAAACACTGCTCTCTTCTTGGTATGAAACTCAACCAATCAATTCCACACCATAAATACAGTCAACCAGAGGGTAAACACACAGTTAGAATTCACTGTTCATATGACAAGGTGGCAGAGCTTGAAAAGTTTCTGAGGTGTTAACAAAGGTCTGTAGGAGTTTTAAACAATCAAGGCTCTTCTTTAACCAAAATACTGCTCCCTTCTGGTATACTTTTCAACAAATATATTCAACACTATTTCTCAGTCAAACAAGGTGTATATTCAGTCAAAAATCACTGCTTATAGGACAGGGTGATGGATCTAATCATCTTTTTATGTGGTAGCAAAGGTTTTACAGCAGTCAAACACCAACAAACTTCCTTTTAAACAAAATATATTCCCTCTTTATACTCTACTGTCCCTTGCACACAGTTTGGTAAAAGCACCTTCAACTGATTACTTTGTTCTCCCACTAAGGTCTGTTTATGGTCAAAAGGTGACCATGACCTTATTCTACATAACACTGAGGAAGACTCTAAATAATAGCCAAGAAATACATGTATGACCACTGTGATTAAAATTAGGATCAATGTTTCAAATTCCAAGCCTCCACCTTAAAAACAGGGCCTTCATCTCTCATCACCTTTTGAGGACAATTATAATGGTGTTTTTTTAATGCAATCTCAACATTCTTCAATGTTCACTTTTATGCCATCATAACCACAACATATCTTGTTTTTTCGTTACAATAAAAAAACCAAACAAAACTGTGAATTCACTTATGATTTTTAACTCATGTCCACTACTTAAACAGTTTTGCAAAGGTTATGTAGGCACATAAATACCTTTAACATGGTGGCAGGCTTTTTAGAGAGTTGGAGCAGCCTTTAGAAGTGATTTGGAGGCATGTTGAGGGCCAATTATATGCATGATGCGTTTACAAGAAAGAGTGCTGCGCAAAATAGGTTGTCGGGTCACCTGTCGGGCCGATAGGACCCAAGGCTACAGGCGCGCCGCACCACCTTGTTAACCTTTGTAACTTCCGCGTCTGAGCGCGTCGCGTGCATCTACAGGCGCACCTCGCAGTTCACAAGCCTAAAAACTCTGGTTCTTCCGCTTGAAACTCCTTTCTATGATCTTGAGGGTAGCAGGAGGGGCTTTGCTCGTGCTTGAGGGATTTCAAAATGTAATGACAACAGTGCTTTGACCTTCGTTAGAGTAGAAAAACCAACGGTCCCTTTTATGTTTGATTTGAGAAGGTTTTTTCAAAAGTCTTGAAAAAGCCTTTGTTTTTAAATCCACATTTGAAACCTCATTTTTTGAAAAAGAAACTAAATTTATTTTGTTTCAAACAAAACAAAAAGGCAATGATCACCTCTTTCTAAGTGTATTTTCCCTTCTCGAAATGACATAACCCTTTTAAGAAATTTGTCTTTTAAAACTTTGACTGTCTCTCACTTAGAGGGAAAAAAATGTCTCCTTTTGTAGCAGTGGCAAGTAGATTTTTCTTTCAATGATTTCTAGAACCTAAAAAACTATGCCAAAGTTCCTTTTTGTACTTGATGAACCTGTATACTTACTTGCAGTGCCTTTTGTTGAGAAAATACAAACTGAATTGTTACCTCAATACCCCTTTTATACTTTTGGTGCTTTGTATGAAAAGAGGACATCCATAGAGGGTATTTTATATTGCAGGATGTTTTCTTTGGCATTTTGACAGAGGTCCCTTTTCCCTTTTTTGCAACATAAACTAACACTTTGCTCTGGATGTTATGAGTATAATCTTGTTCATAGTGTAAATCTAATCAGATGGCAGATGCTGCTTTACTATAGATGCAAAAATGTAGTTGCATTGATCTTTAGGTTTAATCATCCTCTGTCTTTACTCACATTGTACTGATATGGTACCATTGACCTTTTTATAATAAACATGCCTATATCTATTTTGAAATCCTCTTTAGAATCTGAAAGTATGCCAAAGTCCCTTTTGTATGTTATGAACCACTGTGTCTAGCTGTGTTGCCTCTTGGGGGAAATGAGCTCAGATTTCCTTTGTCAATTCATCAATTACTCTTCAAATTTTGTTTTGTTGGGACTGCAGACTGTCTTTTGACAGAAACCTTGTTGAGAGATAAGCTTGACCCATTGGATTGCAGGGGTACCCTTTCTTTCCTTTTGGTCTCTTACCTTGCTTTCTCTGTTCAGTTATTCTTTGCTGTTTCTTAGCACTCATCTTTGATCAATCACACCTTGAAGACAGTCAATGCCTTGGCCCCCTACTTATGAATGAAGGAGGCCTTTCACTTGGCAATATGTCTGATGATATTTGATGAGCATGCTTGACAAGGGTTCCTCTTATGTATGATGGCAAGCAAATCAATTTGAAAATATTACTGCTCTCACCTCTACCTACAATCATCATTTTTCTTCAGAAAACCCTATTTACTGTTTCACTGTTTATTAAAGACAAGTTTGCCTTACAGTCAGATGCAAATCTTAAAACCAAATTTTGGCCATCACCCTCTGCTTTTAGATGAAGGAGGCACTTTAACCCTCTGCTTATAGATGAAGGAGGTTCTTAGCCATGTCATATCAACAGCCGCTTGACAGTATTGCTTTTCCTTCTGCTCTCCTTTCAGGCTTGGAATGAGGTCGCAATAGTTTGATGAATAACTCTTGGCACTGTAGAAAACATCTCAGGCTCAGGATCACATTTAGAAGTAGATTTCTTCTCATGTGGCGCCAAAATTGTCTTCTGAGATGCTGGTATGTTTCCTGTCCTTGAAAGATCCACCAAACACTGTAAAACACCTAAAAACAGCTTGAGAATATGGTCAATGTACCGTTGAGACTTAAGGGTGTATAATTGGCGCGACTTAGGGCTAGGACCAACTTTATTAGCAGAGTAGGAGATCTGTTATGACTGGTCTATAGTAGATGGAGGTTTTTTGGCTTTTGGATAGTTTGCCAAGGGTGAAATGTCTTAAAGCGCCACTTCCTAACTTAGGGGAGACTGTTTGAATAGATTTGGATTGTCCTTTTAGAGATGATAGGCAGACTAGTATGGCTGAGGCAAGGTAGGATTTGATAATGAGGTTTCATCTTTTCATGGGCAGACTGAAAAGTAGGAGGGCGAAAATGTTTTATGGGTGTTTTCCCAGCTGGCAAATATGACAAATTTTTGGATCAGCTGCTAGAAAACTTGGCTGTGAGAACTAGTCATCACTAACAAGTGAAAAATACTGATGACTAACAGTGGCTCCATTTGGGGAGGGCAGCTCCTTTTCAGGAGTTGTCCAAAATTTCAGATCTATGGCTTATGAAGACTAGTGCCTTACCCATTGGTGCAATATTTCATTCTTCTTTGATGCTATTTCTGAAAAGTGACAGCATGATTAGCATCAATGATATTTCTACCTACCCCACTATCTTTCCTAACATTTTTCCCTTCTTTTTTTTGGTGCATTTGAACTAGACCATTGACAGGACCCCCAAAAAGTTCAGTTCCATTCACTTCCTGCAAGAAATAAGCATTGTTACCAGTAGTAGAATGAATGAGATAAGGGCATGGCCATAAGTTATAAAATTTTCCATGTTTTCCCTTATCTTCTCTCCTATAATCCCACTTCAAAACTTTGTCTCTGATGCTTAAATCACTGGCCTTTGTCCTTTTATCAAACAACTTATTGATGTTTCCTTGCTTGTGTAGTGCTCTGTTGTAGAATTCATCCCTAGTTTGTTGAAGATGTATATTCTGATTGATTCTTCTTGTCATATCATCATCCTCAGACTGTACTTGTTGGATCAGCTTCATGACTAGCACTCCTAGACTGGTTGGACAAAATCGCATCTGCTCCACAAACTAGCTGGTAGGGAGACATTCCAATTGATTTCTTAAGTGTTAATTTGTCAGCCCATACTGCATGTACTAGCTTTGTGTGCCATGATTTCTTATTGTCTTCTAGCAACATTTTGATTATATTCACCAAACTTTTGTTTGAGGATTCTGCCAACCCATTACCTTGAGGATAATAAGCAGTAGAATGGCCCAATGTAATCTGATATTTATGACAGAATTCAACCATATTTTCTGATCCAAATCCAGCAGCATTGTGAGTGATAATCTTCCTAGGACAGCCAAATCTAGATAGGATATAATTTTCAAGGAATTTTATGATGACAGAGTTAGTGGCTTGCCTAGAGGGGATGGTTTCTATCCATTTGGTAAAATAGTCCGTTGCAGTGAGGATCCATCTATGTTGGGTAGATGAGGCTGGATGGATTTCCCCAATGAATTCTATACCCCACTGCTGAAAAGGAGCTTCAATAGTGATTGGATGCAAGGGTAAGGGAAGAAATTTTCTTTTGCCTTCAAAGAGTTGGCATTTGTGACAGGCAATAATCATTTTGTGGACATCTTGAAAGACGGTGGGCGAATACTAACAAACTCTAAGGATTTTATTGGTATTTGTCTTCCAATAGAGGTGTCCTCCACATTATCCTTCATGTAATTCATGCTTGATATTATCTGCATCATTCTCAGGAAAAAATTTAAGCAATAATCCACCAGCATTTTTCCAATGTAAACATTTATTCAAAATGCAGTAATTTACAGCCTTCAACTTCAAAAATCTTGCCTTCATTTTAGATAAACCAGGGGGTGTATTTAAATTGAGCAAAACATATAAAATATCAATATACCAAGATGAAAACAGAAAATGATCTTCCATAATGGGAGTTGACAACTCCTCCTATTCATCTAATGCATCTAACATGTTTATATCAAGAGCTTCAAAATTAGACTCAGCCATTAATCTTGCTAGTCCTTGGCCTTTTATGAGCTTAGTGGGCTTTATTTCTAAATCATATTCAAGTATCACAGCAATCCACTTTCCTCTTTTTCCCTCTGGATCTTGGGTTAAAATGTCTTTTACAACTGAATTTGACACAAATGCAATTATGTGGGAACGTAAAATGTAAACCTTGAAGTCTTTTAAGGCTTTGACTAAGGCAAAGGCTTGTTTTTCCATGATATTGTAATTCAGAGGTGCATCTCTTAATGACTTACTAAAGAATTCAATTGGCTGCTCTTGTCCCTTCAAGTTTTTCTGTAATAGGACAATAGCCACTTTGTGTTCTGATATAAATGAAAAAAAGAAGAAACCCTTTGTAAAATTAGGACTAATGAGAACTAGTGTTTTGGTTAATGCTTGTTTTACAAGTTCAAATGATTTCTTTGCTTCTAAGGTCCATTTGAATCCTTCTTCTCTTTTAAGCATATTGGTCATGTTTCGAAGGAGTTCAGCTAGATGAGGTATAAACCTTCTCAAGAAATTAATCTTCCCAATGAAAGATTGAAGTTCCTTGATGTTTCTAGGATGGTTGGTTTGCAATATACCCTCAATCCTCTTTGGGTCTATCTTTATTACTTCTTTTGATATGATGTATCCAAGTAGTTTGCCTTCTTGGAGACCAAACATTGTTTTCTTTGGATTTAAAGATAACCCATATTTTCTGCATTTCTCAAAGACTTTTCTCAAGTGTTCTAGGTGTTCTTCATCTGTTTTGGAAAAAATAGTGATGTCATCAAGGTAAATAATGATGAAGAAGCCTAATTATTCTAAGAATGCGATATCCATGGCTCTCTGAAATGTAGCACCAGCATTCATTAAACCAAAGGGCATTTTCACGTACATGAAAGTACCCCAAGGTGTAGTAAAGGCTATTTTGACTTGATCATCAGGATGTACCAGAATTTAATTGTAACTTGAGAAGTCATCTAGAAAAGAAATTATTTTAGAACCAGCTACCATTCGTAAGATATGATCCATTTTGGGTAAGGGATAGTTGTCCTTCAGAGAGGCTTTGTTTAAGTTTCAAAAATCAATGCAAAGCCTTATTTCTCCTGTTTTCTTCCTAACTGACACAAGATTAGATACCCAATCCAAATATCTAACAGGAACTATAATTCCAGTATCATATATTTTTTTAATTTCTTTCTCAACCAGGGGTAATTGAACAGGGTTGACTCTGAGCAATTTTTTTTAAAAGGTTTCTAGTTTTCTTTGAGGGGTATCTTATGTTGAATTATCTCTGTATCATATAATTTTAGATCCTCATAGCTCCATGCAAATACATTAGAAAATTCTCTCAACAACTTAATTTATTTCAATTTGATGTGAGATGGAAATGTTTTAGACAATCTGATCATTTTTGGCTTTTGTTCACTGCCTATGTTACATTCTTCTACTTCAGTTTCAACAAATTCCAATTTTGGTTTTTTGGCAACATCATTGAAATGAAACAATTCTTCTAATGGGACCAATCCTTTTGGCAAGATTTGAGTGTTAGATTGTAGCATTTCTAAGTATTCTTTTTCTAAATCTTCACTAATTTCTATTGTATGTTGAGGTTTATTAGATAACAAATTTATATCAGCAATCTCTGGAGACTTGGTCATACTCTGAATATGAACTTGGCAGCTCAAATCCATTTCTGAAATGTAGGAAGTATTCTATTTGTTTATCTCCCTCAAACACTTGCCAATATTTTTTATTGTCTAGGATGGCTGGTCTGTATTTCTCTTGGATTGTGTGTTGTTTTCTTTCACAAGGCCTTTTGCAAATACTAGCAGAAATGGCCAGTGCATTGGCAAGCATATTTTGGTTTCTAGGGACAAATGTAAGTTCATACTCATCAAATGTTTTGAGTAAATCCAGGGTATCATTCCTATAGGCTGTCAATCTGGGATGTTTTGCAGTGTATTCCCCATTAATTTTCCTAATTATTAGTTCAGAATCTCCATGAACAATTATCCTTCTGGCTCCTAATTTTTTCAATAAATGCAAGCCTAGAAGGAGTGCCTCATATTCAGCTATGTTATTTGTGCATGGAAAGTTCAATTTGTATGAGTGTCCTTCAGCATGATTTTTCATTGTATTGTGAAGCCACACTCCTACACCTGTACTATTCTTACTATGAGAAGCATCAAGACTCATACTCCAAAGAGGACTAGTTTCAAATTTACTAGTTTGACTACCCTCCTATTTATCTTGTGTTTTTTTAGATTGTTTTTGTAAGCCAGTACTATGTTGAATTTGGTATAGTTCCTCATGTTCTTCATTATGTTTAGGACTCTTCTCTTCACTCTGAAGGTTGACAACCAATGGATGACTATTTTGTAGCCCTAGACCTGTGATTAGTTTGCTGTAATTTTCTGATTTAGCAAACTGTGTTGATACTTTTGTCTTGTCTTTCTCCTTTTCTATGTATGCCACTATGTTACAGCAAGGGGTGGCCACTAAGTCAGTTAAGGTTTCTTTCTCATTAAATGTTTCATTATTGAAAAGAATAAATAAGTCAAGGCCTGTATGCACATAATAAAGAGGAGAGTTTTCCAGTCTCTCTTGGCTACTGACCATGTATTGCATGTGAGATTCCCTATAAAGTCTTCTAGTTTGATTAAAAACAGGGATGGTAGCATATGTCATATCCATTTGCATTGTTCCCTGTAACTTAGCTCCCCATGATCTTGATAACAGCATACCATATTTGGGGAGTATATCGGCCACTACAATATCCATCACTAAACACTTGGCTGGAATTTGAGCTAAGTTCACACAAAGGTCTTTGATCAAACCTAAACATTTCACTCTACTGGAGTCAAAGGAATATAGATATTTGTATGGTCTAGTGATTTCAAGGCCTAGAATCTCCATTAATGCTTTGGGCATTAAGTTATGAGAGGCCCCTGAGTCATGCATAGCATTTTGTAAAATTTTGTCATGAATTTTCAAACTAACATAAAATGGAGGAACTGGCCCTTCTTGGTATCTTCCTTCAATATTAGGACCAAATAAGAGCTCTGATTGGTCATCATTGAGGTTGACAGTGTCATTATTTTCTCCTATGTTGAAGGCTTTCAAAATTTGTGATCTATAGACATCTTGGGTGACTAATTCAGTGAGGGGAATAGAGATTTTAATCTTGGCAATTTCCTGTTCCAAACTAAAAGGCAGCTGATTTTTTACAATGTTTGTTTTAGCCTTGTTAATCACTACTTTATCAACAAAATCAGTTTGCTGATTTCCTCTATTTACATTGGTCAATTTTTTTTTAATAGGAGCACTAGCTGAAGTACTAATGCTGCTAAGGTCTGCACTCTGTTTTCCATTAATTTGAGTGTCTTTCTCTTTGTTTTGATCAGAATTTATAGCCACTATTTTGTCCTTTTTTTTAATATTTTTGGGTTTGCTCATAGGGCTTTTTTTCGTAGAATTGTCAGAGGTTTTGTTCTTGGGAGCTTCCTGATTCTTTTTACTCCTAAGGTCATATTCTTTTGGGGTGTCTATGATGACATTTTCTAGCTCTTGATAATAACGTTCATCTTCTGTTCTTTCATCATCATAAGGTGTGTATAGACCTTGTTTTCTATTAATAGGAACATCAAAGTGGTCATTACCTACTCCCAACATGTTTATGTTATCTTCCTCTGTTTTTTCAATTGTTTCTTCAACCTCACTTACATAGTTTTCTTGGAAAGGAGGTCTAATCTGTTGATCATCCTCTCTTTTTCTGTTTTGAGGTTGATTTCTCTTAAAGTTCTGATTTTGATTTTGAGATTGATTTATGTTTTGGGGAGCTAATTGGTTTTCTCTAGATTGTGCTCTCTCAAGTATGCTCATCTTCTTCATCATTTATTCCATCATCCTTTCCATTTTATAGCTAGATGTGGAGGATGCATATTCCTCCCTAAATGATACTTTCTTTTCATTCCTCATCCTAGCTCTTTTCTTAATCAGATTTACTTCCACAATTAAAGCTCCCTTTTGCATGTCTTCCAAGGTTAAGGGATCTCTCTCTCTCTTTGCTGATAGGCCATTTCAAGATCAAATCCTTCGGGAAATTTGGCCAAGGCTGAACCTTGTGGGGGGTTCAATTCTAGAGGTAGGGCATTGTAAACACTATTGAATCTAGTGCAATAGTTTTGAACACTTTCCCTAGTGTTTCTTATGAGGTTGTTGTAGTCTAAAAGTTTTTGGAGAGGGTTTTTTATAACTTCCCATTTGTTTAGGAATGACTGATGGAGAGCTTGAAGATCATTAATACTGTGAGGGGTTAAGCCTTTGAACCATTTTCTCGCTTCTCCCCCTAGACTTTGAGAAAACAATCTAAGTTTGACGGTTTCATCATCTATCTCATTTCTATCAAAATAGTCATTCATCTTGTCCATATGTTGTGAAGCAGTAGTAGTACCACTGGCATCATATAATGATATCTTGGACTGATAGTCCTATGGCAGATTGACTAAAGGTAAAGGAAGGACTAGAGGGGTATATCATGTTGCCATGATAGAAGGTTGTGGGAAAAACCGGGGGGTTACAAGTGGAGGATGTAATATGGGAGGGTGTTGATAGAATTGGGTGGCTTGAACAATGGGTGTATGGATAACAGAAGTGGATGGATCAGCAAGTGACAGTTGAGTGGATCTTGGATGAGAGAAACCAAAATTATGAAGGAAATGTAAATCAGGTGGGGTAGTTTCTCTACCACCTGGAAGTTCACTGCTATGTTAGGGTGAAGGTGGAGACTCAAAATCTATCTAGTCTATATCATCAAGTGACCCAGTTCTGAATGGGTTTCTTAAGTCAACTTGTGAATATTGAAGAGCTGTAAGGTTTCCAGGAAGGGAATTAACTCTATGGACTGGCCTGACAACAGTTGAAATTTTGGACTTAGGAGATTTCTTAAGTATACTTTCTGGATTATCAACTATCTCAGGAGGGTTTGGGTTAGGATAGGCTCTAGTATGAACTCTTCTAGAAGCCACTATGCTATGTTTTCAGACCCAATAACAAGAAAATTTTAACCAAATATGACAATATTTAGTAGGCTAACTGATATTTTAGCAAGAAAAATTTAATCCTCAAAGTCTTCTTTACTGAGTTTTAAATGATGTAATGATAAAGGGTTTCCCAGTGGAGTCTTTGGAAAACCAAGGAAAATTAGCAGGCCTACAGATCTTCAGTGGAGTCACCAGGTGAAGAGTTTTTACTTGATTTCAGGGCTTGAATGTTGTTCACCATCAATAATCAAAAACCACTCTAGGCAGACACTTGGTTCATTTGTTAAAAATGGGATTATCTGAGTTGTGAAGTTATCTATTACTTCAGACATTCCCTAGTATGGTCACCAAAAATGTTAGGGTCTTTGTAATTTAGTAGAGTGGCAAGAATAAACGCTGCAGAGCCTACATCAAAACCACTTTGGGATTCTAGGATCTAGCCCTCCTGAATCCAGAGAGGGATATCTCTATAAGTGAAAAGATTGATTTATATTTTAAGGTTTTAGTAAGATATTAGGCTAGTTATTAAGAACAAGGGATTTTGTTTATTTGGTTGGGAATGATCTTTAATTGGATGGAATATCACAAAATGAAAGGGTTCTGAAGGGTGAAGATGCAAGTGTATTAAGAAGTGTTCAACAAATAGGATTAGTATGAAGCAGCTTTAAACCATTGGGCAATGGAGTCATAAAAGGGTTTAATTGTGCAACAATTTCAAGTGTGGTCCAATGGGCAAGTCATCTATATCAAAATATCCTTTAGATTAAATGATGGAGTGGAACATTAAAAGTGTTGAGAAAGTGGAAAAAGCCAATAATTTCAACAAGGATTTATCAACTTACCCTACAAGAAAATCCTTTTTAAGTAACTGTTTGAAACTAGCCAAAGGACAGGGCTAACCATAGACTTCTTCGAACAAGCTTGTATTAAAGCTAACTTATCAGACAACAATCCAGTAATCTCACTAGACTACTTTCATAAGGGATGAAAATAAATAGGAAAACAAAGTGCAACTTAAGATCGGGTTAGATGTATTAAAATCATGGCCTGCTTTTAGCATACTCTTAGGGAAACTTTCAAACAACTTTTGGAGAAAGAAACCATAAACCTTTCTAGTTTAACCCTACTCAACATGTAATGAAAATATCATTCAAGAAATTCCTTTCAAGTTTTTCTCATCAAGACATGGACTAACCAACATTCCTTGATAATGTTTACACTTAATTTAAGTCATTCCCAAATATCACAATTAGCAGAAAACATATAGATAAAGCTTATCAGTGAGAGTAGGGTACTTCTAACAGTAAATCATAGCTCTATGCTTGCTGCTCTTTATCAGAGAAAAGTGAACAAAATGGCATACATGAAAGGAAAACAATAACAGTAAGAGGTACTTCACCAATGATGTAGACCAGGATCCCAAGAATAAGCTTGTATATTGATTGTCAATCCAGTTACCAACTACATGTCCGATGTTTCATCACAGCTTCAAACTTCTCTTCTTAGCCTATCTTCTTCAATAACTTAACAGAGCTTTAGAGCTTCAAAACTTATTTACATTCAACAATGATCTGATACAGCAACTATTACATCAAAAGTATAACAACCAACAACATCTCATCTCCTTCAGAAGTATTTATAGAAGAAAGAGGAGGTGGAATGAAAGGAAGAATAATTTGTCAATTAATACAAGTTTTAATGCTTCTCTGTCTTTGAGGGGTTCAATAGAGATGTTTTTTGATATTTTCTCTGTATTAATTGGTTTTCGTTAAGTATTTAGTGCTTGGAAGATTTTTTTGACTTTAAAACTCCTTAGGTAGGCTGGAAATAACTCTGGCTGTCTTTAAACAAAATATCACTGACTAGGCAATAACTATGCCTTCTTTTAATTTATGAAAGCTGTAGGTGGCACTTTTGGTAGCTGAAAGGATATTTTAGCCTATGATGTGGCAGTGGAAGCTTCTTTCGACTGATATATCTCTCTTCTTTTATAAACACAGTGATTTATCCTTTGATCTATGTTTAAGCTTAATTAAGCCTTTATCTTCGTCTTCGAGTCTTCATTCTTTGAAATTGCCTTAATCTCTTTAACCTGTGGATTAAAAACCCTGATCTTTAGGCTTAGGCATTAATCCCTTTATCATTAATTTCTTCACTCTGATACACTTTGTTTGTTTTGTTTATACAGGTGGCTTTTGGCTATTGGAGGGTTTCTATTAAACCCTGGATCATGATCCCATTGATTTAAACTTGGATTTCAAACTCACAGTTCCCTTTCTTCTTTGATAAAAACCACAGAATCATCACTCTGGGCTGAAAATGTCACCTGACTGTGACTGTGGAAATTCTCAGGACAACTACCATTAAACCCTGCAAAAAACACAACAAATCGTTAAGAAACCCTGCAGATATGGATTAACTACATTCAGAGGTTAAATGGAGGTAATGGAAATGCTTGAGGATGGATGAAATGCAACGGCGGAGGAAGAAATCCTGGCAAAAATAGCTATCCAGGTTCATTTTTGAATTTGGCGCGAAATTTGGAGAAGGGTGGCTTCTGGAAAACTGACAGTAGTTTTTGCATGGCATTTAGAGGGTAGGCGGTATTCTGTGGATGAAGTGCGATACGATTCAGCGATTGACACGTGGATTTTAAATAATGCTCATTTCACAAAATTTTGGAACATTAAAACTCGGGTGCTAGGATTTTTCGATATGGAGTATAAGCCGTTGGATCATCAATGGTAGATCAGATGGTGCAGATAGCACGCGATAAGGGATAAGAACCATGGAAAAATGAATGGTGGGACCAACGCTTGCGTCAGCTGTTTTGTCGCGTGGTGGATGGGTTAAATGGAAAGTTGGGTTTATTGGGTTAAGTCCCGATCGTCAGATATTTTGGATGGACGGTCAGGATTAAAAGAGAAAGTAGAGGTTTTGAAAGTGATGAAGGGAAGATGGGCAAATGGGAGGAAGGATGGGTGCCCGATGGCTGTTGATATCTATAGATTGACAGTCAATATTCATTTTGAACCACAACATCGGGGAATGGAAAAATAGAAGGGGAAAGGGGTTTTGGCACGAAGGCTAATGTGTTTAAGCACCCGAGTGCAGGGCTTCGGCCATATGAGGGTAAGGGTTTTAAAGATATAAGCTCTCGGGGGCTTAACACCTTTATAGTGCAAAAGACCATCTTTAGGCTTAAAACAGGGATTTTTAAGGCCAAATGGGTGTTCCGATAGGTGAAAGGAAGGGTTTTAAAACCAAACAAGGGGGGAATAAAAAGCTTTAAAGAGGATTAGGATGATTTGAAGGTTAAGATGAAGGTTAATGGAGGGATGTTATGAAGGGAATAAGGATGAAAATGGAATTGTTTGTGAGTGAAAGGAGAAGTGAAATGATGAAAAAATGGAGCCTCTTTAAGAAGTCTTTCTTGTTAAATAGAAAGGTCCTTGAGGGCTTTAAGTGAAACAACAGTGAAGATTAATACCAAGGATAAAGGACATCATAAGACTTCAAGAACTCACAATTTGGAAATGAATTGTTTCTTGAAGGCTAAAAAAGATTTAGCCAGCATTTGATATAACAAAATTTATAGGTGGCTAACAAGTACCATATCAGGTTTTCATCAGCAATTAACTTGGACAAAGAGCAACTGGTGATGGATATGACTAAAGCTATCTTGAACCTAGAGGCTGGTACCACTATTTATTGAGCCCTGGAAATAGCAATAGATATGTTGCAAGTCCTGCCAATTGACAACTGTAATTTTTTCCAGTGTTTTGGTGATATGCTAAAAGATGAGGTAGTACGACTCTCCCTTAATCTAAGAAAGCTGTTGTTGGGGTTCCCATGTTTTGGTAGATTTTGCAATACCAAAAGATGAGACAACATCAAACCACTTTGGGGCCCTAGGATCTAGCCCTCCTGGACCCGGAGAGGGATCTCTCCAAATAGAGCAAAGAATGATATATCTTTGGAGCTCAAGATGAGATCTTAGGCTAGGTATGAAGCACAAAGGGGATTTTAAATGATTTGGTTGGTGGGTTGGTGGGTTGGTTAGGAGATCATAGGCTGAGGAAGTAATGGAAGGAAAGGAACAAAATAACAGGTTGTTTCAGCAAAGAGGATAGGCCAAGAAAGTGCCATCCATTGGGCTATGGAGTCATGAAAGGTAATTACATGCAACAACTAGCCAAAGCCTCCAAAGGGCAAGTCATCTAATACTAAAGGATATTTTATACTAGATGGTGGGATGGGACATTAAGGAAAGAAAGTGAAAGAAGGAGAGTGACCCAATTTCCGTCTATAGATCAGGTCAGAGGTCATTTAACTCCAGACCTACTTGGACATACTCAAAGGCCGCTCTCAAAGGGGGACAAAGGGGCTGCTTATAGATCAGACCAGAGGTCATTTAACTCCAAGTCTGCTTTAGCAACTCCAAGGGGAAAACAGAAATAACAAAGAAAGATCCAAGCAGCAAACCCTGAGTTCATACATCAGCCAGCAAGCAATAACATCCACTGCGCTGGTTAAACCACGGGGATTCACTCTTAGATACACATAAGGCAGAAAACATTAAAGGTAGGGAGAGCAGGGACATAGGGCACCTAACAAGGGTGAATCCTATGCTATACTTATGTTGCCTACCAGAAGAACATGGAACAACATGAAAAATGTAATGAATAGAGTTAGGAAAAACATCGCCAATAGTAATAGAACAAGATCCTGTGAAATGTGCTTTGATTAATTGATGCAAAACCAGTCATGTACACTAAGCCCAATGGTTGTTACGGTCTAGACTTCTCCTCCTAGCCTATTACATACAACTACTCTGCTACTCCCTCCCAAGATTGTTCTAACAGTCAAACTAAATCCCTCTAACAGCAACGGCAGCGGCCAACAACAACCTTTTACAATATGTTCTTGGGGATTCTTATAGGAGAAGAGGAAGAAATAGAAGTAGGTGAACAATTAAATGAGTCTCATTAATACAAAATGGTGGAGGAAGCCGAGCCCATTCTGCTTAATGGCTATATGCAGCGTTGTGTGTATTCTGTATATTGGTTTAGAGATCTTTGTCGGGTCGGATTTGACCTCAGATATTTATTTGGAGTCCTTTCGGCGTCTGGAGCTCTGTGCTGCCATTCTGGAATAAATGAACTGGATGAAAATCTGCAAGGCCGCTCCATACCTCATACCTACCGCCTGACTGTCTTAAATGAGCTTTAGTTGGTGTAATTAATCATTTCAGGGCTCGAGGAGGCATGGAGATTTCTTGTAGGAAGGTGTACGTTTGGAGAAGAGTACCCTGCTGATATTAAACACAGATAAGACTTTAACAATGTGCTTGGATCTTCAAACTGTGCCTTTTCCTTTGGATGCAGGATTATAATTGTTAATATTCAATTAACCAGCTTGAATCCCTCAAATCTATCTCTGCTGTTTTGTTTGGCCGCTGAACTGGCCTCTCTGTGCTAACTGAACAGTCAAATAAAACTATTACAAACTCGGGCAGTGGTGGTGGAGAAATGCTTTGGAGGCCCGTGGTGGAAAGTCGGTGGCGACTGCGGAAACGACGAACACATGGAACAATGGCGGAGAATGCATTTAGTGCTAAACACTAAGGTTTAACCGTTGGCCGAGCTACAAAGGGGAAAGGTCAAACACATGAAATGCATTCGAAATGGCGGGACCTGGTCATGGCGGAGGGCGATTCATTAAACTTTAATGGAAAATGCAAAGGTTTAACTAACGGAGGAAATACGAAGGAAATGAACAAAATGAAATGGAAAGCGACAAGACGTACGGGAATGATCGTACGAGGTGGGACCCAATATGGAAAGCGCAGATCACAAAGGCGGAAAGTGCGATGGCAGAAAGTGGCACAAACAAAAACTGCGCTTTGCGCTTTGTCATAGATGCAACTGGGATGAGCGCAAATCGCAAAGGTGGAAAGTGCGACGGCAGAAAGCAGCACCAAACGGAAAACCTGCGCTTGCGATATTGCGATGGGGCGGACTTGCGATGGAGGAAAGTGCGATGACGCGATCGATCGCATCGCAAATATTTGCGACGTAGTCCATCGCATCACAAATATTTGCGATGGACAATTGGAATGTTTCACATAAACATGCGCTTTTGCGATTATGCGATCATGCGATTGGCCCCTAAGGCTTTTAGCGCTTGGTTTCTGGGAAAGGGTTATGTGGGGAAGTGGTTAAGGTTTAGCAGAAAAGGGGCTAAGCCCTATTACAAGGTCGGAAAGTGGGTTTTAAACCCATTTTCAATGAAATTAAAGGCTATAAGGGGAACGATAGAGGAATAAGGGGGGGAAAAAGGCCAACAAAGGGTAGGGGAAGTATATGAAGGATATTTGAGAAGGTAAGAAGGGAAATAGGAGGGGAAACAAAATAGAAGCTAAGTGAGGGTTGAAATAAGAGGGAAAAGGGGGTCTTTGGGCATTTCTTCACAAACAGAGAGGCTTTATAATAGGAATCAGCAGAGGGGAATTTATCAAAGGATAAAATACACATGGAGGCTTCAAGGAGGCTGTGTTTTCAGAGGAAATGAATTCCTTGAAGGCTCAAAAACAATTTAGCCCCCATTTTCTTGCCAAAAAATTTATAGGGGGGGGCTAACAATGGCTCCACATGGGGATGGCTTCTTCTTGAAGGAGTCAAGAATTCAGAAAATGATCTCTTGGTGTAGGCCAGGTGCCTGCTGCTTGAACCATCCATTTCTTTCTTTGATTAGCTGCCACAAGCTATGAAGACAACATATCAGCAGTAAAATTCTCCCAAACAACTACCTACCCACACTATAGTCCTAACATTTTTCTTTTGGGTGCATTTGGGCTTGCAGACCCTTTACATCATTTTATTTTTATCAACAGAAAATAAACCTATTCTAAGTCTACCCTTATTACTCCATGAGACCAGATTAGGCTGTTGGCCTCATAAGCTTCTCTACCTACACTACTACCTGCTAGGATTAGACTGTCTAGCAGGTTTCTTCTCTACATTCTAAGACAGAAAACAACTAACTACATGCTCATAGACTGAGCTTTATTGAGATTTTCCTACCTACCCTACTCTACTTGGAAATATCTGATGTACTAGGTGATACAATAATGCCAATGCAACCAGTCAAGTAGTAACAAAAAAGGATATGAGCACTGGCTGCCTGTCAGAGATAACCACCGGGTGCTCTGCATGTGGTCCTTCAAAATTGTGGTCACCATCAGTAGTGACCCTTCCTGATGAAAATGGCCCGTGCTAAGGATCAACGCTGGAGTATTTGAGCGCATCAGGGCCTCCACGTATTCTGCCACAGGATCAATGAGCATATGATGTCCACTTTCTTCACTTAGGCCTTCCATGATTGGTAGGCTGTTTGCATCCTGGGCGGCTTCGGTTATTGCGTCTTCCACTACATCTCCAGAGTGGCTTTTAAGAGCCAGATCATCTTCTTCTTGCATTTTGAGCAGCAGCAGAACTTCTTCGTTTTTAGGGGGCGGGAGACTTTCCAAGAATGCTCTCGGGTCTCTGAACTCGTATGATTTTTCTTGTGAGTTCAAGAGTTCAATCTCAGCCTCATATATCTCCGCCAGCACTTCTAGGAAAACCTTCTTCAGCTCACGCTGGTCATTGAATCTTGAGTTGGAATGAAGAACTTTTGGAAGGTCTTCGCTTCTGAGTTGAGCCAGTATGTCTGATATTCCACAACGAAACTCTTCAAGGGGGCTTAAATTAGAGTCTTCCATTTGGTAGGGATGATGTTGTACTGCGACTGGTCTCCCAGTGGAGTCTTATGTGAAACCACAGATAATCAGTGGCCTGCTGATCACCAGTGGAGTCTTTTAATTATTCAGGAGTTGTGGAGTTGCCAGGTGGATAATTTACAACTTACTGTCCACCACAGTGGTTTACCAAATCAAAGCTAATTGGTCTCTTTCCCCAGTGGAGTCGCCATTATGTTGGGGTTCCCATGTTTTGGCAGATTTGGCAATACCAAAAGATGAGACAACATCAAACCACTTTGGGGCCCTAAGATCTAGCCCTCCTGGACCCGGAGAGGGATCTCTCCAATAAAACAAATAATTATATATCTTTGAAAGATGAAATGAGATGTTAGGCTAGTTATGAAGCACAAAGGGGGTTTTAAAATGATTTGGTTGGTTGGTTGCAGAGTTGGTCATGAGATCATGGACTGAGAAAGTAATGGGAGGAAAAGGAAAAAAACAGTGGGATGCTTCGGCTAGGAGGATGAGTCAAGAGAGTGCCATCCATTGGGCCATGGAGTCATGAAAGGAGAATTACTTGCAACTACTAGCCAAGGCTTCCAAAGGGCAAGTCATCTAATACTAAAGGATCTTTTAGATTAGATGGTGGGATGGGACATTGAGGAGGAAAGTGAAAGAAGGAGAGTAACCCAATTTCTGTCTATAGATCAGGTCAGAGGTCATTTAACTCCATACCTGCTTGGACATACTCAAAGGTAGCTCTCAAAGGTGGACAAAGGGGTAGCTTATAGATCAGACCAGAGGTCATTTAACTCCAGGTCTACTTTAGCAACTCCAAGGGAAGACGGAGATAGGATTACAAAGGGATCTTAGAAAGGCCAGCTGGTCGCGTGATCCAGGTGGATATCGGTGGCCACCCACCTATTCCATTTGGACCAGCACCATCAATTCTTGCAGCTTTTCACATTCAGCACAACTTACTATTTTTAGCAGGTTTTCGGGTCCTCCACTCTCGGAGCCGTTTTGGGGGCTTAATGATCCAGGTGGATATTGGTGGCCACCCACCTATTCCATTTGAACCCCCATCTTCAGTTATTTCAATTTTCAAGTTGCAACAAAACTTACTATTTTTAGCAGTTTTTCGGGTCCCGAACTTCCGGAGCCGTTTTGAGGCCCTAAACGACATTTTTTGGGAAAACGGAGAGCAACATGGGTCCATGGACCGATGTTGCTCGTTCAAAAATTGAAGTCCTCGGATAGATCTTTCTAACGAGCTATTGAACGCATCAAACGGAGATCGAGTGCCAAAGTTATGCCCCCGGGAAGTTGAACCACCAATTTACCCAAACGGGCGCCCACAGTTTTGGCGCCTCATCTCCTACGGCTAGGTTTTTGGACGTTTCAGATTCTACATTGTTTCTCAACAATAAATAGGCCCTCGAGCCTCATTGTAACACAGTTCAGAGGTCTGTAGCCACCACATCTCTTCTCATAGATTCGCCTACCAGCACCCTAGCTATTGTATTTCCATTATGTCTGTAAGCATATTTCTGTTATTTGATATTAATGAAATGACACATTATTTCCGCTGCATATCTATGTTTATGGTTATTTCTGTATTCTGTTGCGTTCCTGCATAAATCCGGATCAGTGGTATCGGAGCGGGTCTGCTCTTTCTTTGTTTTTCTTTGCATGTCCCCAACGCGGTCAGGGTATAAGGAGTTAGGGCTCGATCTGGTTGAACCCTTGCAAGATCAGCCTCGCAAACCCCGACGACCTCCCATGGCGAAAGAAAAGAAAGACGAGGGAGCAGGAGATCCTATCAAAATACTGCTCGAGGAGGCCCTCGAGAAACAAAGGAACGCGATGATGGATAACTTTGCTCAAATCCTTCAACGACTTCCCACATATGGCGCATCTGCATCCAACAGCCACTCTGGAGGCGCCACTCCCTTCAAGGTACAGGTAAACTTTGACATTCCTATATTTGAAGGAAAAATAGATGCAGACGCCGTAGACAGATGGTTAAATTTGTTGGAAGGGTATTTCTCGGTCCATGACTTCTCTGACCGAGAAAAGATTATTTTTGCACTCCTCAAAGCTGCCCCCCATGTCAAAGACTGGTGGGAAACCTACCGTGAGTAAGAGGGCGAAGGGGAACCCTCTCTGTTCTCGGCCACACCCACTTGGAATTCGTTCCGAGACGGCATCAAGGAACAATATTACCCTGTGGGGAGCTATGAGGACAAATACATCCAATGGACCACGCTGCGGCAACAAAAGGATCAAGATGTGCACGAACTGACGAATCTGTTCCATACCCTGCGCACAAAGTTAGGTATTAAAGATTCAGAGAGACATTTGGTGCTCAAGTACCGCGGCTGTTTGCACAAACACATTCAGGAGGAAATGGAGTTCCTCGACATTACATCGCTTGGCACGGCATATCGCTATGCCGCCAAGATCGAGCAGAAATTTAAGCAGAAGAAGCGAGACTTTGGATCTGTGAATCCGAAAGGTGCCCCCGAATCAAAGAACAAGGGGCAAGGCCAAAGCAATGCGACTCAGAACAACACCACAAATCCAAAGAAGGACACAGGGAAGTGGTGTGAATTTCATAACAGCCCCACTCACAGCACAAACGAGTGTCGGGCCAAACAGTCTTTGGTGGCTGAACTAAAGGCACCCGAATCAGATGCATTTTCTGATCCTGAGTTAGAACCAGACAAAGGCAATGACAAAGGGAAGTAGATCATTGATGCGGATCCCAGTGCCATTTTTGCCACCACCAAGATCCAGAAGGAGGGTCCAGAGGATCCAGAGGAGGGGGAGCGCCTCTTCCAGTCGCAGATGTGGGTGAAGGGTTCTCCGCTGCAGTTTCTCGTCGATAGCGGAAGCCAAAAGAACCTCATTTCAGCAGACGTCGTGAAGCTGCTCGGCCTACCAACCATAGCACACCTGCAGCCGTATACCATCGGGTGGCTCCACCCAGGAAGAGATTTCCGCATCCGCCAGCAGTGCCGAATTCCATACAGTATCAAGCCATTCACGGATGAGGTATTGTGTGATGTTGCTCCTCTTGATGTAGCTGATGTATTATTGGGCCAACCATACTTGTGGAGGAAACATGTTGTGTATGAGTCTAGGCCTCGTGTTGTTATTATTACTTTGGGAAATAACTTGTACAGGATACCGGAGGTAGTATCGCCTCCTGCCATCTCTTTGACTACTGCAAAACAACGCAGTAAGATTGTTTCCCAGACCAGGAAATTCATTTTCCTTACGACTCATTCACAGGGAAAGAAGAATATTATGGCCACAACCTCGAAACAGGGCTCCCTTTCATGGCTGCAGCAGATGGACAAAGTCATGGAGGAATACGATGACAATTTCTCCTCACTCATAGAGGTTCCTCTACACTGTCAGGATAAGCACTCCATTGATCTAACTCCCAATGCACCACCACTTGATGTTGCCATACATCCTGCAACTACACATACAGAATCCAAACATGTACTGTATGAGGCTGATAAAGAAACCAAATTTACTAAACGTATCCAGCATGTCCACCCGCAGGTCCATGACATCTTCAACACATCTAATACTCAGTTCAACAGAATTTGCCTCATCTCATGGAGGATCTCAACGCAATGGGGACCATTGCTTCCTAAGGAGGGAGGAATGATCCAGGTGGATATCGGTAGCCACCCACCTATTCCATTTGGACCAGCACCATCAATTCTTGCAGATTTTCACATTCAGCACAACTTACTATTTTTAGCAGGTTTTCGGGTCCTCCACTCTCGGAGCCGTTTTGGGGGCTTAATGATCCAGGTGGATATTGGTGGCCACCCACCTATTCCATTTGAACCCCCATCTTCATTTCTTTCAATTTTCAAGTTGCAACAAAACTTACTATTTTTAGCAGTTTTTCGGGTCCTGAACTTCCGGAGCCGTTTTGAGGCCCTAAACGACATTTTTTGGGAAAACGGAGAGCAACATTGGTCCATGGACCAATGTTGCTCGTTCAAAAATTGAAGTCCTCGGATAGATCTTTCTAACGAGCTATTGAACGCGTCAAACGGAGATCGAGTGCCAAAGTTATGCCCCCGGGAAGTTGAACCACCAATTTACCCAAACGGGCACCCACAGTTTTGGCGCCTCATCTCCTACGGTTAGGTTTTTGGACGTTTCAGATTGTACATTGTTTCTAAACAATAAATAGGCCCTCGAGCCTCATTGTAACACATTTCAGAGTTCTGTAGCCACCACATCTCTTCTCAGAGATTCGCTACCAGCACCCTAGCTATTGTATTTCCATTATGTCTGTAAGCAAATTTCAGTTATTTGATATTAATGAAATGACGCATTATTTCTGCTGCATATCTATGTTTATGGTTATTTCTGTATTCTGTTGCATTCCTGCATAAATCCGGATCATCGCGCAAGGATCCTAGTGGATAGGGCTAACTCTAATCCCTAGTGTTCCCAAACCTTCCAGCTTAAACCCAAAAAGAACATTTAAGAACTGATCCATCCAACTCATGCATCAAAGAGCAGGCAATAACATCCACTACACTGGTTAAATTGACTGAAACCAATTCTCAGATCACACATTAAGCAGAAAACATTAAAGGTAGGGAGAGCAGGAACATAAGGCACCTAACAAGGGTGAATCCTATTTTATACTTCTGTTGCCTACCAGAAGAACATGAAACAATATGCAAATGTAATAAACAGAGTTAAGAAAGACATCACCAATAGTAATAGACCAGGATCCTATGAAATATGCTTTGATTAATTGATGCAAAACCAGTCATGTACACTAAGCCCAATGGCTATTACAGTACATACTTCTCCTCCTAGCCTATTACATACAACTACTCGGCTATTCCCTCCCAAGACTGTTCAAATAGTCGAATGAATCCCTCTAACAGCAACGGCAGTAGCCAACAACAACCTTTTACAATATGTTCTTGGGGATTGTTATAGGAGAAGAGGAAGAAACAGAAGTAGGTGAACAATTAAATGAGTCTCATTAATACAGAATGGTGGAGGAAGCTGAGCCCATTCTACTTAATGGCTATATGCAGCGCTGTGTGTATTCTGTAGATTGGTTTGGAGATCTCTGTCAAGTCAGATTTGACCTCAGATATTTATTTGGAGTCCTTTCGGCGTCTGGAGCTCTGTGCTGCCATTCTGGAATAAATGAACTGGATGAAAATCTACAAGGCCGCTCCATACCTCATACCTGCTGCCTGACTGTCTTAAATGAGCTTTAGTTGGTGTAATTAATCGTTTCAGGGCTTGAGGAGGCATGGATATTTCTTGTAGGAAGGTGTACGTTTGGAGAAGAGTACCCTGCTGATATTAAACACAGATAAGACTTTAACAATGTGCTTGGATCTTCAAACTGCGCCTTTTCCTTTGGATGCAGGATTATACTTGTTAATCTTCAATTAACCGGCTTGAATCCCTCAAATCCGTCTGTGCTGTTTCGTTTGGCTGCTGAACTGGCCTCTCTGTGCTAACTGAACAGTCAAATAAAACTATTACAAACTCGGGCAGTGGTGGTGGAGAAATGCTTTGTAGGCCCGTGGTGGAAAGGCGGTGGCGACTGCGGAAATGGCGAACACATGGAACAATGGCGGAGAATGCCTTTAGTGCTAAACACTAAGGTTTAACCGTTGGCCAAGCTACAAAGGGGAAAGGTCAAACACATGAAATACATTCGAAATGGCGGGACCTGGTCATAGCGGAGGGTGATTCATTAAACTTTAATGTAAAATGCAAAGGTTTAACTAACGGAGGAAATATGAAGGAAATGAACACAATGCAATGGAAAGCAACGAGACGTACGGGAATGATCGTACGAGGCGGGACCCAATACGGAAAGCGCAGATCGCAAAGGCGGAAAGTTCGATGGCGGAAAGCGGCACAAACAAAAACTGCGCTTTGCACTTTGCGATGGATGCAACCGGGATGAGCGTAGATCGCAAAGGTGGAAAGTGCGACGGCGGAAAGAAGCACCAAACAGAAAACCTGCGCTTGCGATATTGCGATGGGGCGGACTTGCGATGGAGGAAAGTGCGATGACGCGACCGATCGCATCACAAATATTTGCGACATAGTCCATCGCATCGCAAATATTTGCGATGGACAATTGGAACATTTCACATAAACATGCGCTTTTGCGATTATGCGATCATGCGATCGGCCCCTAAGGCTTTTAGCGCTTGGTTTCTGGGAAAGGGTTACGTGGGGAAGTGGTTAAGGTTTAGCGGAAAGGGGCTAAGCCCTATTACAAGGTCGGAAAGTGGGTTTTAAACCCATTTTCAATGAAATTAAAGGCTAGAAGGGGAACGATAGAGGAATAAGGGGGGGGAAAAGGCCAACAAAGGGTAGAGGAAGTATATGAAGGAGATTTGAGAAGGTAAGAAGGGAAATAAGAGGGGAAACAAAATAGAAGCTAAGTGAGGGTTGAAATAAGAGGGAAAAGGGGGTCTTTGGGCATTTCTTCACAAACAGAGAGGCTTTATAATAGGAATCAGCAGAGGGGAATTTATCAAAGGATAAAAGACACATGGAGGCTTCAAGGAGACTATGTTTTCAGAGGAAATGCATTCCTTGAAGGTTAAAAAACAATTTAGCCCCAGTTTGCTTGCAAAACAATTTATAGGGGGGGGGGCTAACAGCTGCAAAGTAAGCATAATCAAGTGCTTGAAAATCTCAGAAGGGAGAAGATCAACTCCCGTGCACTTGAAAACGACCTACACAGTCTCCAAGAAGTAATAAAAGGGAAAAAAAAGGGCAAAGTAGACCCCAAAAGTCATCTCATCGCTGAATTGCAAAAGCAAATCGCAGCCTTGAAGCAAAAAGTAAATATACCTAGCACTCATCACATACAAACTGCTAAGTTAGTCCAAGCAGAGAAAGATAAGGCAAGCCTGGCTGATTCCCTTGCAAGGGAGAGGGAAGAGAAAGCTAATATTTCAGAGGAGATGGCTGCTCTATAGGGAAGGATGAATGAATTACAGATAAGCTAGGATACTCACGTGTGTGCCCCACTAGCTCCGGAAGGGACTAGTTCGCTCTCAAAGCAGCTAACCACTACACAGCTACACTTCAAGTGGTAGAAAAATAGGTCTTAACAACATGCCATAGGATCAGCGAGATCGAAGCCCTCCTTGCAGAGAATTCCAAAAGGGTTGCCGCTATGTAGAAAGCGATAGAGGAGGGGAAACAGGACAAGGCACAGCAAGAGAAAACCATCCGCGAGCTCACTAACCGAATGAAAGGAAATATCACCCTCCTAGACGCTAGGCATCTGATTTGGACCAAAATTATCACGGAGTTGAAGAAGCGCTAGGCGTTTTTGAATATCATTAAGGAAATGAGGGCCACTGTTCACTCTTTCAGAAGAATGCTTCATGAAGGAGGTATTGATGCCTCCAACAATGTCCAAAGCGCAAAGAGGTATATTTCCTTTTTAAAAGAGCTAATTCTAGAAGAGGTGGCCAAGCAAGGTATCAAGAACAGATTCAAGGAAGCTGCGGAGTGTCAGAAGGTGATAGATAAAGAGTCCACACGTAGCATGGCTTTGAATGTTTTGGAAAAGGTGGTGACTAGTTTGGAACATTTCAAGGCAGATTGGATGGAGATAACACTTGCAGGACTTTCGTCATGATGGCAGCCTTCCAACGTGGTCCTACGACCACTACCAGTGTACGCGTGCCGACTAAAGGAAGTAATGAACCAGACCGACATACCTTCTGAAAAATCTCCTTGACTCAAAGCTGAAACCATAGTTTCAATTCTTGGCAAAGAGTTTTCACTTTTGTATCAAGTGAAACATAAAATTCCTACTCATGCAAGCTACGATGAACTTACCGAGGTTTACATCAAGGCAGAAGTTTTTACCGCCATGCCTGAACCTGCAGTTGACACCTGGTAGAGGTGTATAGTTCATGCTAGTCTGTTGACCAACTCATCTACAAACATTGTTCCACCTGCTTCAGCTACTGCCTCAACTCCCTCACACCATTGAAAATGTTAAATCATGATTCGGCTTGCATGGCCTCTTGTTTTTATTTTATTTTTACTTTCAAGATATGAGTGAGATTCACATTTCACTCTTGCAATTTACTTTCTATTAGAAAATTACGATATTTTTTTTTGAAACGGCCATGAGCCCGATTGTAAATGATGAGAAGCATTTTACCTCATCGTAAATTTTTATGTTTTGATTAGGACTTAAAACTACACACTAGTACGCGGAAAATATATTTTCCCAAAATATCTTCCCGCGTATGTTGATGGAGAATTCTATAAAAGTAGTAAACAAAGACAGAGAAAAGGTTCCAGATTTTCAAAAGAAAAGAGTAAGAAAGAACTCTGTATGTATTTAATTTTGATATTAATGTTGAATATCCCATTGGGATTCAGTGATAAGAATTTTTGTCGACATTTGGGGATTCTGATCTGAGTGCTTCATATTTTGTAGCTCTCCTTTGTGTTTTATAGTTTAAGTGCTCATCTCGTTCATTTCCATATTTCTTATATTCGTGTTCTGGAATGCGAGTGCTCATACATTTAAATGTGATTTTATCATCGTTGATACTCATATTTACTCGTGTCTAATGCTTTAAATATGGCTCAGGAAAGATATTCTATTTCACCTTCTACTTCTGCCAATGTTCTTTTGATATTAGTAGCAATGGAGTTCTATCTTTAAATTTGTTCTCATGTATGGATTCTTATTATTGCATAGGCCCAATATTTGTGAACACTTGTTTTTAGATTGAACTTCCATTACAGTTAGTGTCCATTACACTTTCTCACCAGCCGTCGCCCTCCTTTTATTAACCTCTGTGGATCATTTTAGAATTCAGCCCCCTTTTCAGTATGTTGTCTTAAAATTTTCTGATATGTTCAAATATCAAAGTTCACATTTTGTTATTACAGTATTACTTTTGCTGTGTTTAAGTTTTGCAAGTCTTGGTTCCAATTTCACCAAATCTTTCCACTTAAGATATGATAGCATGAAAGCCCCCTTATTGTCAATATTTATAAGTTGAACTTTATGCTCCTTGCTGATTAAGATGTCCTAGGCACTGGTATTTTTAAAACTTAAGGCTGTCTCTAGGAGTGACAACATCTTTTTGGCACCATTGCCAGGGATATGAATTTGAGAAAAGCTAAATCCCTGGGCCTCGACAAATTTTTCATTCACCCTTCAGAACATGTGAGCAAGAAGGGCTGAGAGCTGTAGATTCCTCACCTTGGCGACTCTGATATCATTTAACAGATAAATCTATTTGTAGTCCTGGCTTCCCAAAAGCCACACCTGAAGTCAGATACGTCCCAGTCAAAAACACCTTCGGTATCTGACCTAGAAAAGATATTACACAAGAGAGGTTGGAGGGAGAGACAATATGCTCACACAGATATCCCTAGATTTTCTTTGGAAGACTCTCCATGTTCTACCCAAATAGCTCAAGATCAAGGCCTTGATTCCACTGTGAGAACCCTTGATTACTCTTTAGATAACCCCTCTCTGCAAAACTTTCAAGTTAAAGATGAAGCCGAATCGGTAGATACCACTAGCTTCTTTCTCCATCCCACTCCTGAAGCTAAAAAAGTTAAGGAAGTCACCGAAATTTCTCTTGTTAACATGCCAGGATTTCCATCAGTCCCTCAAGCCTCCATTTAGTATATACCAATCTTGATTCATACCTCTCTACCACCCCCTCCTCTCACTCACCAGATTCTTCTGCCATCTCCAAAAATTCCAATGGGTGTTCCAGGCTTCTTGTTAAATAAGTATGCTCCTCTGGCATTGCCTCAGGTCTTAAATGACATGCCTCAAGACTATTTGAAAATCTTGCCTCATTTCAATGGGGAAAATGATATTGAAGCTCAAAAACACCTAGAAGATTTATGTGTCTTCATAGAAAACTTTAATGTTGAGCATCTGGATGTAGTGTTGAGATTTTTTGTCCAGTCCTTGGATGGAGAAGCCAGAAAATGGTTCAAAACTTTGGGAGACCATTCCATCACTACTTAGGAGGAGATGGAAAATTATTTTATTAGAAAATGGGGAGAGAAAAAATACCATGGATACTACCTGACCAAGTTCAATGCACTCAGAAAAAGACACAATGAGGGAGTGCCAGAATTCATTAAAAGGTTCAACAAGTTATGCTCAAGCCTTCTAGCTGAAATGAAACCTCACCAGACTGCTGCTAAATTAGTGTTTGTAGCAGCGTTTGATTCATAATTTGGGTTCACTTTAAGAGAAAGGAAGTCTACCACCCTGGATGATGCCCAGACTGATGCACTAGAACTGGAGGCTAATCTCGCCTCTACAGGAAAATCAAAGTGGAGATCAAATCAAGATTCTAGGCGAAGAGGAAAAGAGGAGTTATCTACATTTGGCCAAGATAAAGAGGTGGCTGAAAATAAAATTGAAGAGATGAATAAAATGATCAAAAATATTTCAAGCAAGTTGGTGAAGCTTGAACTTGAAGCTAAGAACTCATCCTCTAAGGCTTTCGAAAATGCTCCAAACAGGGGTTATAATCAGCAATATAGAAAGCCACCCCTACAAATACTGCAAAGAGAGTGGAAAGAGCAGCAAGACCAGGTACCACACCCACTGTACCTGGAAGGTCAAATAGATGTTCCTACTGAAGACATTCCAGATGAGCAAGATGATCCATATCTTTCTTATTTGAATAGTGATGAAATTGAGTGTCCTATGCAAGAAGGCGATGAGATGGGGATTCCATTACAAGAAGAAGAAAAAGCTAGAGTCACTGAGGATCCGGAGATCGACGATTACTGCAAAGCAGTTCGTTGAATTCATGCAAGCACAGTTCAATAGAAAATATAATCTCAGGTCTTCTAGAAAATAACCCATACACAAGATCAAGAGGAAGAGGTGCCTCAAAAAGAAATAGCTGTGCAGAAGGAGACAACGGTGTAGAAGGTTACAGATAAAGGTAAGAGGCCTCTAAACGAGCCTTTACATTCTAATGAGAAAATTCCTTCCTCTTCAAAGTTGGCCACTACTCCAAATACCAAGCCTGGGTTGAAAGAAGTCAAGCCCTTAGCTGAAAATATAGAGTCAAAAGAAAATATAACAGAGAAATCTCCCTCTATCTTTAATCTGCAAAAAGAACTTGAAAAGGTCAAGATCCCAGTCCCACTAACTGAACTACTGAAGCAGCCAGCCTATCAATCTTAGGTCTCCTCTTTTATGCTTCTCTTAGAAACAACTCCCATCCCAAATAGTTTGAACCTCCAGGAAGAAAGGCCCATGGTCGTGTTTGGTCCACATGTTGAAGAATTAGATGCCTCAACCCCTCCTTTCTATGTGTCATTAGTAATCCATGATTTGCTATTGCATAATTGTATGTTAGATTCTGGAGCATCCCATAACCTCTTGCCTCTGTCTGTAATGGAGCAACTAGGGCTGCAAACCACTCATCCATACAAAGACCTTTATTCTTTTGATTCCAAAAGGGTCAAGTGTTTGGGGATGATCAAAGATTTGGTGGTTAATATATCTCAAATCCCAGCCAAGAGTGTGGTGATGGATATAGTAGTGGCTGATATCCCAGCTCATTTTGGGATGTTGTTGTCAAGATCATGGGGAACGAAAATCGGAGGGTCAATAAAACTGAATTTGACTTATGATACTATCCCCATATTTGAAGGGAAAGAAAGGAGATTGTATCGGGAGACAAGGTTTGTAAAGATGGTCAGTCTGGCTGATAATTCTGTGACTTCACCAGTATATAGTAAAGAAGGTGAGTTTTCATGTTTGATGCTGGAAGAAGACCAATACTATCTACAAGATCCATCCTTCTATCAGATTAAGATTGAACAATATTCAGGAAATCAAGAAGATGGAGTTTGGGCGTTGCACTTTGATGGAGCCAACTCGAACGAAGGGAATGGAGCTAGGGTGCTCCTGATCTCCCCTATCGGACAGTTAGTTTTGTTGTCTTTTAAATTGGAATATGAAGCCACGAACAACATGGCTGAATATGAATCACTGCTCCTAGGTTTGCAAACAGCGAGGAAAATGAATATTCAGGGCCTGAAAGTGTGGGGAGATTATGAATTTGTGGTGAGACAGGTGAGAAATCAGTGTCAAACTAAACACCCATAGCTGAGGGCTTATAGAAATGAGGTCTGGGATCTGGTAGAAATTTTTTTCCTAGCATTTAACATTCATTTTATGCCAAGATATCAGAATAGAATGGAAGATTCCCTTGCCATGGCCGCCAGTACTTTCTGACCACCTCAGAATCCTCTGTTAAGATGTGAGATAGAAGTCTGCTACCGTACTTCTATCCTCGGTAATTTCAAACACTGGCAAGTGTTTGAAGATGAGGAGTAGGTAAGGAGATCCATGGAGACTGTTGGAGACTTCTCCAATATGGATATAGACATCGATGTAGAAGAAGTTGAAGGCCTCCCTCAGGAGAAATGGCAAGAAAAAATGGAAGGTCATAAGGTGCTACAACTCAAAGGAAATGTGATACCCAGAGGACTGGTTCTGCTAGAGAGGTTTTTCAATAAAAATGATGTCCCACTAAAGCCAAATAAGGTGGTCGAAGAAAACCAGGTGGATGTGTAATGTTCCCTTTTCAGGAATATTGTCAAGCTGCTCAATGGGAACGCTGTATAAGGAGAATTGGGCAAATAAAATGTAGAAAAAAGCTTGGTTCCCCTTGAATATTTTATGTGGGACTTAAATATGGATTTTCATCAGAAACAAATCAACTTAGATCTGCTAAATAGATCTCCCACAAACTGGTATCAGTGAGATATTTCCTCTTAAGACATTAACAATCAACAATCTGATCTAAACCAAAGATTGAATGAAGGTTAATTTATTGGATATGTCACCTTTAAAAGAAAGGATGAAATCCAGAGGCTAGCTAGCCCTTTTCAGACTCTGTCTATAGACTCTTGTCGAGAGGTAATATCCCAAAAGGGTTTTCTCAGCAAATCATGCCTAAAAAATGCATTATTCAGGTATTATGGCTTTATATACCATATAATATGTTTGATAATACTCAAAAACCAATATAAATAACAACAACACTCTTTTCTCAGCTTTTAACATCAGAAATATGGGGAAAAGCAGCATTTTATGCACTAAATTAGGTGTATAAGAAAATATGCATAAAATTAAGGGTCAAGGTTCTGGAATATGTTATATTAGGTCAATATGGATTCACATGCCAAATTTCATTAAAACAAAATGCGTTTTGCTAAGTTAAATAGTTCCTCCTTCCCAACTAGTCAAGAAAAACCCTGATTTCCCATGACCTAAATTATGCAGAAAAGTGTTGAAGCATCGGTAGTGTAATTTCTGAAGGGGTTGTCTGATTTTATACAGAAATTTCAGTATGCAGGTTTAGAATAAGATTCATATGGCTCATGCAAGGAAAAATAGACATTTATATGAAGGAAAACCCCCAAAATGAGTTGCTGCAATGCATAGAAAAAGACTGCAGACTATTACAGTGTTATTTTTCTAAAGATTCAGTTGCTATAAGTTAAAACTCAGATATATTACAGATATATGGCTGAAACATCAGATCCATACCAGATCTGGAAACTACTCAGCCTTCTCCACAAGATCCCTTAGGGGTTTCATCAAAATAATGCATGTACAAGTGTAGATCTGACTTTAAAAGCTACAGAACTGCAGAATACTCAGACTTTCTGAAGATGAATTTTTTTATAACAAAGATTAGATTTGAAATAGCATAAAACAATAGCTACTTTATAAATTTACAAAGAGAAAGGCAAGCCTCAAACACTAGAGATCCTCTATTGCACAGAAACCAAATTACATTAAACCCTTGGTGCCGAAAACATAGTTCATGAGAGGGACTGCACAGTAGCTTTAGATAAATGAAGAAAATTCTATAAAATACAGATCTGAATACAAAATGGCAGAGAGATCCTCTTCTGGGTGGTCACAAGACACCCTCCTTAAGAGAGAACTCCTCCAAAACACTAGATCTCTGCAGATATAGAATACCACTTGCTGCAACTCAAGCAGCTGCAAAAACCCTCAACAGGATCAACACTGCTAATGGATATGGAGCTTGGTCTTCAACCTGATAGTGGCTCATTTCAGTACAATCTCCTCCAAGAGCTACTAAAGGAAGGAGGGAGGATTCCTAAATAGGAAATCCTCTTCCCTTAGGATAAACAACCAAGAGAGCTAGAGTTTCTCAAGCAACCTCTATTTCGAAAATTCTTCAACAACCTTTTCATGAGCCCTCTCCTCCTTTTTGTAACTTGAATGTATGCACAAACCCTAAACCACCTCAAATGAATTGTCCCTTTTCACACTGATGTCCTCCTTCTAGAACTGTACATTTTGTCTAGGAGGTTCAATGAATCTGGATAGAACTGAGATTTGGTCCTGTTGACCCAATCAAATGTCTCAATCCTGTTTCACACACAAGTGGATTTTATTACAAAGGCCGAGATTTATCCCTTTTCACATTGGGCATGTATTTACTCTTTGATTTAAGGAGTTTTTCATGTCCTCCTTTACATTTTATTCAACAATTGACAAAATTAAAGTGAAAATGAATATTCATATTAGCTTGGGCTAATTAGGAATATTACAGGATGACTTGAATCTTGGTACCGAAGCTGATCCAAAAATTGTGAAGTTGTCGAAAAAGGTTCCCGAAGAATATAAAGAGCAATATCAAAAACTATTTCGAACATATAAAGATGTTTTTGCATGGTCTTACCAAGACTTGAAGACTTTTGAGATTAGCAGCATGCAACATAAGATTCCTTTAAAGGGAGACACGAAGCCACATAAACAAAAGCTCAGATAGATTAATCCCTTACTCCTTCCCTCAATAGAAAAGGAGATTAAGAAGATATTGAAGGCCAAGATCATCGTACCATTGAGATACTCTGAGTTGGAAGCCAACCTGGTACCAGTTCGAAAGAAGAATGGGGAGATAAGACTCTGTGTCGACTTCCAAAATTTAAACAGAGCATCGTTAAAGGATAACTACCCACTGCCAAAAATGGATCATATATTGCAGAAGGTAGTGGGAGCTTCACGAATGTCAATGATGGATGGTTTTTCTGGATACAATCAAGTGGCTGTTCTTCTGGAAGATCAAAAGAATACTGCCTTAACCACTCCCTGGGGGACATTTATGCATGCGTGGATGCCGTTCGGTCTGATCAATGCAGAGGACACTTTCCAAAGGGCCATGGATATTGCCTTTGTGGGAGAACATGATAAGTTCGTAGTGGTATACCTCGATGATATCACTGTGTTCTCAAAGGATGATGTAGAGCATATTGAACACTTGTGCAGGAATTTTGAGAAGTGCTGAAGGTATGGTCTCTCTCTAAACCCTCAAAAATCACTATTTGCATTAGAAGAAGGTAAGCTGTTGGTACACATTGTGACAAAGGATGGGGTGAAAATTGACCCTAAAAGGGTAGAGGTTATAAACAGCATATCTTTCCCTAGAAATAAAAAAGAGGTTCAAGTGTTCCTTGGGCGTATTAATTTCCTGAGAAGGTTCATTCCAAATTATGCAGAGATAGTTCGACATATAACTGACATGGTCAAGAAGAAAAATGAGGTAAAATGGTCTCCTGAGTCACGAGAGGCTTTTAATAGGATTAAAAACACCTTCGCAGAAGCTCCAGTGTTGGCTGGACCAAACTATGCTAAGCCTTTCATGATGTTTTCATTTGCATCGCCTCATACAGTTGCAGGAGTATTATTACAAAAGAATGAAGAAGGGTACCAGCAACCTATTGCCTTCTTCAGTCAGGTGCTTTGCGATGCTAAATTAAAGTACAACATCTTGGAGAAACAAGCTTATGCTTTGGTGAAATCCCTTAAAGCGTTTCGGATGTATGTTCTGCAGTCCTCCATTACTGCATTTGTACCCATAGCAGCCGTGAAGGATATCCTAATCTAGGGAGATAGCAAGGGGAAAAGGGGAAAATGGATTGCAAAGATACAAGAATATGAATTAGAGATATGCCCCACCAAGCTAATAAAAGGATAGGGATTAGCTAAAATCCTATCTGAAAAAATAGATGAACGGTGTGGGATAGAAATAGCTACACAGAAAACTCATATGAAGTACCTCCTCAGCCCGTGGTACAAGGAAGTTGTGGAATATCTTTTAACTCTTAGATGCCCCCCTAGCTGTGACAAAGAAAAATATAGAACACTGAGGTTGAAGTCGCAGAAATTCATTGTGGCCAATGGCCATCTATATTGGAGAGACCCCTCAGGCATCCTGCTCCTATGCCTTACCAAAAATGAAGTGGAGGAAATAATGACAAAATTACATGAAGGCATCTACGGAGGTCACTATAGCTGGAGAGCCACTGCCCATAAGATTTTGAAATTTGGTTTCTTTTGGCCCAAGCTCTTTGGAGATGTCTTTGCTCGGGTCAGAGCCTGTGAAAAATGTCAAAAATTCGCCAAAAAGCAGAAGTTTTCACCCTTGCCCATGATCCCTGTACACACAGATGAACCATTCCAGCAGTGGGGAATTGATTTTATTGGCGAAATTTATCCTGCTTCAAGCGGACAACATAAATGGATATTAATAGCTACTGACTATTTCACCAAATGGGTGGAGGTTGTACCAGTAAGGAACACAACAGACACAGTAGTGATGAAATTTATGGAAGAGAACATTATCTCGAGGTTTGGTTGCCCTGCCAAGATTGTTACAGACAATGCCTAGGCCTTTAAGTTTGCTAATTTCATCAGTTTTTGTCAGCAATATAACATTGTGTTGGGACACTCGACCACCTACTACCCATAGGGGAATGGTTTAGTGGAGTCTTCAAATAAAACTTTGGTGAGAGCACTGAAGAAATCCATTAACGAAAATCAGAAAAATTGGGATTCCCAGCTAAAATTCGCTTTATGGACAAATAGGATCACTGGCAAAAGATCAACGGGGAAATCTCCATATGAGTTGGTGTATGGGAGAGCAGCAGTTTTTCCCATACAATTGGCTTTACCAGTGGCCAGATTCATGCAGGAATGCCAAGAGGAGCCGAATGACATTACCATGAGGATGAACCAGTTAGTAGAACTGAAGGAGACCAGAAATTAGGTGAATCAGAGGTTGACCGAATATCAGGAGAAAATGAAGGACCTGTTTGATCAACATGCCAAAGACAAAAAGATGCAGGTTGGAGACTTGGTATTAAGATGGGACATACGAAGGGCTGAAAAGGGAAAGCAGGGAAAATTCGATCCATTACGGTTCGGTCCCTTCAAAATCGTGGAACAAGGAGGAAACAACACCTTCAAGCTGGAAAATTTGCAGGGTGACTTGCTTGACGCCCCTGTGAATGGTCAATTCCTAAAACCCTTCTTCCAGTTTTGATTCTGGCCGAAAGGGCCTGATGTATTATATTGTACATTATTTAGCTGATTTTATTTTTATTTTTAATGATGTTTTTTGTGACGAGTCATGAAGAAGAAGGAAAGGAACTAAGGATTTGTGTCTACACAAAAAGGGTTAACAGGTGGCATGCGAAGTTCTCGACACGTTTGAGGACAAACGTGCTGCCCCAGGTGGAGCCAATGTTGATCATATAATTCACCCCTTAATGTCTGAAGAAGGATTATAAAAGGCAGTTTACTTGACAGTATTAAATTTGGTTTATGTTTTAAAGGGTGAGAAGGAAAAATAAAATCAAAATGAGTGATATATAAAAATGGGGCAAACACACTTTATAATAAAGCGGGAGTAGGTCAAAGGCCTTAACCGAAAGAATGAAAGTTTGAAAGGCATGGAGAAAAGGATATAAGGTGGGACCGCTCATGTTCAGCACATACACACATAACAAATAAAAGCATGAACCATTCTGGGGGGTTGCAGATGGTAGGGGGAAGGCGAAAGTTCCCCCCCCCCCACCCCCCCCCCCCCCCGCGGAATTTGATGACATGTCAAGACTGACGCCGGGAGTCGCACGCTTTGTGGAGAAAACGGCCGTGGGTTTAAAGATGTTACGGAGATTGTCTCATGTCCTTTATGGACTGATTTCTAAGGTACAACTGTCACCACGATCCAAAGGTAAGGTATGTCCTAGGACACCCAGTACATGACCAGTACTGGTATTAAACCCGACGCGTGGTATGCACCCGACCAAAACTAGATAAGCGAATGACCCGATACCAGGTGTCTTAGTGTCGGCGTCCTTATGACACCAACACTAATAGCATTAACCTAATCTTATTTCTTGGGCTGTTTGAAGTCGTATAACCTTGTTCCACCAATTAATGCAAATACCGTTTACGTTGCCATCGTGTAAACGATAGCGCTGGTAGCACCTAGTACCAAATCGCTCAATCATCATTAATCTCCCCGCATTGTTTTCCCAAGAAGTATCCCTATTTTGGTGTATTCATCCCTTTTATTCTATCTGGTTTTCCGTTCGCTTTTAAATTTTTATAATGGTCATGGGTAAAGTCACAGTCAATAAATCAGAGCCTGAAACTCCCCAAGTCCGCGAGTCTAGGGCTACCCCTGGACCCGAACCTTTCACAGATTTGCAAGCTGACATCCAAGACCCCAATAGCCATTTCTCATTAGTAGCGTCAAGCCTGAGCTTTTCAAGAAGCATGTGGAAAATAGAGATAGGTTTAGGGTCGTTTTTTCTCGTCTGTATCATCAAATTACTCCCCCCGTCTACCCAATGGTTGAATTCATTTTCTGGCTGCGAGATGCTTACGATGAACGTCGAGGCATGTTCCTATCTTCTCAGGGGAACAAACTATTCACCATCTCCCCCGAAATCATCAGAAAATCCCTTTGTTATCCTACTAGTTTGAAATACGTCAGTTTTAATGAAATGAAACTGTCCCACCAGTTTTCTAAACTGCCATGGAGGCAACAAAGCGATTTTATCACTACCATTACTGACTCCCATTTCACAGCTCTCTCCTCTGCAGATTCAGTGCCCCTGAGCTTATTCAAGGAGGACCTTCAGCCTACCCTTGCTCTTATTGCAGGTCTCCTAGGTGTGGAAGGGTTTGTGCGAGTCTCAAAAGAATGCATAGCCTTTTTATGGTTAATGTCGCAACCCGGTGTCGTCTTAGATATTCCTGGTTTTCTGGCCTCCACCATTCAAACTCAGTTCCAAGAACTCTTAGACACGGGTCGTTTTCATTTCTGTTCCATGGTCTTTTATCTTTTCCTTTTCCAGCATGCCGATAAATTTGAGGGTTTGGGTTTAGAAAAGGTCTATAGGATAAACTCTCAGCCAAGACCAGTTTTTGACTGGAGCCCCGCAACGCATTAGTTGGAAAATGGGGTAGGTTACTCAAGTTTCCTGAATGATTTCATGCCCATAGCTTACACTATTATCCATGATTCTCCTCTGCCTAGGATTTTTCCTGAACATAAGAAATGGTTGCAGTACAGTGAAGCTAAGAGCACTGGAGATTGGTATCTTTTAGAGCACTATACTGAAATCAGGGTTTATGGGGCTGAAGTTTCTCCCTACCAATTGCCAATTTTCCCCGCTAGGCGGATTTACGCTTTGGAATACCTCCGGCAGACCTTAAAGGCTAACCAACTCCACTTTCTCCCTGCAAAAAAGGGGTTTATTCTCAAGCTTCCCACAACCATTGGCCCTTTCGTGGTTAACTCGAGGCATGCCCTTCCCGTGGTCGAAAGTCTGCTTCAAGGCATGGATTTGAGGCAAGGGAAAGCTTGGCCCTATGATCTGAAAGGCATCATCTCTAACAGAATAAAGAAGATTAAATCAACTCCTTACAATCATGAAACAAGGCCCTTCATCGAATGGCCAGCTAATCTTGAAACTTGGCCTTTGCTTTCGCAGATGGAGACCGATTCATCTGCGACGGGGGAAAAGGCAAATACTGCTTCAATGAGAGAAGCAGTTCAGAAACAGGTGGAGGAGGTTGGTGTGTCAGGAGAAGGTTGTCCCCCTTTTAAAAGACAGAGAACCAAGACCAGTGAAGCAGAAGGCATGGGAGACGAACAGCTGCTTCAAAGTGAAACACTTTACGGGCAATCAGACAGGAGCAAAGCAGGTATCGTAGTGATACAGGATAGCACAGCCTCTTCAGACTTCTCAGAAGTCTCGCAAGCCATCTCAGCTAGCAGCTCTCGAGGAGCGAGCGAGAGCAAGATAAGGAACAGAGCAATCAGAGAAAAGCACTGGTCTGAGCTCGAAGGATATGTCGATAAATACCATACTAGGTTTTCATCGGCAATTGATTTGGACAAAGAGAAACTGATGATGGCTATGACTGAAGCTATCTTGAACCCAGAGGCTGGTACCACCAGTTACAGAGCCCTGGAAATAACAATAGATATGTCACAGGTCCCACTAATTGATAAGTGCAATTTTTTCCAGTGTTTTGGGGATATGCTAAAAGATGAGGTAGTACGACTCTCCCTTACTCTGAGAAAGCTGCAAAGTAAGCATAACCAAGTGCTTGAAAATCTTAGAAGGGAGAAGATCAACTCTCGTGCACTCGCAAACGACCTTCACAGCCTCCAAGAAGTAATAAAAGGGAAAGAAAAGGGCAAGGCAGACCCCCAAAGTCATCTCATCGCTGAATTGCAAAAGCAGGTCGCAGCCTTGAAACACAAAGTAAATATACCTGGCGCTCATCACGTACAAACTGTTGAGTTAGTCCAGGTAGAGAAATATAAGGCAAGCCTGGCCAATTCCCTTGCAAGGGAGAGGGAGGAGAAAGCTAAGATTTCGGACGAGATGGCTACTCTACAGGGAAGGATGAATGAGTTGCAGATAAGCTGGGATACTCACGTGTGCGCTCCACCAACTCCAGAAGGGACTAGCTCGCTCTCTGAGCAGCTGACTACTACACTGGCCACACTTGAAGCAGCGGAAAAACAGGTCTCAACAAAGACGAAGCAGGATCAACAGCTCAAAGCCTCTCACAGAGAATTCCAAAAGTCTCCGCTATGCAGAAAGAGATAGAGGAGGGGAAACAGGACAATGTTGAAAATGCAGCAAGATGATGGAGCTTAGTGAAATGAAGTCGCCTTCACTAAGTGGGCCCGCAGGTTATTTTTGGCGCAAAGTCTATTTTTAGACTATGTCTATTTTTAGACATATGGAGCATGGTCTAGGAGTTGCAGTATGCTATTCTTGGATGATTGGTCAAGTTGGTAAAAATATATGGACCTCTATTTTTAGACATACAGGTCGAAGTCTATTTTTAGACTACTTGTCTAAAAATAGGTCAGTCAAATATTATTAGCCCTTAATAATATTTGGACTCTAAACTTCATTTTATTCTCTTACAGCACTTCGCCCGAGTCGTTGCAGGTTTAACATGCATCCGATGTAGGAATTTTGTGGTTCCCAAGGGTTTGATGGCATCATGCATGGTTGACTTGGGCTAGGACTTCAGTACAGGTCAGAGTTAAATATTAATGGAAGGAGCTGTGTTCTGTTTATTTTAGTTGAACTAGTTGAGATTAGTTTAATTAGCTAATCAATTAGTTATGAGTGGAGTGAATTAAATATTATTTAATTAATTAATTAGTAACTCATTATTCAACTCAAGAACACACTTCATTTCACTAAGGAAGGCATGACTGGCCCAAGAAGACCAAGAAAGAGATAGATGAAAGGGGGAGTTAACTATCAGTTGTGACTATACCGTTGCTATTTGCAACACACAGATAGGTGGAGAAGCCCATGAGGATTGCGCAATACAAGCCAGGTGGTTTATCTATTTAATGAATCCATCCCATAGCATTGAAAACGCATCAGAGGCTAGCTATCAAGTGGAAAAATATTGGAGCATGTGTTTTGCTAGATCTAGCTTGATAGTGTGTAGCAATTCGAGGTTGTGCTGAGAGCTTGTGAGGAGTATTGTACTGAGTTTGTTACTTGATTTCTCCATTATAATATACACAATAGCCGCGGGGTTTTCAGCTATAAGCTTTCCCCATACATACTGTGTTAATGTGTATGATGATTTGATGTGTTATCGCTTGATTTTATTTCCGCATGTGTGATGATCTGAGTTGGTTGAGTGGAAGAGATTATGTGTTGTGTATGAAGATCAAATATTATGTGACCAGGATAGTCTCGGTGGATAATTATTTATTATTCAGTAAATTTCTACATGGTATCGGAGCTATTGAAGCAGAGATTGATCATCACAGTGATTACAAACTTATTTCGGTAGACAGAGTCTGCATGCGGGCCAGGTAGCCTCCGGATTCATCTTTCTTCGGAAAGTGAAAGGTCTGGTAAATGCCCCTTGCAGTCAATCTCTGTGCTAGAAATAATTTTTTCTCACGATCTAGAGAGGCTGAGCTTTGATGTGGAATTCGAAATTTTGCAGCAGTTTTGTTTTCTTGGTGCCAGTGTTGAAAATTGCTTTCAACGATTTGCGACTCGAATATGCTCTTGAAGGCAGTTCGAATTATGTTGCATGGAAGGATCACATGCAGGCAGTATTAGAAGATAATAGTCTGAAGGAGTTCGTAGATACGGATGTCCAAAAGCCCACTGATCCTGTTGAAGTCGATGCATGGCAAAAGAAGATGGCAAAGTGTCAAAGGATCCTGTTGGAGGGCGTCAAGGATCATATTGTATCCAGCCTGCATGGAAAGGCTACTCCATATTTAATGTGGAAAGCTTTGACGGATCTATTCCAGAGTAAGAGCGACCAAAGGAAGCTGGCACTCAAAGATAAGCTTAGGAACATCAAGATGGAGAAGGGTGATAGTATCGCCAAATACCTCACGAAGTTCACTCAGTGCAGAGATGAGCTGGGAAGTGTGGGGGTGACTGTCGAAGACGAGGACATGGTCGACCTGGCTCTCCTTGGTCTTCCGAAGGCTTGGCACTCATATCAAGATAGTGTCAATGGTCGGGAGAAGCTGCCGGGATGGGAGTGACTTTGGGCGGATCTCATGCGGGAGGAGATAAGGAGGACTACTCGAGATGGATCTTCATCAAAGGGAGCTGATGAAGAAAACTGCGCTTTGGTTGCCAAAGCAAAGAAGGGGAAGGGTAAGAAAACCTCTCTTTCTGGTGCAAAGAGCAAGAAGCAGGATATGGTGAAAGTGAGGTGTTTTCACTGCCATGATCATGGAAATTATGCTACAAATTGTCCAAAGAAGAAGAAGAACAAGCAAGCGGGAATATCTGCAGATGGAGAAGATTTGGCTTCATAGTTCGAGCTTGACTTTTCACTGATTGCATGCTTGGTGTCAAGTGTGCTGGGATCGGTATGGTTCTTGGACAGCGGTGCGTCATTTCATATGATGGGAGTTCGAGAGTTGTTCTCAGATCTGGAGGAAAAATATTTGGGTGTGCACATCGAGATGGGCGATGATGGTAGATACAGTGCAACTAGTATCGGTACCATATCCTTTCAGAGGGAGTCTGGTAAATCCTTTGTACTGAAAGATGTCATGCATGTACCTGGATTGAAGAAGAACCTGATTTCAGTAGCGATGTTGGAGGATAAGGGGTATGATGTGGTCTTCAGCGAAGGAAAAGCCTTCCTGCATAGTAAGACTACTGGAGAGATCCGGAAGATAGGGGTTCGAACTCAGAACCTTTATCAGTTGCAGGTAGATGACTGCGCAGCTATGGCATGCAAGGCAGGAGAAGTGGTGAGCCGGGATGATGAGGGCGAACTGTGGCACAAGAGATTGGGCCACCTTCACCATGGAGCTTTAAAGATTCTGTAGCAGATTTCTACTGGGCTTCCTAAGGGCACTCTTACGCAGTCAGATCAATGCAAGGGGTGTACTTTAGGGAAGTATGTGAAAGCCAGCTTTCACGAGAAGGATAGTCATGCCACGACGATCCTTGAGAGAGTTCACACAGACGTGTGTGGTCCTTTCTCAGTTGCTTCGACAGCAAAGCACAAGTATTATGTGATCTTTGTTGATGATTTCTCTCGAAAGTGCTGGATCTTCTTCATGCAGAAGAAGAGCGATACATTCGCGAAGTTCTCTGAGTTTAAAGCACTGGTCGAGAAGGAGTCGGGGAAGAAGGTGATTGCTCTAAGGAGTGATAACGGTGGTGAATTCATCTCGGCTGAATTCAAGGAGTTCTGCAGCGCAGAAGGGATTCGGAGAGAGCTCATCGCACCCCATAACCCACAGCATAACGGGGTGGCTGAGCGGAAGAACAGAATGATCGTGGGTGCCGCACGGGCGATGTTGCATGATCAGGGCCTACCCCTTCACTTGTGGGCCGAGGCATGCAATACAGAAGTGTATGTGCAGAACCGTTGTCCTCACAAGGTTCTTGGCATGAGTACACCGGAGGAGGCTTATTCTGGCAAGAGGCCTGATATTTCCCATTTGCGGATTTTTGGTTCTCCTGTCTACATGCATGTGACGAAGGATGCGAGAAGGAAGCTGGATCCGATCGCTGAGGTTGGAATATTTGTGGGGTACACTGATACACCTCACAACTACCGGGTGTATTTGTCAGACAGTCGCAAGACTGTTGTGCGACAGGATATAAAATTTCAGGAGGAGAAAGCCATGCAGTGTTCGCTTGAGAGGGAGCTACACTTGCATGCAGATGAGGAGCTGTTAGTTCCTAAGGAGGAGCTTCCGGTTGTGGATCAGCCACAAGAGGAGGTTCAGGAGGTGGAAGAAACCACCCAGGCAGCGCCAACCATCAGAGGGCGCATGCGCACTACAGAAGCTGAGCGACTGGCTCGGGATGCAGAGAAGGTTGTAGGACCACCTACAACACAGCGCAGACAGAGATAGTCACCAGATCGGTACACCGGATACATGGCTCTTGTGAGTCAATGTGTTGTGACGGAGCCATCCTCTTTTGAGGAAGCTGTGGAGGAACCCGCATGGGTTGATGCCATGATCGAAGAATATGATTCGATCGTTAGGAACAGTGCATGGGAGATTGTCCCAAGACCGGTGGGGAAATCAGTGGTGGGTTCGCGATGGATCTACAAAGTGAAGCAGGCGGCTGACGGGAGTGTGGAGAAGTACAAGGCGAGATTTGTTGCCCGTGGCTTTTCACAGATCGAGGGGATCGATTATGAGGAGAATTTTGCACCTGTCGCAAGGTACTCTTCCATACGGACGATCCTTGCTCTCTCAGCGCAGATGGGGTGGCACATTCATCAGATGGATGTGAAGACTATGTTCCTCAATGGAGTTATTGAGGAGGAAGTGTACATAGAGTAGCCTGAAGGTTTTGAGATCTTCAGCAGTGAGTCGCATCTGTGCCGACTCAAGAGAGCACCGTACGGGCTGAAGCAAGCACCTCGTGCTTGGTACACTCGGATAGACAGCTACTTCACCAGGCTTGGATTCTCCAAGAGTGAGGCGGATCCTAACCTGTACCAAATTGTGGTGGAGGGGAAGCTGTTGATCATCGTACTGTATGTAGATGATCTGATTTTGACTGGCGATGAGCAGTTGATACTTTCATGCAAGGAGGATCTTGCACGAGAGTTTGAGATGAAGGACCTGGGCATCCTTCATTATTTCCCGGGATTGGAGATTTGGCAGCGCAGTGGAGGACTGTTTGTTTCTCAGGGCAAGTATGCCCGGGAGATTCTGGAGAGGTTCAACATGCAAGGCTGCAAGCCTGTTGATACCCCTCTTCCTGGAGGTTGGAGGAAGGGAGATGCTACTTCGGAGGAGGTAGTGGATGCCACTGCCTATCGACAGTTGGTGGGGTCGTTGATGTATCTGGTCAATACTCGACCCGATATATGCTATGCAGTTAACCAGCTTTCGCAAGCTATGGTTAAGCCTACCAAGCTCTTTTGGAAGGCGGGCAAGCATGTATTGCGCTATATCAGAGGCACATCGGGATATGGTCTATGGTACAGACATGAGGATGGAGTGAAGCTTTCTGGCTTCACTGATGCAGATTGGGCAGGGAGCCCAACGGACCGGAAGAGCACTTCTGGAGGAGTTTTCAACATTGGGTCGACAGCAGTTTCCTGGTACAGCAGGAAGCAGAGATCCGTGGCACTCAGTTCAGCAGAGGCCGAGTACATGGCAGCTAGCTTGGCTGCATGCGAGGCTATTTGGATGAGGAAGATCCTCGCAAGATTGTTCAGGTTGCATTTGGAGCCTACAGTGATCTACTGTGATAACCAGAGCTGCATCAAGCTCTCGGCTAATCCAGTATTTCATGATAGGTCCAAACACATCGACATCAGGTACCATCATATCAGAGATTGTGTTCAGCGGAGAATCATGATGCTTTCATATGTTCCCACGGAGGATCAGGATGCCGACATCCTGACGAAGGCGCTCACCAGGAGCAAGTTCGAATTCCACAGAGGCAGGATAGGGGTTGCAGATAATCCATATCTTGCTAAGAGGGAGTGTTGAAAGTGCAGCAAGATGATGGAGCTTAGTGAAATGAAGTCGCCTTCACTAAGTGGGCCCGCAGGCAAATTCTGGCGCAAAATCTATTTTTAGACATATGGAGCATGGTTCGGGGATTCCAGTTTGAGATTCTTGAAGTATGTGTCATGTTCGTAAAAATAGATGAGACTCTATTTTTGAGGTCAAAGAGGTCGAAGTCTATTTTTAGACTGCCTCTCCTTAAAACAGGGAAGTCAAATATTATTTACCCTTAATAATATTTAGACTATAAACAGCAGTTTATTCTCTTGGAGCACTTCAGTTCAAGCTGCAGAGGTGGCTCATGCATCTGACAGAGGAATCACGTGGTTCCCAAGGCTTTGATGGAATCATGCATGGTTGACTTCAGTTAGGACTTCAGTGGCAGAAGTTTGGTGGAGTTAATGAGACAGCTAGTGGAGTTGTGTTCTGTTTATTTTAGTTGAACTAGTTGAGATTAGTTTAATTAGCTAATCAATTAGTTACGAGTGGAGTGAATTAAATATTATTTAATTAATTAATTAGTAACTCATTATTCAACTCAAGAACACATCAGTTCACTACAGTGCATGATCAGTTCAGTGAAGACCAGTGAAAGAGATAGATGAAAGGGTGGAGCTAGCTATCAGTTGTGACTATACTGTTGCTATTTGCAACACACAGATAGGAGGAGTAAGCCCATGAGGATTGCGCAGTTCAGGCTGGTGGTTTATCTATATAAAGAGGCCATCCCATAGTATTGAAACACACAATAGAGGCAAGGAAATTAGTGGTGAGTTTTGAACCAGTAACCTGTTTAAAACTGAGCTAGATTGTGAGTAACTGTATGAGAAAGTACTGAGTACTTGTGAGGAGTATTGTACTGAGTTTGTTACTTGATTTATCCATTATAATATACACAATAGCTGCGGGGTTTTCAGCTATAATCTTTCCCCATACATACTGTGTTAATGTGTATGATGATTTGATGTGTTATCGCTTGATTTTATTTCCGCATGTGTGATGATCTGAGTTGGTTGAGTGGAAGAGATTATGTGTTGTGTATGAAGATCAAATAGTATGTGACCAGGATAGTCTCAGTGGATAATTATTTATTATTCAGTAAATTTCTACAGATAAGGCATAGCAAGAGAAAACCATCCGCAAGCTCACTAATCGAATGAAAGGAAATATCACCCTCCTAGATGCTAGGCGTCTGATTTGGACCAAAATTATCACGGAGGTGAAGAAGTGCTGGGCGTTTTTGAATATCATTGAGGAAATTAGGGCCGCTGTTTGCTCTTTCAGAAGAATGCTTCATGAAGGAGGTAGTGATGCCTCCAATAGGGTCCAAAGCGCAAAGAGGTATATTTCCTTTTTAAAAGAGCTAAGTCCAGAAGAGGTGGCCAAGCGGGGTATCAAGAAAATATTCAAGGAAATTGCAGAGTGTTAGAAGGTGATAGATAAAGAGTCCACACGTAGCATGGATTTGAATGTTTTGGAAAAGGTGGCGACTAGTTTGGAACAGTTCGAGGCAGATTGGACGAAGATAACACTTGCAGGACTTCCCTCATGCTGGGAGCCTTCCAACGCGGTCCTATAGCCGCTACCAGTGTACAAGTGCTAACTAAAGGAAGTAATGAACCAGACCAACATACCTTCTGAAAAATCTGCTTGACTCAAAGCTGAAACCATAGTTTCAGTTCTCAGCAAATAGTTTTCACTTTTGCATCAAGTGAAACACAAAATTCCTAATCATGCAAGCTACGACGAACTTACCAAGGTTTACATCAAGGCGGAAGTTTTTACTGCCATACTTGAACCTGCAGTTGACACCTTGCAGAGGTGTATAGGTCATGCTAGTCTATTGGCCATCTCATCTAAAAACATCGTTCCTCCTACTTCAGCTACTGCCTCAACTCCCTCACACCATTGAAAACGTTAACTCATGATTCGGCCTGCATGGCCTCTTGCTTTTATTTTATTTTTACTTTCAAGATCTGAGTGAGATTCACATTTCACCCTTGCAATTTACTTTCTGTTAGACAGTTATGATATTTTGTTTTGAAATGGCCATGAGCTCGATTGTAAACGATGAGAAGCGTTTTACCTCATCATAATTTTTGATGTTTTGATTAGGACTTAAAACTGCACACTAGCACGTGGAAAAGATATGTTCCCAAAATATCTTTCCGCGTATGTTGATGGAGAATTCTATAAGAGTAGTAGACAGAGATAGAGAAAAGGTTCCAGATTTTCAAAAGAAAAGACTAAGAAAGAACTATGTATGTATTTGTGTTAGAATTTCGATATTAATGTTGAAGATCCCATTGGGATTCAGTGATAAGAAGTTTTGTGTAAATTTGGGGATTCTGATCTGAGTTCTTCATAGTTTGTAGCTCTCCTTTGTGTTTTATAGTGTAAGTGCTCATCTTGTTCATTTCCATATTTCTTATATTTGTGTTCTGGAATGCGAGTGCTCATACGTTTAAATGTGAATTTATCGTCGTTGATACTCATATTTACTCGTGTCAAGTGCTTTAAATATGGCTCAAGCAAGATATTCTATTTCACCTTCTACTTCTTCCAATGTTCTTTTGATATTAGCAGCAATGGAGTTCTATCTTTAAATTTGTTCTCATGTATGGATTCTTATTATTGCATCGGCCCAATATTTGTGAACACTTGTTTCTAGATTGAACTTCCGTTACAGTTAGTGTCCATTACACTTTCTCACCAGCCGTCGCCCTCCTTTTATTAACCTCTGTGAATTATGTTAGAATTCAGCCCCCTTTTCAACATGTTGTCTTAAAATTGTCTGATACGTTCAAATATCAAAGTTCACAGTCTGTTATTACAGTATTACTTTTGTTGTGTTTAATTTTTGAGAGTCTTGGTTTCAATTTCACCAAATCTTTCCACTTAAGATATGATAGCATGAGAGCCCCCTTATTGTCAGTCTTTATAAGTTGAACTTTATGCTCCTTGCTAATTAAGATGTCCTAGGCACTGGTCTTTATACAACTCAAGGCTATCTCTAGAAGTGACAACAGGGTCCATTAACGACGTCAACTTCAACATTCACTATTTTCCCCCCTAGTTCAACATGCAGGTTATTGATAATACTGCAAGGCTTATATGTACGTCTATCAAAAACCTTCAATGTGGTTGATGATTGAGACAAGCATGGCGAACCAAGTGACTTCCAATAGTTTAGAGACATAATTCATATAGATGCTCCCTCATCAATAAAAGTACGATGAACAAGGTGATTGAGAAAATTTACTTGGATGGAGAATGCCAATTCTGTTGGTGATTGCGGCACATAGCCCGTATGATTAAAGACTACGAGATTAGAATCAGTCAGATCAATTACACTAGTTGCCGACAACAAAGCCTGTTTCTGGGAGGGACAATTTTGTAACACCTCAAGTGCTAACATAGCTAAAGGGGATTGAGCCAAATCTTCAACTATATTATAATTTTAAGTAGCTCTGGCCTGAGGGTTATATGTCAATTTATGAACAACTCCCTTTGGTGGCTTTATTGCCAATTCAAGAATAGCAATAGGCAGTACCGATTTAGTAGACGGATTCGTGGTCGAGGTAGTAGGTTGATCAGTAGCCTAAATACCATAATATTCATTACGTGTTGACACCAAAACATCAATTGATGGCTTTGTGATAGAAAACATAAGCACTTGGGAACTAGAAGTTGGACCTGTAGCAACCAAATTTTTGTTCGGATTCATAAATGGGTCTGTCAACACATATGACGCATGATAAGTCTTAACCATTTTTAAGACTTTAGCACAGTGAGGAAAATATTGAACAAAGTGTTCCTCATTACAGATTATGCATGGATAACAAGGTTTCCGATTTCCAGACGATTGATCAGATAATCTTTCCTATGAGGTAGAAGTTTTCTTTTTCTTTGATTTCCATTTTTTCTTACTTCCAGGTTGCTTGTCACTTTTTCCTTTTTCAAATGACACAACATTGATTTTGGAAGAAGGCGTAGGGTCAGATGCAGTAGTGTGATGTGTGCTTGTAGTAATGATCATACTGTCTACGACATGAGAGTTCTTTGATGGAGGAGGAAGAGTAAATTTAGATCTCAGTGCATTAGGAAGTTTCTCATAGAGCATGCCAGACTGAGTATAAATCAAGTCTAAATATTGGCGACAAGCAATGAACTTCTCTTCAGTGACGACGCCACCCTTAGCCACATCCTCAATTATAGATGGTAACAGGGACTTAATGAACCACTCAACAAGGAATTGATCAGCAACAAATTTCTTAACCATTCTATGACGATGACGCCACTCATGAATATGATTAGAAATGTGAGTAGCATTATTCTATTTAAAATTAGTCAAGAGTTTCGTTCCAGTTTCATATCATATGGGTAACTAGAAGTGAGTCAAAAAGACAATAGCTAGGGTAGTGAAATTATCAAAAGAAGCTCTAGGTAACTCAATGTGTCATTTTTTGGCTGAACCAGTGAGCATACGCTAGAAAAGATGTATTCGAACGAAGTCATCATTCAGGGAGTTAGATGAACACCAAAAATGATAAGTCATAACATGAGTCGACTGGTCTTCTCCAGGGTTTCCATTGAACATAGGAATATCTGAGGGTAATTTATGAGGTATCACTGGCCACCAAGGACCATAGTTGATTAGATCATTGGTGAGCCGGTTTAAATATGGTAACTCCAAAGTTGCAACAAAAGACAATTGTCGATTAAGGTCGGGTTGAGCATAGCCAGGGTATGATGGAATTGCTTGAGAAATAGACCTTTGAGCATCAGCATAAGGAATCTATTGCTGGTAACCCAGATAGGGGTTGTTTTGATAGGAAAAATCTTGAGGATTCTGTTGACCAAAACCTAGGTACAATACTTGTTGAAATGAAGGTTGTGGCATTTGAGCGTGTGGCTGCTAAGGGGTCTGTCCATCAATGTTATAACCCAAATTAGGATAACTTGGATTTGGTTGAGAATAAGCATAACCTAGTTGTAGCTGTGACATCCCATAATATGGTAATATAGCTTGTGAATAAAATATTTTGGGTACAAGTGGTTGTTGTAAACTAGCCGAAGGAGTTGGAGTTTGAGGGCCTAAAACTTGAGGGTATTGGGTTGAAGGACCTGCCTGAAATGGTTGACGAACAATAGTTTGAGTCTATAATAGGGGTAAGGATGTATTAACAAGTGGAGTTGATGTGGGTGCAATAGGTTGAACCGGTTGATATGAGTATACAACTGTTTGTGGTTGGATAGGCAGAGTGGGCTACCATTGGAAAACATTCATTTCGACATTAGGATGACCAAATAATGACAAAGTACTGTCAAAGTGGGTGACCATGGGTTTCCCCCCAGCATGAGGAGTGTAATAAGACTGAAAATATTGTTGTCCAAATGCAGAGAGTCAAATTGAGATGGCACTGGATGGAATAGACCTAGATGGACCAGCTTGATATTGCCCTGATGATGGATATATATGATCAAGCCGTTCAATACTCACTATATATTTACCAGTTATAAGACCAGATGATGACATTGGTAAATTCCATGGGTTTGAAGATGCAACATAGAAAATTCTAGATAAATATTTATAACCTGATGGGACCATAGGGCCACCATGTAAATATGGCTATGGTGATGTTGTGAACATCAACGGGGTAGCGAGAGCAAGTGCTGTCGCGATTGGGACATATGGTCCAACTAAAGATGTTGGTTCAGGCATGGTTACTTAACCAAATGCATACCCTATTGGATTGACAGGAACTCTAATAAGCACAGGATCAACTAAAGCAGAGGAGGGTGATTGAGGAAAAGGCTCATACAAGTAAAGATTCACTCCAAAATGAGTTGGATATAAAGGTGTTTTGTCTTGCGGGATTTCTTCAATCGAAATTAAACTAGGTGGAAGGATTTCACCATCAGGACCAAAATATATTTAAGGAGGTTGACTACGTGATATGGGAGATTCAATGGCTACAATAGATTGTGGGGTGACAAATACAGGAACAACTTCCATTCGTTTAAATTTGGGATGTAGATGTTCTGGAAAAGAAGAGACGGGATCTGTATCGACTTCTATTTGAACAACGTTGGGTTTAGGAGGTATGGTCTCACTGATTGGATGGATCGTGACCACAGGTAGCTTTGAGGACTCTATCTCGAAAATAGTAGACAAACCAGGATTTGTAGAATCAACTTGTGCCGACTCTAGTATATGCGAGGATGATGCTTCACCAGATGTACTAATGGTACTGGTTTCAGTAGAGATATGTCACCTTCGTCGACCAGAAGAAGCTTCTAGTGGTAAAGGTGGTTTCAATGCAAGTCTACGCAAATGATGAGGAAAGGGACTTTCTTCTTCCATGATGACTGATTTATTTTATGAACAAAAACAAATAAAAAAAAGAAAAGGGTAATTCTAGGAAAAAGGTTTACCAAGAAACTGTGAACTATAGAATACCTCCTAGAGAACCAAGAAGTATGAGCAGGAAATCTCCCTGAATGTTGTGTTTAATGTTTTTGGGTATGTGATATATTCTTTCCATGACTAGCCCCACGCACTGTACGTTGTGCAAGGAGCAACAGGGGGGTCATAGGGGGTGCGGTAGCCCCCCCTGTCGGGATTGGGGGAGTGCCTCGGGAATTTTTTAATCTTTTTTTGTTGTGTGGACCCACTCATGGGCAGACCCACCAATGGTTTTTTGCATGGTTTTTCACATGGTTTTGGGGGATGATAGTTTTCAGCCCCTGGTATTTTGTAGATCCGGTCAAGGGAACTACGGTTATGTTCTAATCCAGGGTTAATGGATTGGGGTTTATGTATGCTTCAACATGTATATATATGTGTTGTAACACTAAAAGGAATATAATGAAAAATCAAGCTAGTTGTCTTGATTTGGGATCCAGGGGAAAATCTATGTGTTTATCTGTTTTATGTTTTATGCTCTTGCTATTTTTTATTTCCTGTTTTAAGATTCGTTTGTAGATAATTCTTGTACAGGGTTAAAACCTACAGGTGTATCAAAATTTACAAGGTGGCCGACTCAGTTCACTATAAATGGATAGGAACCTAAATTTTTCCTCCAAAATATACCCGAAGGTACATGGAAGCCCAAGTCTGCAGTAGCGTTGTCTAATGCGAAACCGCATAGTGAGAGCATCCCTTTATACTTTTCGTACTATAACACCGCCCGATCTAATAGAAGGTACGTGGACGAGCTACAATATACTTACGTACGTAAAGTGAGGTATCACACTTGGAATGTATCGCAAATAATTAATGATGTTTGCTATGTTTAACGATGCCAAAACACGTCTCTAGCATAGACCTTCTGAATGTTATCGTTATGGTTCCAATGCTTTTTTAGGTAAATTGATATAAATTTTAAGCTGATCTTGTTTATCAATTTCCCTTTCAAGGTTCACCGCGATGATGTATTGGAAATTCCTAAAATGCAAGCTAAAATGATAAGCCAACTTTTCAATTTTAACTTTTTCAATGAAAATCTTAACTACAAAGGGAAAGAGAAATCAGATTTGAGAGAAAACAATCAATGAGCACAAACTAATATGCACCTTTCCTAACTCAGTCCTATGCAAAACACACAATTCACTATATGCAAATGCATGTTTTTCTTTTTAGTACCCTTAATGTGAATGCAAAAAGGAAACTATATGCATCAAATCAACAAAAACAAATCCTTTCTTCTTTGAGAAATGATGAATTGAACAATAATTTCTCTTTTAGGAAAAATGAAGAATGAAACTACAATTTTTCCTATAGGAAATGAAGAATTTAACGAAAATTTCCTTTTCAAAAACAAATGGATCTAATGCAGAAATAAAATACTTTGAATTTTATTTGTCAATGATAAATAAAAACACTTAAAGATACATTGAACAAACTTACTTTTCAAAGGAGGAAGAATTAGGTAAATTCACTAGTTTCTATGAGGTATCAGACAATTGAAAACACAACAAACAAAAGGTTGAGTATGAAGGCAATGAAAAATTAGAAAGGAATTTGGTTGGCTTTACAAGTGTCACCTTGAAGACTTGTAAAGCCAAATGTCACAAGACTTGAAGACCATGAGATGAAGACAACTCATCAGCCAAATCATTCGTTGAAGATAAGCACCAGTTTTCCTTTAAAATAGGGTTTGTTTCCAGATTTGGAGGAGGCTAATTAAGATGTCATGTAGTAATGAGCTCTATCACATCCTATTCGAACAAGTGTAGGATTAGTTGTCAAAGATGTAACTATTTTTAGAGATAAGGTAGTTGATGTAATTAGTAGAAGTTTGAGTCCTATTAGGAAAAGGACTGTTTCATAGTGTAGCTATCATTTTATCATTAAAGCACATGTTTTCTTGTTTTGTAAGGTGTCATTAGGAAAATTTCAATGAATCTAGCCAAGAGGCAGATCATCTTTGATGTAACAAGTCTATTAAAGGGAAAATATTCGAATTGGTAAAGGGTTGGAGACTTTTTGCAGCAAATTTCTACCTAATGTATTTTGACTCATATCAGTAATACATAGTGGTTTTCTTCTTGACAGACTTGAGATTCTGATGGCGTTTTTAATGTTTTAGTGATCTACATCTTATGATTTACTACTTGTAGTAGATTTCATTGCTATTACTTAGAATTCATAACTTTATGCTCTAACCTCCTTTAGTAATGAGATGACTATGTTTTCCTATGTTTTATGAATGAATTTCCTTTGAACCATTAGCAGTAGATTTCATAGAATTCATTTTTCATTACTTAGTCAAGGATTTTTTTTAATTTTTCTTATTTAACCTATCCTAAGGTCAAAACCCACCCTCATTCAAATCTTTTATGTCACATCAGTCATAATTTTGTGATATTTTTCATTTCCCAAGGTTATAGCACCGAAAGAGTCATTTTAGCCAAGAATCCACACTTTCGTAGCGAAATACAAAAGAAAATTCACTTTTCGCTATGAAACTGCTAATACTTTCGTAGCAAAAATGCCCAGAATTACACTAAGCTTGCTACAAAAGTAAGGATTTATGTCTATCTTGTCAAAATAGCTACTGGGTTTCAGTTCATGATTAGAGGAGATAGGGTGGAGGTTATTCAAGTCTTTTATGGTTAATTCAAATGTACATAACCATGTATGAGGTAATCATTCCCCTTTTGGCATGTGTGTGTCACGATTTAAGCATGAGATGTCATTTAAAACACAAAACCTTATATTAAGCTGGTATTTGTCACTAAAAATTCATTCTTGCATGTGAAACATCTCAATGTCACTTTTTGAGAGCTGCTTCATCACACCAAGCAACTTGTTGTCCAATTTGGCTTTACAAGTGTCACCTTTTTAAGAGGTCAACTTTGTTATAAAAGGAGATGGTCATGGACAAGAAAGCACAAAAATGAGGCTCTGTGGATAATACAGAAGCTCATGGACCTTAAGCTATTCGTGGAGGACCTTAGCTTTGCTGAAGCATGCATCAGTTCAAGTTGTTTGAATTTCTGCTGGAGCTAATAAGGAAATTGCTATGTTTTTGGACTGTTTGAGAAGTAAGTTTGAAGAGAAGACTATGGATGAAAATAGATAAATTTGGAAATACTGAGATATATTATTGTCAAGTGTAGGACAAGGAAAAATATTCTCTCTCACTTTTCTCACAGGTGCTATCAGTTGGGAGATACAAGGATTTCTTTGAGCCCTATTTGCAGAAAACCAAGTTTTCCTGTTTTACACATGTTTTTCAAATGCAGGTTCTAGACAGATGGAGATGGTTTTCAAAACACCAGGAGAGGATTTTATTAGAACATTATTATTGACAAAAACCTCCTCCCTGTTTTCAAATTACATCATGGATTTGGAGATATAAGCTTTGTTCTAAGACCTATTTTTCAGAAACAAACAGGAAAAATCTGCAAAGATGTTTTAAATATGTAAGGTGATGGTGACTGTGCTCCTAATTAGTTTGATGAGGTCCATAACATGCATAGGGGTTCATGGCATGTTTAATACCAATTCAAAGACCTCCAAGTGTAGTTAGAATTGATCCATGAGGAGTTGGAGAAGAAGGACCTAAAAATGACAGTAGTTGAGGAGCCAATAGCTCAACTCATCATCAACGAGGAAGAAACACGTCAAGACTCTTAGGTTGAGCTGGTTTATGTTTTTAAAGGTCAATGGAATGTTGGAAACAATTTTTTTCAGCTGGAAGGCATATTTTTGAATTTAGGCAAAAATATGGAATTTTCATTTTTTTCAGCAGTTTCGTAGCGTTTCCTAGGTTTGAAGCCAAGAAAACGCTACGAAACCACATGTAGATTTATTTTTGTATTAAAAAACACTTTGAGGAGTTTATAAGAGGAGGAAATGATATGGCGAATGTTTCAAGGCATAATGAACATAATGCAGAAGGAAAGAATTAGAAAATTTGATGGCAAAGGGCATTTTCTGTATGCTACGAAAGTACACTACGAAACTGTCATACTTTCGTAGCGTGTTGTTTCAAAGGTTAATGAGCAGGTTTTTGGGTAGTTTTGGATAGGTGGATACTTTCAAAGAGTCAAAGGACTATTTCAGCATTCATCCAAGAGTTCAAGACCATGAGAGGAAGACAACTCATCAACAAAACCATTCGTTGAAGATAAGGACCAATTTTCCTAAAAAATAGGGTTTGATTCCAGATTTGGAGGCGGCTAATTAAGATGTCATGTAGTGATGAGCTCTATCACATCCTATTCAAACATGTCAAGGATTATTTGTCAAATATGTAACTATTTTTAGAGATAAGGTAGTTGATGTAATAAGTAGAAGTTTGAGTCCTATTAGGAAAATGACTATTTCATAGTGTAGCTGTCATTTTTGTTGGAAATACTAATGGGGGGGGGGGGGTGAATTAGTATTCCTTTCAATTAGAGCATTAGTTAATATTAAATTATTATTAGTGTTTGTTCAATGATAGCAACAAACAAGAGGAACACAAATGCACACAGTTTTTAAGGTGGAAACCCACTACGGGGCAAAAACCACCTAATGCTTTTCTAATAATTCTTTAATATTCAACTCCAATTGAAAATAAAGCTCCAACTTCCTAGAATCTAGAAAATCATTCTTCTCCAGCTCCCACTGGATGGATGCTCCAATGCTCAATATTCTTCAGTATTCAACTGAACGGATTCCCCAACACCTATGAGCTATAACTCACCCTAGCACCACCCTACCACCCTATAGAAGAATAAAAGAAGAATGGACTCTCGTACTAGGGAAAATGGTCCACTTTACAATGATATAAAATGATGTAGAAGAAGAAGATATACTAGATCATAGCTTCAACTTTGACACAACCACCTAATGATGATCCTATACCTCCCAACACTGCCTCTTCAACCCTTGGCAGATAGATACTAGTACAGTTTGTACAATAATGTATTTACAATGACTAAGTACAATGATACCTTTACAATGATTGTATGTAGTGCTGCCCACTTGAAGACTTCATATGATGAACTTCTTCTTGTTGTTATGCACCTTGGTTGCTGCTCTTGTCAAGCTACTCTCTGCTGCACTTTGCTTTGCTTTACTGCCGTAGAAAGTCCGGTCCTTTGAAACCCTTGATAACACATGATCTAGCTTTTTCTTGCCTTCTAGGAGCTCGATATTGAATCTGGTGTATCTCTGTTATTTTAGATCCTCAATATCTGATTTTTTGTCCTGTAGTAGTCCTCTAAGTCTTCTGTCAAATGCCATAGGTCTCACCCAATTTAGATTCTTCAAGAAAGAGTTATGCCCAATCTCTCACAATGCTTTAATTATGGACTATTTCAGGAGAGCATAATTGTACGGCATGCCACGTGTCACTGTTTCTTCATTTAGCTCTGAACTTGATAGAGAAAAAATCAAATAATATGCACTATCTACTAATTTTTATGGAATTCCAATCCGATACTCAGAGAGAGAGTTATGATGATTTTACCAAGGTCACTTCTTTGAGATGAATTTCAGGAGCCTGCAAAAAACCCTAACTTCCACAGATCATATCTCCAAAAATATTGGACACCTTGATATGAAATTTTTACTGCATCTTCCTCAGGATTTTCACTTTTCCTCATAAAAATGTCAGCTTCTGAACATTCGTAGAACAAAATTTAGAGCAAAAATGCCACGATGACCTATTTCAGATGGCCGAATACCTTGCATAAGGAGGAAATCAAGATCATAATTTATATAAATTCTTAGGTTGAGAGGGGCTTCAACAAGTGAACGTGGGAGGGATTTTAGAAGCATAAAAAATATTAATTATGACTTTTCAATGACCCATGCCCCAACCCCATGGGGTTTTAGCCCACTAACTGGGGTTACAAACTTCAAACATGAATATCTCTCAAAACGTGAAGAATTACATGGCATGCCATATATCAATGGAAACATCTTGACAAGTAGAAACCATAAAAAGCATTATTTACCTATAATATATTAATTTGGTAGGTAAAAATTCCCATGCAATATTGGGTTAGCCCCTGGTGCTGCTTGGGTTGACATCAATGACAATCGCCGATCAACAATCTCCCCCTTTGGCATTGATGACAACACAAGTACTCCCCCTGCAATCATGACACCTCCTCCTACAACATTATCTCCCCCTTTGACATCAATGGAAAAGGGTAATTCCCCCTGAAGCACAACCATCCTACAGACTTGTACACACTTCCACTCCCGTTGACACACAACCGTCCTGCAGACCTCTAATCTAATGAGAACTTAGGAGAATCCCAAGCTTTTGACAAAGATATTCAAATGCTTCACGAGGTAAAGGTTTAGTGAAGATATTAGCAATTTGTTATTTTGTACAAACATACTAAAGTTTGATATTCTTTTCAGCAACTTGTTCTCTAACAAAATGATATTTGATAGGAATGTGTTTTTTTTTTTAATCCATGACAGGATTCTTGGAGATGTTTATGGCACTAGTGTTGTCACAGAATATGGGAATATGCTCACTGAACTGTACTTAAAGATATTGAAAATTTTGTTTCATCCAAAGGACTTGAGTACAACATGATGCTGCTGCAATGTATCCTGCTTCCGTTGTAGATAACAAGATTGAAGTTTGCTTTTTGCTCAACCATGATATGAGACAACCACCTAGATAGAATGCTGCTCCACTAATACCCTTACGATCATCAATGCTTCTTGCCCAATCTGCATCTGTAAAGGCTTGAATAATGAGATTGTTACCCTTGGGATACCACAAACCATATTCTTCGGTGCCCTTTAGATATCGAAGAATTATTTTGATGGCAATAATATGTGATTCTTTTGGTGCTGCTTGGAATATTGCTACTTGTCCAACTGCTTGCATAACATCTTGCCGAGAGGCTGTTACATATAGAAGACTACCAATAATAGATATGTACAACCTCTGATCCAAATCCTTAGATGAGTCATCTATGCTCAATTTGCAACCTCTTACCATCGGAGTAAGGATGGGTTTGCAATCTTCCATTTTGAATTTCTTGAGCATTTCCTTGATGTACTTGGCTTGACATATAAATATTCCTTTCTCTTGCTGAGATATTTGAAGCCCTAAGAAGTGTGTCAGCTCACCAAGTAAAGACATCTCAAACTCACTTTGCATCTTTGTAGAAAATCTCTTACTTATTCGATCATCATTGCTGCCAAATATTATATCATCCACATATACCTCAACGATTGTTAAATTATCTTTATCTATTTGTACATAAACATTGCTATCAATAGTACCTTTCTTGAACACTTGTTGACGTAGATATCCATCAAGACAAGCATACCATGCTCTAGGAGACTGCTTGAGACCATATAGAGCCTTCTTTAACATACAAACATAGTCTTCTTTTTGTGATAGTAGAAAAACTTCAGGTTGTTCGATGTAAACTTCTTCTTCTAATTCTCCATTCAGAAATGCTAACTTAACATCCATTTGGTAGACATTGAATTTTCTTGAACATGCATAGGCAAGAAACATTTGGATGGCTTCCATTCTGGCAACTGGTGCAAATTTTTTGTCGAAATCAATTACTTCCACTTGTGCATAGCCTTTGCAAACCAATCTTGCTTTGTTTCTGGTAACCTGCCCATCTTCATTCAATTTGTTCCTGAACACCCATTTAGTCCCAATGAAATTTTTATCTTTTGGTCGTGGAACTAATTCCCAGGTGTTATTCTTCTCAATTTGATCCAATTCTTCATTCATAGCTGCTACCCAATGTTCATTCTTGTTGGCTTCCTCAAAGCTACTAGGCTCAAAGGTTGCTAGAAAAGCAACGTGAGCTTGTTGTGATGAACGAAGCTATCGACCTTTATTTATGTCACCAATGATTTGATTTGATGGATGGTTTTTTTGAATCCACTCTTTTGTTCTCCTTGGAGGAGCTTCTTATTGTTGTTCTAGTATATCTTGATGATCATTGTTTACTTCTTCCTAGTTGATAGTTTCTTCTTGTTCTACGATTTTATCTATGTCTTTTTCAGCCTCTGTCTCAAGTTTCAAAGATTCTAGATCCTCATCATTACTCACCAGAACACCATCTTCGTCAAATGTAACATTTATGCTCTCCACTATCTGTTTTCATCTTAGATTATAGCATTTATAGGCCTTTCTTTTGCATGGGTAACCAACAAAGATACCTTCATCAACACGTCATTCAAACTTACCCAAATTTTGATCTTATCTTTTGATATAACATTTTCTTCTGAACATTTTGAAATATTTTACATTAGCTGGTTTTCCTTTCCATAATTCATATGCAGTCTTATTGCAATTATATTTGGGAAGACCTCGGTTGATAATGAAGACTGCCGTATCAATTGCTTGAACCCAGAATTTTTCATCCAATTTTGAGTCCTTCAACATTGTTCTACCCATTTCCTGTACATTTCTATTCCTTCTTTCAGCAACTCCATTTTGCTGAGGTGTTCATGCTGTTGAAAATTGCCTTTTTTTTCCATTTTCATCACAGTATTGCTAAAATAATTTGGAAGTGAATTCTCCACCATTATATGATCTTAAACACTTTATTTTCAAATCAGTTTCATTTTCAACCAACTCCTTTTAGATCTTAAAGCACTCAAGTGCTTCAGATTTTTTCTTTAGGAAACTAACACCTGTCATCCTGGTATAGTCATCTATCATTAACATGAAATATAATTCTCCATCTGAGCCTTTTTTTCTCACAGGACCACATAGATCAGTATGTATCAATTCCAATGGATGTGATGAAAAGTGTTCTTTTGTTTTAAATTGGACTTTTGTCTGCTTGCCATGCCGACATGCCTCACATACTGTGTTGGAATGTTTTGAGATTTTCGGCATTTCTCGTACTGCTTCCTTTTTTCTTATACTGACAAGATTGTCAAAGTTTATGTGACCCATTCGTTTGTGCCATAACCAAATTTCATCTTCTTTAGCTAGTTCACATGCTTTATTTGCTTCATCCATAACATATATGTCATTTGGAGCTCAACTTGCTGTAGCCACAATTTTACCATACCTGCCTTTCCTGATTTCACATTTTGTGGAGTTGAATAGCATTGTTTGTCCTTGATCACACATTTTTCCAACACTGAGTAGATTTTGATTCATGTTTTCGACCAATATAACATTCTTGGCTATAACATCTTTGCTTCCGAGAGTGACGGTACCTGATCCTATAACGTTTGAAGATCCATCATTTCCAAAGCATATGGTTCCATCTTTCTTCTCTTTCAGAGATACAAATTTATTTCTATCTCCAGTCATATGCGTTGAGCAACCGCTGTCAACATACCACACATATTTATTTTTTTAAGCCTTGAGAGCGAGAGCACAATTATCAGTCTTCTTCTTCTTCCATGTTTGTTCATTCTGTGGCTTCGAAGATTCTTCTGGAGGATTTTCAAGTCTGTAGTCTCTGGCTATGTGTCCAAAGTACTAACATTTGTAACATTCCATATTATTTCTTAAATGTTAAAATATATTGACGTTTTTTTGAGCCCTGGGATGTTCATATTTGAATAATCTCTTGGAATTGTATTGGTTCCTAGGGAACGTGCGACATTCTATAGCTTTATGACCAAATTTTCCACATGAATAACAATAGCCATGAAAAATATGTTGGTACCTGGATGAAAATATTCGTCGAGGAATCGTCTTCCAAGGATGTGCTTGCGAATCTTATCCAATAAAGTCTTCATGTATGTCAGATATCATAGGTTCATTGTATTTTGTTGTAGAGGTCCTGCTTCTTCTTCTTTGTAACCGAGGCCAGTTCTGTCGTTGTAAGTTTGTTGATTGTTGATGAGTTCTTCCAATGCCCTTGAGCTCTTGGCATAGTTTTAGACAGTTTTTTCCTTCTTCACTTCCTTACGCAGCGAGACCAATTCGGTTTCTAATGCTTCCCTTTCTTGGTTTCTTTCTTCCAACTTATTTTGAAGTGACTCTTCAATACATTTGTGTTCTTCAACCTCAATTTTGAGACCTTGAACTTGTTCTTCAAGAGCATTGGAACGGATCTTCTCAGCATTGAGCTCTTTTATAAGCTTGATTGCCTCCTCATAAAATTCTTCTATGGTCAACCCTTCTTCTTCATTGCTTGACACTTCTTGTTTATTATGCTTGGCCATAAACAATACTTTCTCATTGGCTTATTCTTTGCTGTCACTTTCTTCATCGGATGATGAGCTATCTTCTTTAGAGAGAAATTTCCTTTTGGATCCTTTCTTTTTGCCTTGCTTGTTGAATTTCTTAAAGCCTTTCTTTCCTTTTGAGTTGCCATCACTTTTGCTCGGACATTTTGCTACGAAATTCCCAACCTCATCACAACTGAAATATATCAATGGAAGTTTAATTTCGAATTTCCCTTACCAGGTTTTAGGTTTCTCGTAAAGTAATAATATTCTTCATCTGAAAGACCTTCTCCATCATCTCCCTTTTCTTCACACTTGCAGGTGCATGTCATTTCAATTGAATGTTGTTTGTCCTTATTTGTTTGCTTAGGTGCAATGAACGTAGTTTCTAGATTTGAAGTACCCTTTTCTTCATCAAGTCTCATTTCATATGCTATGAGAACTCCATGTAATTCTTCCTTGCTGAGTTTGTCTAGATTTGCACTGTATTCTAAGACCAATATCTCTGGGTTGAATCTCCCTGGTAATGTTCTAAGAATCTTCTGTATAATAGTCTTCTCATCAACTGGTTCTCCCAATCCTTCCAGAGTATTGGTTATTTCATCAACGTATTGGAAGTATGCAGCAATGTTGCAATCTTCTTTCATTCTGAGTTGCTCAAATTTTTCTCTATAGATTTGAAGCTTTGCTTCTTTGACATTTGAGTCACCTGCATATATATTTTCAATCTTGTCCCATACATTTTTGGCTGTTTTACAACCCAATACCTCATGATAAGCAGATTCAATAAGTCCACTGATAATAATATTCTTTTCTTTTGCATCATTTACCAAATTCTTCTTACCTTGTTCATCCGCGGTTGATGTAAATCCATTTTGAACAGTGTCCCATGCTTCGTAACCTTGCGCCAAGAGATAGACCTCCATTCTTCCTTTCTAAAGTGCATAATTATTTTCATTGAATAGAGGTACACCATTCTTGGTATGCTCCATGACCTCCTTCTAGCTGTTAAACTGTTATTGAACAAACCAAGCTCTGATACCAATTGTTGGAAATACTGAGAGGGGGGGGGGGGGGGTGAATCAGTATTCCTTTGAATTAGAGCATTAGTTAATCTTCAGTTATTATCAGTGTTTGTACAATGATAGCAGCAAACAAGAGGAACACAAATTCACATATTTTTTAAGGTAGAAACCCACATCGGGACAAAAACCACCTAATGCTTTTCTAATAATTATTTAATATTCAACTCCAATTGAAAATAAAGCTCCAACTTCCTAGAATCCAGAAAAGCATTCTTCTCCAAAATTTCAATCGATGGACGCTCCAATGCCCGAGATTCTTCATTATTCAACTAAATGGATGCCCCAACACCCAATGAGCTACAACTCACCCTAGCACCACCCTACCACCCTATGTAATAACAAAGAAGAATGGACTCCCGTACCAGGGAAAATGGTCCACTTTACAATGATATAGAATGATGCAGAAGAAGAAGATATACTAGACCATAACCCAAAATTTGACACAACCACCTAATGATGATCTTAGACCTCCCAACACTGCCTCTTCAACCCTTGGTAGATAGACACTAGTGCAGTTTGTACAATAATGTATTTACAATGAATAAGTACAATGATACCTTTACAATGATTGTATGCAGTGCTGCCCACTTGAAGACTTCATATGATGAACTTCTTGTTGCTGTTATGCACCTTGGTTGCTGCTCTTTTCATGCTACCCTCTACTACACCTTGCTTTGCTTTTCTGCTGTAGAAATTCTGGTCCTTTGCAACCCTTGAAAACACATGATCTAGCTTATTCTTGCCTTCTAGGAGCTCGATATTGAATCTGGTATATCTTTGTTAGTTCAGATCCTCAATATTTGATTTTTGGTCCTGTAGTATTCCTTTGAGTCATCTTTCCAATGCCATAGGACTGACCCAATTTTGATTCTTCAAGTGAGAGTTATACCCAATTTCTCACAATTCCCTAATTATGGACTATTTCAGCAGAGCGAAATTGTACGACATGCCATGTGTCACTGTTTCTTCATTCAGCTCTAAAATTGATAGAGAAAAAAATATATTCTGTGCACTATTTGTCACTTTTTACAGAATTCAAATCTGATACTCAGAGAGAGAGTTATGACGATTTTACCAAGGTCACTTATTTGGGATGAATTTCAGGAGCCTGCAAAATCTCTGAATTCCATAGATCATATCTACGAAAATATTGACACCTTGATTTGAAATTTGTACCTCAGCCTTTTCTCAGATTTCTTGGCCACTCATAAAAATTTCAGCTTCTAATCCTTCATAGACAATAAATTTAGAGTTTAAATTCCACAATGACCGTTTCGATGGCCGAATACCTTACATAAGGAGGAATGAAGATCACAATTTATATAAATGCTTGTGCTGAGAGGGGCCTCAATAAGTGAACGTGAGTGGATTTTAGAGCATAAAAAATATTGATTATGACTTTTCAATGACCCATGCCCCAACCCCATGGGGTTTTAGCCCACTAACTGCCATAATCTTCAAACATGAATATCTCTCAAACCGTGAAATTACATGGCATGCCATATATCATCAAATATCTCGATGTGGAAACCTCAGAAAGCATTATTAGCTCCAGAATATAGTAATTTGGTAGGTCAAAATTCCCATGCAATATTGGGTTAGCCCCTGGTGCTGCTTGGGTTGACATCAATGACAACCGCTGATCAACAATCTCCCCCTTTAGCATTGATGGCAACACAAGTACTCCCCCTGCGATCATGACACCTCTTCCTACAACATTCTCTCCCCCTTTGACATCAATGGCAAAGGGTAACTCCCCCTGAAACACAACCATCCTATGGACCTGTACACACTTCCACTCCCCCTGACACACAACCGTCCTGCAAACCTGTAATCTAATGAGAACTTGGGAGAATCCCAAGCTTTTGACGAAGATTTTCAAATGCTTCACGAGGTAAAGGTTTAGTGAAGATATCAGCAATTTGTTCTTTTGTACAAACATACTCAAGTTTGATATTCTTTTTAGCGACTTGTTCTCTAACAAAATGATATTTGATCGGAATGTGTTTTGTTTTTGAATGCATGACAGGATTCTTGGAGATGCTGATGGCACTAGTGTTGTCACAGAATATGGGAATAGGCTCACTGAATTGTACTTGAAGATCTTGCAAATTTTGTTTCATCCAAAGGACTTGAGTACAACATGATGCTGCTGCAATGTATTCTGTTTCCGCTGTAGATAACGAGATTGAAGTTTGCTTTTTGCTCAACCATGATACGAGAAAACCACCTAGATAGAATGCTACTCCACTAGTACTCTTACAATCATCAATGCTTCCTGCCCAATCTGCATCTGTAAAGGCTTGAATAATGAGATCGTTACCCTTGGGATACCACAAGCCATATTCTTCTGTGCCCTTTAGATATCGAAGAATTCTTTTGACATCAATAATATGTGATTCTTTTGGTGTTGCTTGGAATCTTGCTACTTGTCCAACTGCTTGCATAAAATCTAGCGGAGAGGATGTTACATATAGAATACTACCAATCATAGATCTATACAATCTCTGATCCACATTCTTAGATGAGTCTTCTATGCTCAATTTGCAACCTGTTACCATCGGAGTAAGGACGGGTTTGCAATCTTCCATTTTGAATTTCTTGAGCATTTCCTTGATGTACTTGGCTTGACATATAAATATTCCTTTCTCTTGCTGAGATATTTGAAGCCCTAATAAGTATGTTAGCTCACCAAGTAAAGACATCTCAAACTCAATTTGCATCTTTGTAGAAAATTTCTTACTTAGTCGATCATCATTGCTACCAAATATTATATCATCCACATATACCTCAGCGACTATTAAATTATCTTTATCTATTTGTACATAAAAATTGCTATCAACAGTACCTTTCTTGAACCCTTGTTGATGTAGATATACATCAAGACGAGCATACCATGCTCTAGGAGCCTACTTGAGACCATATAGAGCCTTCTTTAACCTGTAGACATAGTATTCTTTTTGTGATAGTAGAAAACCTTTAGGTTGTTCGATGTAAACTTCTTCTTATAATTCTCCATTCAGAAATTCTGACTTGACATCCATTTGGTAGACTTTTATTTTTCTCGAACATGCATAGGCAAGAAACATTCGTATGGCTTCCATTCTTGCAACTAGTGCAAATGTTTCGTCGAAATCAATTCCTTCCACTTGTGCATAGCCTTTGAAAACCAATCTTGCTTTGTTTGTGGTAACCTGCCCATCTTGATTCAATTTGTTCCTGAACACCCATTTAGTCCCAATGAAATTTTTATCTTTTGGTCGTGGAACTAATTCCCAGGTGTTATTCTTCTCAATTTGATCCAATTCTTCATTCATAGCTGCTACCCAATGTTCATTCTGGCTGGCTTCCTCAAAACTACTAGGCTCAAAGGTTGCTAGAAAAGCAACGTTATCTTGTTCTGATGAATGAACCTATCGACCTTCATTTATTTCACTAATGATTTGATTTGATGGATGGTTCTTTTGAATCCACTCTTTTTCTCTCCTCGGAGGAGCTTCTTGTTGTTGTTCTAGTATATCTTGATGACAATTGTTTACTTCTTCCTCGTTGATAGTTGCTTCTTGTTCTATGATTTTATCTGTGTGTTTTTCAGCCTTTGAGTCAGGTTTCAAAGATTATATATCCTCATCATTACTCGCTAGAACACCATCTTCGTCAAATGTAACATTTATGCTCTACACTATCTGTTTTTGTCTTAGATTATAGCATTTATAGGCCTTTATTTTTCGTGAGTAAGCAACAAAGATACCATCATCAACACGTGATTCAAACTTACCCAAATTTTGATCTTCTCTTTTGATATAACATTTTCTTTCGAAGATTCTGAAATATTTTACATTAGCTTGTTTTCCTTTCCATAATTCATATGGAGTCTTGTTGCAATTATTTTTGAGAAGACTTCGGTTGATAATGAAGACTGTTGTATCAATTTCTTGAACTTATAATTTTTCATCCAATTTTGAGTCCTTCAACATTGTTCTACCCATTTCCTGTACATTTCTATTCTTTCTTTCAGCAACTCCATTTTGCTAAGGTGTTCGTGCTGTTGAAAATTGCCTTTTTATTCCATTTTCGTCACAATATTGCTGAAATAATTTGGAAGTGAATTCTCCACCATTATCTGATCTTAAACACTTCATTTTCAAATCAGTTTCATTTTCAACCAACTCCTTGTAGATCTTAAAGCACTCAAATGCTTCATATTTTTTCTTTAGGAAACTAACGGCTATCATCCTAGTATAGTCATCTATCATTAACATGAAATATAATTCTCCATCTAAGCCTTTTGTTCTCACAGGACCACATAGATCAGTATGTATCAATTCCAATGGATGTGATGAAAAGTGTTCTTTTGTTTTAAATTGGACTTTTGTCTTCTTACCATGCCGACATGCCTCACATAGTGTGTTGGAAGGTTTTGAGATTTTCGGCATTTCTTGTATTACTTCCTTTTTTCTTTTACTAACAAGATTGTCAAATTTTATGTGACCCATTCGTTTGTGCCATAACCAAATTTCATATTCTTTAGCTAGTAGACATGCTTTAGTTGCTTCATCCAGAAAATATATGTCGTTTGGAGATTGACTTGTTGTAGCCACAATTTTACCATACCTGCCTTTCCTGATTTCACATTTTGTGGAGTTGAATAGCATTGTGTGTCCTTGATCAAACATTTTTCCAACACTGAGTAGATTGTGATTCATGTTTTCGACCAATAGAACATTCTTGGCTATAACATCTTTACTTCCGAGAGTGACGGTACCTAATCCTATAACGTTTGAAGATCAATCATTTCCAAAGGATATGGTTCCATCCTTATTATCTTTCAGAGAAACAAATTTCTTTCAATCTCCAGTCATATGCGTTGAGCAACCGCTGTCAACGTACCACACATCTTTATTTTTTTTAGCCTTGAGAGCGAGAGTACAATTATCAGCCTTCTTCTTCTTCCATGTTCGTTCATTCTGTGGCTTTGAAGATTATTCTGGAGGATTTTCAAGTCTACAGTCTCTGGCTATGTGTCCAAAGTTCTGAAATTTGTAACATTCCATATTATTTCTTAAATGTTCAAATCTATTGATGTTTTGTTGAGCCCTGGGAGGTTCATATTTGAATAATCTCTTGGAACTGTATTGGTTCGTAGGGTATGTGCAACATTCTATAGCTTTATGACCAAATTTTCCACATGAATAACAATAGCCATGAAAAATATGTTGGTACGTGGATGAAAATCTTCGTCAAGGAATCGTCTTCCAAGGATGTGCTTGCGAATCTTGTCCAATGAAGTCTTCATGTATGTCAGATCTCATAGGTTCTTTGTATTTTGTTGTAGAAGGTCCTGCTTCTTCTTCTTTGTAACCGAGGCCAGTTTTGTCATTGTAAGTTCATTGATTGTTGATGAGTTCTTCCAATGCCCTTGAGCTGTTGGCATAATTTTGGACAGTTTTTCCCTTCTTCACTTCCTTATGCAGTGAGACTACTTCGGCTTATAATGCTTCCCTTTCTTGGTTGCTTTCTTCCAACTTCTTTTGAAGTGACTCTTCAATACATTTGTGTTCTTCAACCTCAATTTTGAGACCTTGAACTTGTTCTTCAAGAGTGTTGGAATGGATCTTCTCAACATTGAGCTCTTTTATAAGCTTGATTGCCTCCTCATAAAATTCTTCTATGGTCAACCCTTCTTCTTCATTGTTTGATACTTCTTGTTTATTGTGCTTGGCCATAAACAATACTTTCTCATTGGCTTCTTCTTTGCTGTCACTTTCTTCATCGGATGATGAGCTACCTTCTTTAGAGAGAAAGTTCCTTTTGGATCCTTTCTTTCTGCCTTGCTTGTTGAATTTCTTAAAGCCTTTCTTTCCTTTTGAGTTGCCATCACTTTTTTTCGGACATTTTGCTACGAAATTCCCAACCTCATCACAACCGAAACATATCAATGGAAGTTTACCTTCAAATTTCCCTTACCAGGTTTTAGGTTTCTCGTAAAGTAATAATATTCTTCATCTGAAAGACCTTCTCCATCATCTCCCTTTTCTTGACACTTGCAGGTGCATGTCATTTCAATTGAATGTTGTTTGTCCTTATTGGTTTGCTTAGGTGCAATGAATGTAGTTTCTAGATTTGAAGTACCCTTTTCTTCATCAAGTCTCATTTCATATGCTATGAGAACTCCATGTAAATCTTCCTTGCTGAGTTTGTCCAGATTTGCACTGTATTCTAAGACCGATATCTTTGGTTTGAATCTCCCTGGTAATGTTCTAATAATCTTCTGTATAATAGTCTTCTCATCAACTGGTTCTCCCAATCCTTCCAGAGTATTAGTTATTTCATCAACATATTGGAAGTATGCAGCAATGTTGCAATCTTCTTTCATTCTGAGTTGCTCAAATTTTGCTCTATAGATTTGAAGCTTTGCTTCTTTGACATTTGAGTCACCTGCATATATATTCTCAAGCTTGTCCCATACATTTTTTGTGGTTTTAAAACCCAACACCTTATGATAAGAAGATTCAATAAGTCCACTGATAATAATATTCTTTGCTTTTGCATCATTTACCAAATTCTTCTTACCTTGTTCATCCGCGATTGATGTAAATCCATTTTGAACAGTGTCCCATACTTCGTAACCTTGCGCCAAGAGATAGACCTCCATTCTTCCTTTCCAAAGTGCATAATTATTTTCATTGAATAGAGGTACACCATTCTTGGTATGCTCCATGACCTCCTTCCAGCTGTTAAACTGCTATTGAGGGAACCAAGCTCTAATACCAATTGTTGGGAATAATGAGAGGGGCGAGGGGGGGGGGGGGGGTGAAGGGGGTGAATCAGTATTCCTTTCAATTAGAGCATTAGTTAATCTTCAATTATTATCAGTGTTTGTACAATGATAGCAGCAAACAAGAGGAACAAAAATGCACATAGTTTTTAAGGTGGAAACCCACTCCGGGACAAAAACCACCTAATGTTTTTCTAATAATTCTTTAATATTCAACTCCAATTGAAAATAAAGCTCCAACTTCCTAGAATCTAGAAAAGCATTCTTCTCCAGCTCCCACTGGATGGATGCTCCAATGCTCGAGATTCTTCAGTAGTCAACTGAATGGATGCCCCAACACCCAATGAGCTACAACTCACCCTAGCACCACCCTACCACCCTATAGAAGAATAAAAGAAGAATGGACTCCCGTACCAGGGAAAATGGTCCACTTTACAATGATATAGAATGATGTAGAAGAAGAAGATTTACTAGAACATAACCCTAACTTTGACACAACCACCTAACGATGATCCTAGACCTCCCAACACTGCCTCTTCAACCCTTGGCAGATAGATACTAGTACAATTTGTACAATAATGTATTTACAATGACTAAGTACAATGATACCTTTACAATGATTGTATGTAGTGCTGCCCACTTGAAGACTTCATATGATGAACTTATTGCTGCTGTTATGCACCTTGGTTTCTACTCTTGTCATGCTACCATTTGTTGCACCTTGCTTTGATTTGCTACCGTAGAAAGTCTGGTCCTTTGCAACCCTTGACAACACATGATCTAGCTTTTTCTTCCCTTCTAGGAGCTCGATATTGCATCTGGTGTATCTTTGTTATTTTAGATCCTCAATATCTAATTTTTGGTCTTGTAGTATTCCTCTGATTCTTCTTTCCAATGCCATAGGTCTGACCCAATTTGGATTCTTCAAGAAAGAGTTATGCAAAATCTCTCACAATGCCCTAATTATGGACTGTTTCAGCAGAGCGCACTTGTATGACATGCCATGTGTCACTGTTTCTTCATTCAGCTTTAAAATTGATAGAGCACAAATTATAGACTGTGCAATATCTACCAATTTTCAAAGAATTCCAATCTAATACTCAGAGAGAGAGTTATGATGATTTTACCAAGGTCACTTCTTTGAGATGAATTTCAGGAGCCTGCAAAAACCCTGAATTCTACAGATCATATCTCCAAAACTGTTGCGCACCTTGATCTAAAATTTTTACTGTAGCTTCCTCAAGATTTCTACTTTTCCTCATAAAAATTTCAGCTTCTAAACCTTCGTATAAAAAAATTTATAGTGAAAATTCCACGATGACTTGTTTCAGATGGCCAAATACCTTGCATAAGGAGGAAATGAAGATCATAATTTATATAAATGCTTAGGTTGAGAGGGGCTTCAACAAGTGAACGTGGGAGGGATTTTAGGAGCATAAAAAATATTAATTATGACTTTTCAATGACCCACGCCCCAACCCCATGGGGTTTTAGCCCACTAACTGGGGTTACAAACTTCAAACATGAATATCTCTCAAACCGTGAAGAATTACATGGCGTGCCATATATCAATGGAAACATCTCGACAAGTAGAAACCATAAAAAGCATTATTGAACTATAATATATTAATTTGGTAGGTCAAAATTCCCATGCAATATTGGGTTAGCCCCTGGTGCTGCTTGGGTTGACATCAATGACAATCGCTGATCAACAATCTCCCCCTTCAACATTGATGGCAACAAAAGTACTCCCCCTGTGATCATGACACCTCTTACTACAACATTCTCTCCCCCTATGATATCAATGGAAAAGGGTAACTCCCCCTGAAGCACAGCCATCCTACAGACATGTACACACTTCCACTCCTACTGACACACAACCGTCCTGCAGATCTGTAATCTAATGAGAACTTGGGAGAATCCCAAGCTTTTGACGAAGATATTCAAATACTTCACGAGGTAAAGGTTTAGTGAAGATATCAGAAATTTGTTCTTTTGTACAAACATACTCAATTTTGATATTATTTTCAGCTACTTGTTCTCTAAAAAAATGATATTTGATCGGAATGTGTTTTATTTTTGAATGCACGACAGGATTCTTGGAGATGCTGATGGCACTAGTGTTGTCACAGAATATGGGAATAGGCTCACTGAATTGTACTTGAAGATCTTGCAAAGTTTGTTTCATCCAAAGGACTTGAGTACAACATGGTGCTACTACAATGTATTCTGCTTCCGCTGTAGATAATGAGATTGAAGTTTGCTTTTTGCTCAACCATGATACGAAACAACCATCTAGATAGAATGTTGCTCCACTAGTACTCTTACGATCATCAACGCTTCCTTTCCAATCTGCATCTGTAAAGGCTTGAATAATGATATTTTTACCCTTGGGATACCACAAACCATATTCTTCGGTGCCCTTTAGATATCAAAGAATTCTTTTGACGGCAATAATATGTGATTCTTTTGGTGCTGCTTGGAATTTTGCTACTTTTCCAACTTCTTGCATAACATCTGGCTGAGAGGCTATTACATATAGAAGACTACCAATAATAGATTTGTACAACCTCTGATCCACATCCTTAGATGAGTCATCTATGCTCAATTTGCAACCTGTTACCATCGGAGTAAGAACGGGTTTGCAATCTTCCATTTTGAATTTCTTGAGCATTTCCTTGATGTACTTGGCTTGACATATAAATATTCCTTTCTCTTGCTGAGATATTTGAAGCCCTAAGAAGTATGCCAGCTCACCAAGTAAAGACATCTCAAACTCACTTTTCATATTTGTAGAAAATTTCTTACTTAGTCGATAATCATTGCTACCAAATATTATATCATCCACATATACCTCAACATTTGTTAAATTATCTTTATCTATTTGTACATAAAAATTTCTATCAACAGTACCTTTTTTGAACCCTTGTTGACGTAGATATCCATCAAGACGAGCATACCATGCTCTAGGAGCCTGCTTGAGACCATATAGAGCCTTCTTTAACCTACATACATAGTCTTCTTTTTGTGATGGTAGAAAACCTTCAGGTTGTTTGATGTAAACTTCTTCTTCTAATTCTCCATTCAGAAATGCTGACTTAACATCCATTTGGTAGACTTTGATTTTTCTTGAACGTGCATAGGCAAGAAACATTCAGATGGCTTCCATTCTGGCAACTGGTGCAAATTTTTCGTCGAAATCAATTCCTTCCACTTGTGCATAGCCTTTGCAAACCAATCTTGCTTTGTTTCTGGTAACCTGCCCATCTTCATTCAATTTGTTCCTAAACACCCATTTAGTCCCAATGACATTTTTATCTTTTGGTCGTGGAACTAATTCCCATGTGTTATTCTTCTCAATTTGATCCAATTCTTCATTCATAGCTGCTACCCAATGTTCATTCTGGCTAGATTCCTCAAAACTACTAGGCTCAAAGGTTGCTAGAAAAGCAATGTGAGCTTGTTGTGATGAACGAAGCTGTCGACCTTCATTTATGTCACCAATGATTTTATTTGATGGATGGTTCTTTTGAATACACTCTTTTGTTCTCCTTGGAGGAGCTTCTTATTGTTGTTCTAGTATATCTTGATGATCATTGTTTACTTCTTCCTCGTTGATAGTTTCTTCTTGTTCTACGATTTTATCTGTGTCTTTTTCAGCCTCTGTCTCAAGTTTCAAAGATTCTAGATCCTCATCATTACTCGCTAGAACACCATCTTCGTCAAATGTAGCATTTATGCTCTACACTATCTATTTTTGTCTTAGATTATAGCATTTATAGGCCTTTCTTTTGCGTGAGTAACCAACAAAGATACCTTCATCAACACGTGATTCAAACTTACCCAAATTTTGATCTTCTCTTTTGATATAACATTTGCTTCTGAAGATTCTAAAATATTTTACATTAGCTGGTTTTCCTTTCCATAAATCATGTGGAGTCTTGTTGCAATTATTTCTAAGAAGACTTCGGTTGATAATGAAGACTGCCATATCAATTGCTTGAACCCAGAATTTTTCATCCAATTTTGAGCCCTTCAACATTGTTCTACCCATTTCCTTTACATTTCTATTCATTCTTTCAGAAACTCCATTTTGCCGAGGTGTTTGTGCTGTTGAAAATTGCCTTTTTATTCCATTTTCGTCATAGTATTTCTGAAATAATTTGGAAGCGAATTCTCCACCATTATCTGATCTTAAACACTTTATTTTTAAATCAGTTTCATTTTCAACCAACTCCTTGTAGATCTTAAAGAACTCAAATGCTTCAGATTTTTTCTTTACGAAACTAACGGCTGTCATCCTGGTATAGTCATCTATCATTAACATGAAATATAATTCTCCATCTAAGTCTTTTGTTCTCACATGACCACGTAGATCAGTATGTATCAATTCCAATGGATGTGATGAAAAGTGTTCTTTTGTTTTAAATTGGACTTTTGTCTACTTGCCATGTTGACATGCCTCACATAGTGTGTTGGAAGGTTTTGAGATTTTCGGCATTTCTCGTACTGCTTCCTTTTTGCTTATACTGACAAGATTGTCAAAGTTTATGTGACCCATTCGTTTGTGCCATAACCAAATTTGATCTTCTTTAGCTAGTAGACATGCTTTAGTTGCTTCATCCATAACATATATGTCATTTGGAGCTCGACTTGTTGTAGCCACAATTTTACCATACCTGCCTTTCCTGATTTCACATTTTTTGGAGTTGAATAGCATTGTGTGTCCTTGATCACACATTTGTCCAACACTGAGTAGATTGTGATTCATTTTTTCGACCAATAGAACATTCTTGGCTATAACATCTTTTCTTCTAAGAGTGACGGTACCTGATCCTATAATGTTTGAAGATCCATCATTTCAAAAGGATATGGTTCCATCCTTCTTCTCTTTCAGAGATACAAATTTCTTTCTATCTCCAGTCATATGCGTTGAGCAACCACTGTCAACATACCACACATTTTTATTTTTTTGAGCCTTGAGAGCGAGAGCACAATTATCAGTCTTCTTCTTCTTCTATGTTCATTCATTCTGTGGGTTCAAAGATTATTCTGAACGATTTTCAAGTCTGCAGTCTCTGGCTATGTGTCCAAAGTTCTGACATTCGTAACATTCCATATTATTTCTTAAATGTTCAAATCTATTGATGTTTTGTTGAGCCTTGGGAGGTTCATATTTGAATAATCTCTTGGAATTGTATTGGTTCCTAGGGTACGTGCGACATTCTACAACTTTATGACCAAATTTTCCACGTGAATAACAATAACCATTAAAAATATGTTGGTACCTGGATGAAAATCTTCGTCGAGGAATCGTCTTCCAAGGATGTGCTTGCGAATCTTGTCCAATGAAGTCTTCATGTATGTCAGATCTCATAGGTTCATTGTATTTTGTTGTAGAAGGTCCTGCTTCTTCTTCTTTGTAACGAAGGCCGGTTCTTGTTGTTGTAATTTGAATTGATTGTTGATGAGTTCTTCCAATGCCCTTGAAGTTTATTGGTGTAGTTTATGTTGATCTTTCTTTTCTTCACTTCATACAGCAGTGAGACTACTTCGACTTCTAATGCTTCCTTTCTTGGTTGCTTTCACCAACTTCTTTTGAAGTGACTCTTGTTGTTTATGTTCTTCAACCTCAATTTTGAGACCTTGAACTTGTTCTTCAAGAGTATTGATTGAACTCTTCTGGCATTGAGCTCTTTTATAAGCTTGATTGCCTCCTCATAAAATTCTTCTATGGTCAACCCTTCTTCTTCATTGTTTGATACTTATTGTTTATTGTGCTTGGCCATAAACAATACTTTCTCATTGGCTTCTTCTTTGCTGTCACTTTCTTCATCAGATGATGAGTTATCTTCTTTAGAGAGAAATTTCCTTTTGGATCCTTTCTTTTTTCCTTTCTTGTTGAATTTCTTAAAGCCTTTATTTCCTTTTGAGTTGCCATCACTTTTGTTCGGACATTTTTCTACGAAATTCCCAACCTCACCACAACCAAAACATATCAATGGAATTTTACCTTTTAATTTTCCCTTACCATGTTTTAGTTTTCTCGTAAATTAAGCATATTCTTCATCTGAAAGACCTTCTCCATCATCTCCCTTTTATTCACACTTGCAAGCGCATGTCATTTCAATTGAAGGTTGTTTGTCCTTATTGTTTTGCTTAGATGCAACAAACGCAGTTTCTAGATTTGAAGTACCCTTTTCTTCATCAAGTCTCATTTCATATGCTATGAGAACTCCATGTAATTATTCCTTGCTGATTTTGTCCATATTTGCACTGTATTCTAAGACCGATACCTTTGGGTTGAATTTTCCTGGTAACGTTCTAAGAATCTTCCGTATAATATTCTTCTCGTCAACTAGCTCTCCCAATCCTTCTAGAGTATTGGTTATTTCATCAATGTATTAGAAGTATGCAACAATGTTGCAATCTTATTTCATTCTGAGTTGCTCAAATTTTTCTCTATAGATTTGAAGCTTTGCTTCTTTGATATTTGAGTCACCTGCATATATATTCTCAAGCTTGTCCCATACATTTTTGGCAGTTTTACAACCCAACACCTTATTATAAGAAGATTCAATAAGTCCACTGATAATAATATTATTTTCTTTCGCATCATTTACCAAATTCTTGTTACCATGTTCATCCGTGGTTGATGTAAATGCATTTTTAACAGTGTCCGATACTCCATAACCTTTCCCCAAGAGATAGATCTCCATTCTTCCTTTCCAGAGTGCATAATTATTTTCATTGAACAAAGGTACACCATTCTTGGTATGCTCCATGACCTCCTTCCAGTTGTTAAACTGTTTGTATTGAACAAACCAAGCTTTGATACCAATTGTTGGAAATGTGAGAGGGCGGTGAATCGATATTTTCTCGATATTCTTTTAAACTTAGAGCATTAATTAATCTTCAATTATTATTAGTGTTTGTACAATGATATAGCGACAAACAAGAGGAACACAAATGCACACAATTTTTAAGGTGGAAACCCACTCACCGGGACAAAAACCACCTAATGATTTTCTAATAATTCTTTAATATTCAACTCCAATTGAAAATAAAGCTCCAACTTCCTAGAATCTAGAAAAGCATTCTTCTCCAGCTCCCACTGGATGGACGCTCCAATGCCCGAGATTCTTCAGCATTCAACTGAATGGATGCCCCAACACTCAATGAGCTACAACTCACCCTAGCACCACCCTACCGCCCTATAGAAGAATAAAAGAAGAATGGACTCCCGTACCAGGGAAAATGGTCCACTTTACAATGATATAAAATGATGTAGAAGAAGAAGATATGCTAGATCATAACCCCAACTTTGACACAACCACCTAATGATTATCCTAGACCTCCCAACACTGCCTCTTCAACCCTTGGCAGATAGATACTAGTACAATTTTTACAATAATGTATTTACAATGACTAAGTACAATGATACCTTTACAATGATTGTATGTAGTGCTGCCCACTTGAAGACTTCATATGATGAAACTATTGCTACTATTATGCACCTTGGTTGCTGCTCTTGTCATGCTACCCTCTGCTGCACCTTGCTTTGCTTTGCTGCCATAGAAATTTTGGTCCTTTGCAACCCTTGACAACACATGATCTAGCTTTTTCTTGCCTTCTAGGAGCTCGATATTGAATCTGGTATATCTCTTTTATTTCAGATCCTCAATATCTGATTTTTGGTCTTGTAGTATTCCTCTGAGTCCTCTTTCCAATGCCATAGGTCTAACGCAATTTGGAATCTTCAAGAAAGAGTTATGACCAATCTCTCATAATGCCCTAATTATGGACTGTTTCAGCAGAGCGCACTTGTACGGCGTGCCACATGTCACTGTTTCTTCATTTAGTTTTTAAATTGATAGAGAAAAAAATATAAACTATGCACTATCTATCACTTTTTACAGAATTCCAATCTGATACTTAGAGAGAGAATTATGATGATTTTACCAAGGTCACTTCTTTGAGATGAATTTCAGGAGCCCGCAAAAACCCTGACTTCTACAGATCATATCTCCAAAGATGTTGCGTACCTTGATACAAAATTTTTATTGCAACTTCCTCAGGATTTCGGCTTCGCCTCATAAAAATTTCAGCTTCTGAACCTTCGTAGACAAAAATTTAGAGTGAAAATTCCATGATGACCTGTTTCAGATGGCCGAATACCTTGCATATGGAGGAAATGAAGATCACAATTTATATAAATGCTTAGGTTGAGAGGGGCTTAAACAAGTGAACGTGGGAGGGATTTTAGGAGCATAAAAAATATTAATTATGACTTTTCAATGACCCATGCCCCAACCCCATGGGGTTTTAGCCCACTAACTGGGGTTACAAACTTCAAACATGAATATCTCTCAAACTGTGAAGAATTACATGGCGTGCCATATATCAATGGAAACATCTCGACAAGTAGAAACCATAAAAAGAGTTATTGACTTAGAATATATTAATTTGGTAGGTAAAAGTTTGCATGCAATATTGGTTTAGCCCCTGGTGCTGCTTGGGTTGACATCAATGACAACCGCTGATCAACAATTTTATCATTAAAGAACATGTTTTCTTGTTTTGCAAGGTGTCATTAGGAAAAGTTTGATGAATGTAGCCAAGAGGTAGATCATCTCTGATGTAACTAGTCTATTAAAGGGAAAATATTCAAATTGGTAAAGGGTTGGAGACTTTTTGTAGCAAACTGCTGCCTGATGTATTTTGACTCATATCAGTAATATAGAGTGGTTTTCTTCTTAACAGACCTGAGATTCTCATGGGGTTTTTAATGTTTCACTGATCTACATCTTATGCTTTACTACTTGTAGTAGATTTCATTTCTGTTACTCAAAATTCATAACTTTATGCTCTGACTTCCTTTAGTAATGAGATGACTGTGTTTTCCTATGTTTTATGAGTGAATTTCCTTTGAACCATCAGCAGTAGATTTCATTTCTATTACTCAAAATTCATAACTCTATGCTCTCACTTCCTTTAGAAATGAAATGAATTTGTTTTCTTATGTTTTATGAGTGAATTTCCTTTGTTAAATACCCCTATCTACCTCAACTTCCATGTCAATAAACCTTGCCACTGAAACGACTGATTGTTGACTCCATAAGCCCAATGGTTTTAAGCCTACACTCTCTTCAACCTACATACACAAAAATCAAGTTACTTTTCAAATAGAGTTAGCCATATATTTCTATCATTATCTAATATCATAAAGCCCTTTGAGAGACCCCTCTCAGACTGAAGAGGCTAAGCATCAGTCAAAAGTTGGTTTGAAACAGTTACATAGAGTTGTCTGATCAGCACCCAGTCAGGTGCAATTTTGTTATAACATTTTGGTGCGTTTGCCAGGAGTCTGAAGAAATACATCTCCCAAAAATTTTGAAGCTGAACTGTTGAAGGTATCAGGAGCTCAAAATATGTTCGACGCTATAACTACCTTGGCGACTCCATTGTTGAAGAATTCAAACTTTCATAGATTCATGGTGATTGCACTGGACATATGAAGGACTCAGATGCTGCCATTCTTGTTTGAAGGTATGCATGTGTAGATTTTTTGGGAATTTATGGTTTCTTAAATCATTTTCCCATGTATGCATATTTTTTAAGGAATGGTCCAAAATTTAATGGAGAAGATTTGAGTTTGACCTTGAAGCACATATCATATTTTCGTGACTTTACTGAGCTGCTTAGAGTCAAACATGAATATGTTTGCATCATATTGCTCTATGAATCATTTCAAGAGAAATGTAAACAGTGGATTAAAAGCTTTCCTATTAGATCTATTAAGTCCTTTGCACTTTTTTGGCTTATTTTTCTGGAAGAATGGATAGATAAAACAGAGTTGGTGGCAGACTCTCCTTCCATTCAAGGTTTTAAACAATGGAATGATGATCATACTAATGAGGAAATGGATGAAAATTTTTCTTTGTCTTTGTCTTCTTATTTAAAGTCATTTGAGTGCAAGTCAGAATATAAGATTCATTTTTTGGATGAAGTTGCTAAGAGCATTGAGAAAGACATTGAAGTTTTAGAAGACCAAATTCAATCCTATAGTCTTCATGATCAAGATCAGTGTTTTCAAAAGTTTTTCATGCCAGAATACAATGAGAGGGTGCTACTACCTTTCTCTTTTTAGATTGAGGAAGAATACCCTATTTTTGAAAATCTATTTGAAAATCAGTTTGATAGCACACAACTAAAATATTGTGTTGTTGAACAAAGCATTTATGAGTTTTCCAAAGTTGCATAATTTCTTGAGAATCATCAAACATATTATGTCTTCTATGATCCTATAGATGACTACATGGAAGAGTTCTATAGTTCAAATTTCCAGTTTTGTTTTCATTATGAAGATCAGATACATCTTATGTTTCCTTGGTCATTTCAGTATCCTATTTACTTTTGGTTCAAGTGTTAAATCAGATCAATGACTCACTTCATTGGAAGTTTCATGTTTCCGGAATCAAACATGAAGATTGTAGTTGTTAGGGTAGGTAGGAGTGTGTGCGAATAAGCTCAAGTAGACTGAGCATCTTTTTAGTATGTATAGATTTGGTTTTTCAGCAGTAATCATCAAGCTTGAGCCCGAGGAGAAGGCCATAAGAGCTTGGCAAAGTTTTCATAACTTTCAGAGTTTTTATTTCCAAGAAGATGGATGGCACTAGAACTACAAGTTCTTTGGTGTACCACAGGGGCACACAATCCCAAGTGGAGCCAATGTTATCAATCAGAAAGAATGGAGCATCATTTGACAAAGTCCTAGAGGTTCATGTGTCAAAGGTAGGGTCATAGAATTCGTTTTTCATTACTTAGTCAAGGAAAATTTTAAATTTTTCTTATTTAACCTATCCTAAGGTCAAAACACACCCTCATCCAAATTATTTTATGTCACATCAGTCATAATTTTAAGATATTTTTCATTTTCCAAGGTTATAGCATCGAAAGAGTCATTTTAGCCAAGAATCCACACTTTCGTAGCGAAATACACAGAAAAAATGCACTTTTCGTTACAAAACTGCTAATACTTTCGTAGTGAAAATGCCAAGAATTACCCTAAGCATGCTAGGAAAGTAAGGATTTCTATTTTTCTTGTCAAAAAAAATGCTACGTGTCAGTTCATGATTAGTGGAGATAGGGTGGAGGTTATTCAAGTCTTTTATGGTTAATTCAAAGGTGCATAACCATGTCTGAGGTCATCATTACCCTTTTGGCATGTATGTGTCATAATTTAAGCATGAGATATCATTTAAAACACAAAAACTTATCCTAAGCTGCTATTTGTCACTCAAAATTCATTTTTATGTGTGAAATATCTCAATGTCACTTTTTGAGAGCTACTTCATCACACCAAGCAACATGCTGTCCAATTTGGCTTTACAAGTGTCACTTTTTTAAGAGGGCAGCTTGGTTATAAAAGGAGATGGTAATGTACAAGAAAGCACTAAAAGGAGGCTCTGTGGATAAGATAGAAGCTCATAGAAATTAATTTATTTGTGGAGGACCTTAGCTTTGCTGAAGCATGCATCAGTTCAAGTTGTTTGAATTTCTGCTGGAGCTAACAAGGAAATTGCTGTGTTTTTGGACTGTTTGAGCAGTAAGCTTAAATAGAATATTATGGATGAAAATAATTGAATTTGGTAGTACTGAGATAGGTTATTTTCAATCCCAGGACAAGGAAAAATAACCTCTCTCACTTTTCTCACAGGTGCTATTAGTTGGGAGATACAAGGATTTCTTTGAGCCCTATTTTCAGAAAGCAAAGTTTTCCTCTTTTACAAGTGTTTTTCAAATGCCGGTTTTGGATAGCTGGAGATGGTTTTCAAAAAATAAAAAGAGGTTTTTCTTTAGAAAATTCATATTGAAAAAATATCCTCTCGTTTTTCAAATTACATCATGGATATGGAGATATAAGCTCTGTTCTAAGACCTATTTTTCAGAAAAAAACAAGAAAAATCTGCAAAGATGTTTTAAATATGTAAGGTGATTGTGATTTTGTTCCTCATTAGTTTTCTGAGGTCCATAACATGTAGATGGGTTCATTTCATGTTGAATTCCAAGTCAAATACCTCCAAGAGTAGTTAGAATTGATCCATGAGGAGCTGGAGAAGAAGGACCTAAAAATGATAGTAGTTGAGGAGCCAATAGCTCAACTCATCATCAATGAGGGAGAAACACCTCAAGACTCTTAGGTTGAGTTGGTTTATGTTTTTAAAGGTCAATGGAATGTTGGAAACAATTTTTTTTCAGCTAGAAGGCATATTTTTGAATTTAGGCAAAAATCTGGAATTTTCATAGCTTTCAACAGTTCTGTAGCGTTTCCTAGGCTTGAAACCACGAAAACGCTACGAAACCACCTGTAGATTTATTTTTGTATTTAAAACCACTTTGAGGAGCTTCCAAGAGGAGAAAATGATATGGAGGATGTGTCAAGGCATAATGAACACAATTCAGAAGGAAAGAATCAGAAAATTTGATGGCAAAGGGAATTTTCTGTATGCTAGGAAAGTATGCTACAAAATTGTCATACATTCATAGCGTGCTGTTTCAAAGGTTAATGAGTAGGTTTTTGGGTAGTTTTGGATAGGTGGATGCTTTCAAAGAGTCAAAGGACTATGTCAGCAGTCATCCAAGACTTGAAGACCATGAGATGAAGACAACTCATCAACCAAATCGTTCGTTGAAGGTAAGGACTAGCTTTCCTTAAAAATAGGGTTTGATGCTAGATTTGGAGGCTAATTAAGATGTCATGTAGTGATGAGCTCCATCACATCCTATTCGAACATGTGAAGGATTAGTTTTCAAATATGTAACTATTTTTATAAATAAGGTAGTTGATGTAATAATTAGAAGTTTGAGTCCTATTAGGAAAAGGACTATTTGATAGTGTAGTTGTCATTTTATCGTTAAAGCACATGTTTTCTTGCTTTGCAAGGTGTCATTAGGAGAATTTCAATGAATATAGCCAAGAGGAAAATCAAATCTGATGTAACAAGTCTATTGAAGGGCATATATTCGAATTGGTAAAGGTTTGGATACTTTTTGCAGCAAACTGCTACATGATGTATTTTGACTCATATCAGTAATATAGAGTGGTTTTCTTCTTGACAGACCTGAGATTCTCATCGGGTTTTTAATGTTTCATTGATCTACATATTATTCTTTAATAATTGTAGTAGATTTCATTTCTATTACTCAGAATTCATAACTTTATGCTCTAACTTCCTTTAGTAATGAGATGACTATTTTTTCCTATGTTTTATGAGTGAATTTCCCTTGAACCATTAGCAGTAGATTTCATTGCTATTACAGAGAATTCATAACTCTATGCTTTGAATTCCTTTAGAAATTAAATGAATTTGTTTTCTTATCTTTTATGAGTGAATTTCCTTTGTTAAAGACCCCTATCTGCCTCAGCTTCCATGTCAAGAAACCTTGCCACTAATTGTACTGATTGTTGTCTCCATAAGCCCAATGGTTGCAAGCCTGCACTCTTTTCAACATACATACACAAAAATCAAGTTACCTTTCAAATAGAGTTATACATCTAGTTATATCATTATTTAATATCATAAACCCCTTTTAAAGAGCCCTCTCAGACTGAAGAGGCTAAGCATCAGTCAAAAGCTAGTTTGAAATAGTTACATAGAGTTGTCTGATCAACAGCCAATCAAGTGCAATTTTGTGATAACACAACCAATGATCAATTTTATGTCACCAGCTCTAGCATTCATCCCAGCCTAATCATAATAAACATCTCACCAACAACATATCATTCTAATCACACAATAAATTGAGAATCCAACAACATTTCTTTACCAAAATTCTTGCCTACCTAGCACTAGGATTTGTGCTCAATTTATAAGGCAACTGATGGTGGTTTCTCAATCAATGAATTTTTAATAATAGGAAAGACATGTTCCCAAGATTAGAGGTGTTACTTGGACACATGGATTTGAATTTTGACACATATGGACTCTTCTAGAAGGCAATGGCCATGTGGAGATTACGGAACAATGAGAATTTTGCTCCCATTTGACCAACACACTCTTGAATGTTAGGAAGAGTTTTGCAGAGCACCCTTGAATGGGGGTAGCTGCATATGCAAAGAATTTAGTCCCTTGAGAGGCTGTTTTGGTGAGCTCACAAGTGATATAACATAAATTTCAAATCTTGGAAAAATTTCAATAGAAGTCATGGATGATTTATTATTGTTCTTTGTCTTAGGGCATGTAGCAATGGAAATGGTAGGGGATGATAGACCATATTTCATTGGTTTTGGGGATGATGTCCAGTTTGAACATGTCATTGGGAATGATGCCCAAACTGACCTATAACACCTACAAATTTTATCAATCATCTACTTAGATTTGATGGAGAAAGTGTAAAGATCACTGCTGAAAATCACATCCAAAATCTTGAGGATTTCCTTGATTTGTTTGAGGTGGGAGAGGATGATTGGCATGTCAGAATGTTTTCCCTATCATTGCAAGGAAAAGTTAAAAATTGTTTAAATACCTTCCAGCTGCGAGCATTAGCAATTTTAATCAGTTCACTCAAGTCTTCCTAAATAGATGGGTGGTCATGGGAAATGTTTTTCTCATCATAGAAGAGTATAACTAGTTAAAAAGATATCCAGGGAACACAATACAACATTTTTCATCTAGGTTTAATAAGGTATACCATTCAATACCTACTAATATAAAGCCACCCCCAGGATGGGTTCTCTTGCACTACCCAGATTCCTTTGATCCAGAGATGGCATTCTAGTTAAGAGAAAGGGACCCTACAACCCTAGAAGAAATGAAAAATGTGGTCGTTGATGTGGAATCCAACCTGCTACGTAGAGAAGCCAAGTTAAAAGCAATAAAGGAAGACAAAATAGAAAAAGAGCAGTTGATATCTTCAGGGATAAAACTAGATGTTTTGACAAACATAGTCAACGAAATAATGCATATGATTAGCAAGAAAGAGGAACTTGATGTTCAGATACCTCATGATCCATTAGTTTCAAAAAAGACAAACATAAATGTACCCAAGAATTTTGCAGCCCATCGTGGACACCCTAAAACAATAAATGATTGTTACATGTACTCTGTCCACAACACAACCAAAGATGAAGTCTGAAAAGAGAAGGAGGCAGAGAAATCCTCAGCAATAATGTACATGATAGTTGACCTTGCATACATAGGTACCCATCTCGAATATGATTATCAAGAGGAAGACTATAAGGTCGAGGTTGAGGATGGTTATTCGAAGCAGCCGACACTATGTTCTTTGGATGAACAAACTCAAGGGTCACAATGCAAATATGACAACCAAAATATGCATGCTGATCAAGATTGTAAGAAATAAAATGAAGAAAGATGTCAAGTAAATACAAAATGTATTCCTCTATATTTTTCCTCACTCCTAAGAGAGCATTATAAGCAGGTTGCAAATAGGAAGGCGAAGGAATGCTCCAAGGAGTCAGTTGAGGAAAAGAGGGAGGATCCTGAACCTTTTTCAGATCCAGAATTTCTCCCCCTGAGTCATCCTGAAATCACAGAATCTAAAATAGAGGAAGAAACAATACATCTTGAGTCTTTAACTTTAGGTTTCAATTCATTTCATATTATGAAAGGGAATCTGAATCATCTTCTAGATGATAATCACAGGAGAAGGGATCTCTCTCACCAATCATATAAGGAAATCAGGGATGATAAAATATATATTTTAGATCCAGGGGTTTAGATCTTGAGTTATTTCAAATGTCAAGTAGAAGATAAAATCACAAAGTCTGAATTAGATGATGGATTGATCCATTTTGACTCTCTACCTTTGTGCTTTCATGAATTTCAGATTATAAAAGGGAATTGGGATCACATTCTGGCTGATAGTCCTAAGAGAAAACATGAGGTCTCAGAGGAACCAACACTACCATCTAATGCACCACATGATCCAATAGTAGACGTGTTGGATGGTTTCAACTTTCAAAGTTAATCTTCCTATGTTCATAATTCTCTCAAAAGCTGCTATGATATGGATATGACTAGAAAGTCTTCCCCATTTTCCGATTCAGTAGAAGTGGTAGCACAACACTCATCAGGTAGCATGCAAACATGTTCCGAGTTGATTGAAGACCAGGAAAGCACATATGTAGTACCATGATATGAAGATGAGTTGGCCGAGTCAGAATACCCAGAAATAAATCAAGAGTATCCTGATTGAGTGGTTGTATATATGGAGGAATTGTTCTTTACAAATCCAACACATATTTTTGGCATGTCAGTTGCTTTTTAAAGGTACCAAGAACCATGTAAACAAGATCAGCCTAAGAATTTCTATCAAACACCATTGTCAGGTTTGTCTCTGGACATGGTAAAGAGCAATGAAAGAATAAAGATATTAGAACAATTTCTTGACTGGCTACACTGGCATTATTGTATTGTTTAGAAGGGTAGCCATTTCAGTAGATTAGGGGAGGTAGGTATGCAAATAATGTCAACACTCTCATCATCTTTCCAGCAGTTTTCTTTCTAGTTTCAGCTCAAGTGTGTCCCAGATTATATATTGGAGAGAGTATTGACCTCAACTTGAAGGTTTTCAGCCACAGAGGTTTTGTAGCAGATTAAGTCGCAAGTTTTGGGATCAACCCAATGGATGAGGCCACTAGTCTACGGTCTTCTTAACACCTCCTGAAGGAGCTTCCATCCCCAAATGGAGCCAGTGTTAAAACCTTGTAATTTACAGTATCACAAGGTGATTGTGTATTTTTTCTTTGAAAATTTTTCATACTGTACATAGATGTCAATATTCAAAATATTTTTCTAAGAGAGAATCAAAGGAAATAAAGGTAGCAGGGAGGCTAGGAACAGAATTAGACCATTATAAAGCCAAAGGTAGAATAAACAAGCAAAGATAGAGCATTGAACTTGCTTGGGTTGAGTCATGCACCCTAAGCGGGTCAAGTCATCAAAAAGTCTCCTACGAATAACAAAGGAATGAAATCAATCACATAATTTCCCTCCACCTTTCTTCCATCTCCACTCAACCACTAATCATCTGACGATCCTTGTTGCATTTCACACCCCCATTAGCGTTTTATCTTTAACCATGGGGCGGGGGAGTTTCCGAAATGCGTGGTATCCCATACTGCCCATTCGACTACGTGTCGCGCCCAGGGATTTTCCGAATCTCCATTCTCTATTACCACTTATCACGTTAGGACCCATCCGAAAGCCAACCTTAGGTTTAAAGTTCATGATATAACATTCCAAAGGTGATATACGATCAAGTGGGACCCATTTTACCCACCACACTTCCCTTCCATTTCGTTTTCCTTTGAAAAACATTAAAACCTTACCTTCTTTTCCCCCTTTTCGCTTTACCCTTCTACCTTTACCTTTCCATAATTTTTCACTTACTCTGCTTCCTATTCCCCAATCACGATTAAAGTGGGGCCCCTGATCATATTTCACAGATTTTACATGTTTCGCATCAGAACTAAACGTTAAAAAATGTGACCGCTGATTTGTGATTTTTCGCATTGCTAATATGTAAATACATCACTTTGCATATGCTTTAACTTTGAAAATGGCCACAATCTATTTGTTTTAATTTGCAATGTGACAAGTTGGCCCCACCTCAGTAGCTCCATCCCCCACTTTATAGCCTTTGCAATACATTAATATATCATGAAAACCTCATAAAATTCATACACTTACCGCTGAAACCTTTCGCCGATTTATAAACTTTGCCGATTGCAGGTGGGTCTCTCTCCTCGCATTTTGAAAATTTTAGATGTTAACCTCACATCCTATGAATAAAACTTAAAAGTGTAATGTGCACCTACGATCTGGTCCCACTTTTTCCCTGCCACGTCACTCACCTCCTCCCCCGTGCTTCACACTTTGTAGTTTTTAGCGTTTACATCCCTCGCGCTTATAACTAGAAGCTAAGAATTGCGATGTGTGTTGCGGTCTGGTCCCACCTACCATCCACGTCACCTTCCCTTTGTATCACATCGCCTGTTATATTATTTATAACTTAAATTGTAAATACTGTGAAGTTCATGGATGTGATGTAGCTTCCTAACTACAATTTAAACATTTTTAGGTCTAGGCAATTGAGTTTTGAGCTGTTTTATTTGGAAAAGGGTTGAAACATAACAATAAGGTTGAGGCGGGCAGCAAGAGGAGTTTTAACCAAAATTACTATATTATGACGACATAAAGGACTTATGTTGGAAATATGCCCCGAAAAGGCATGCCAGCACGGGAGGTCAAGTCGGGAAAAGGAAGTTTAGGCATAATTTTTGTGCAAAAGTGCAAAAGTAGTAGAATGCACTGGCACCAATACCAATCAACAAGAAGCGAAGAGAATTGCACTAGATTAATTACTAAACACCAGTTTTCTGCAAAACAGAGTGATAGGTCAGAGCCTCCATTGGTTTCCTATTCGAAGCCATTACAACCACCTCCAAAGCTTACTATTTGGTCTTCTGAGGAGCTATTGAAGCATTTGGATCTACAAAGATTTGTCCAGAATTAATTCCAAAGGTGGTTGTTGTCAGTGATGTCTCAATCAGGCATTGCATGGCCACACTTGTCATTTTCTTCTTAATTGTAATCAATGAAAGGTTGTTGGCTAAGGTAGGGCAACTGACTTAGTCTTTAGATAAATACTGCATGACTTAACAGTATCAGGGGTTGGAAAATTGGACACTGCTGAAGATTGCATTGTAAGAAGTATTGGAACTCCATAAATGTTTGAGTTGGGCATCAATAATAAGAGACCGTTCACAAGATTCTTGTGCTATGTTAATGGTGATGTTTTTCCTCTGTATTAATGTTTTCCTTTGTCTTTTCATGTTGTGCATCAATTTATCTGATTTCAAAACAAAAAAATGTAGGTTAAGATTTGTTAAAAGAGCACCTTAATTATGTTTGTGTTTACTATCTTAATGTTTTCCTCTGATACCTAAATGCAGAATTCAGATACGGTCTTCTCTACATTTAAGTTAAACCTTAATCTCCTTCTCCCATCTCATATTCACACTACTAGTAAGATCCAGTCTGCATAGTTAGCTTTCTCTATGAATTCCCTTGAAAAGTTAATGCACAATTCTGCCTTTTATGACTCCATAGCCCAATGGATTAAGTTTTACAACTTTATATGTCCAACCACCCAATAAATCAAAAAAACAACCCCCATCACTATATCTAGCCTAATATTTGCAATTAGAATCATCAAGCTAAATCATAAATCATAAAATAGAGAGAGCCCTCTCTAACTCTAGGAAGGCTAGGTCCTGTACTCCAAATTGGTTTGATGTTGTCCTCTATCGTTTGTTCTTTCCAATCCTCTAAATTATGGGGTGATAACACCACCTATTGAGGAAACACTTCTGAATTATCCCTCGTACGCAAATATATTATATGTTCTATGTAATTTAAATGCTCCTCCTGGTTTGTCCAAAACAAAAATTGGATTCTTAAAATTGAAGTCCCTAAAATTTTGCATCTTAGAAAATGTCTTGTACTGGAAATATTCTGGGGGCATATTGCTTAAATGTTTGCTGAAGGAAGATGCATATAGGGTTATGAGAGAATTACATGAAGGGGATTGTGGAGGCCATCTCTATTGGAAAAACACTGCTAACAAGATCCTTAAAGCTAGTTCCTATTGGCCTACTCTTTTCCTAGATATCCACAAAATGGTAGCCACCTGTCACAAGTGCCAAATTTTTGAAGGGAAAAGAAAGTTGCTACCTTTGCCCTTACAGCTAATCTCTATTGAGGCTCCTTTTCAACAATGGGGTTTAGAATTCATTGGAGGAATCCATCCCTCATCCTCCACCCAACATAGATGGATCCTTATGGCCACAAAATACTTTACCAAATGGATAGAAGTCATCCCTTATAGAACTGCTACTGACTCAGTGATTATCAAATTTTTCAAAAAAAATTTCCTTTCCATGTTTGGTTGTCCTAGGAAAATCATCACAGATAATTCTGCTGCTTTTAAATCCAAGAAAATGGTGGATTTTTTCCACAGGTATCACATTTCTTTGGGGAATTCAACTGCTTATCACCCTCAAGGTAATGGACTAAATGAATCCTCCAACAAGAGTTTGGTTAATTTCATCAAGAATCTATGAGAATACAATAAGAAATCCTGGCATAACAAATTGGTGCATGCAGTGTGGCTGACAGACTAACAACTAAGAAAACAATTGGCATGTGACCATAATAGTTGGTGTATGGGATGGATGTAGTTTTCTCAACATCGTTAGGAGTGCCAGCCATGAAAATCATTCAAGAGGCACAAGCTGAAGAAAATGATGTACAAAGAAGAATAAGCTAGACCATCCAACTGCAATAGTCTAGAGAAGAAGTTTACAACAGGACTCAGGTTGTGTAAGAAAATATAAAGAAGATATTTGACAAAAGGAAAAAGGCAAATGATTTCAATATCGGAGATAAATTACTACGATGGGATTCCATAAGAGAGGATAAAGGGAAACATGGCAAGTTTGACAACCTATGGAAGGGGCCATATATTTTTCATTCTTTCAGGGGGAATAATGCATTTTTTCTGCAATAAATGGATGGAACAAAGTTGCTTGGAGGTCCTGTCAATGGCAGGATGTTGAAGCATTACCTCTCCTAAGTATAGAGAAATTCCTCACTCCATTGTAAATACCACAATTTTTGGTTCAGATCCTTTCTGAAGGATACCTTTTGTGCTGGAAAAACAACAGTAGAAAAGTTATAAAAAAAATAGCAAAGAGAAGACTCATGGAAATCATTGCAGAGAAGAAGTATGCAAGGCTACTAGTCTTGATGTTCTTGACACTTCCCTAAACATAAGTGTCATCCCCAGCTGGAGCCACTGTTAAAGTCCTATAATTTATAGTATCACAAGGTGACTGTGTATTTCTTACTTTCAAATTTTCATATTGTACATATATTTCAATATTCAAAACATTTCCAAAAAAGATAAAAAAGAAACAGAAAGAAGAAGAAAAGGGGGTGTAAAAAAGGAAAATAAAACCCCACAAAAAATGAATAGTTCTAAAAGTGTTGCAAATAAAAAAGCCGCTACTTTTTAGAAAAAATTATTTAATCATACAGCTTAAGCATGATTTTACAATTTTGAATTTCCTATTGATAGGTTAGAAAATGAGGATTTACCAAACTGTTTAATCTTGGTTTATCAGTAGATAGGTAGAAAATGACATTGCTTCAACACCTTAATCTGGACCAATAGGAGAAATAAGGGATAGGGTTTAGGTTACAATTTCAAAAGAAAAAGGTTTTAGGGTCTGCAAGCCTAAATGCACCCTAAAAAAAAAAATGTTATATTTGTAGTTTGGGTAGTTAGATACATTGAGAAGGCATGAAAATTCCATTTTTCCTATGGTGGAAGAAGACAAACCATAGAAAAGGGTTCTTGCACTCAAAATATTTGAAGAAGGGTTATGTTTTGAAGTTTAGGGACTTGAAAATATTTAAAAATCATCTGCAGAATTACCTTATGTCTAAGTTTTATCCTAAGCCCTATCCAAGCCTCGCCAAATCGCAATCGCACATTGGAAATTGCAAGTTCCGAAATATAGGCATGCAAGATTATGTTATAAAGCGTTGAAGTGTGATTTGCGACACGGGTGGGACCTGAGCGCACATCACAAATTATAGATGTGCGAGTGACCCCCACCTCCGTCTTGCCAAGTCACTCCCCGCACTCCACGCGTCGCAGATTATAACATTTTAATCTTTTTCGCTTGTAACCTTGGCTTTCGAATTGCAATAGGCGATACGAGTTTAAGGCCCCACCTCCTTGACATGTCATACCCACCTTTAAACGCCCCGCACCTTTTCGACACCCCCGCACATCGTCCCACATCTCACAGACCGTAATGCTTTTCGGCCTTCCTCGCCACCTTCAAGTTTTAACCACGAGGGGGTGGGGGTCTGAACTGGGTGATATCCATTACTGCCGACTGAGCTACATGGCGCCCCCAAAAATTTTCGCACCCCCTATTCCAATACTAATCACTGCTCTCACCCCCTGAAAAACTATTTTTTGTAGTCCACCAAACCACTATGTCTTTTTACCATTTCCTGTATTGTTCTCGCCACGTCCGCTCTCACCTGTTTGCTTCACTAAATCACATCCCATCTCATCGAGAAGCCGCTGTGCCATGAATGACCACACTACTATTCAATAGGCCTGCACCTAATCAACAGCCACCAAATCATAGTTTAAAGCTCAAGTTCGGCGTAATAGCAGGGTTTACTATGTTATTATTGTCGATTTGTTATATGTTTTAAATCCGCAATAAAAATATGGAGATTTTACTTTCTTATTACGGTCAATTCATTGTAGGTTTCGAATCCATAATAAAATTTTAGAGAAACACAGTTGAAGAGCAGACTTTATCCATCAAAGAGAAATCATCAGTTCTCTGTAGTTAAACAACAAGGTTCTCTTTCAATTATGTACACAATCCCTTTCCATTATATCCCATTCCTGGTGCTAATATGTGATGAAGTCCCCCTCTTTGTTCCCTAATTCTTTCATCCCATTCTCCATTGCACAGAGAAGAAACAAGCACCAGAAGATAGAAATGCCTCCAAATATAGATCAAAAACCTTTTAATCCTATGGTCTACCCATAAGTGGACCTAGATCACTTGGCTCTAGCAAAAAAAGACTATAAAATCCATGAGACACAGTCAGACTCTGATTTATTCGATGTCTAATGCTGGCTCGAGGACACATTTCTTGATGCAACAGATAAAATTGGCCTATGGGAGACCCAGATACCCCTTTAAATCTTTCCTAAAACCCATAATTGCCCAGAATTCATCGGAAAGTGAAAATACTGCTATGATATTAATTAGAGGACCATAGTCACCCCAACAGGAGAAATATTGTTTGCCATCAATGCCCAATCCATCCAGCAGATTGTGCAGGCCCTCACTCCTGAAAAAATAGTTTCTTTCTCATATGAAGCAATTAGGGAGTGTTATCAGAAGCTTGACCCTGCCAACAGAGCGAAAACTTTGCAACTTTTCATGGCCCCTGATGCCCCAATGCCTACAAAGAACCCTCCTTATCCCTCATCTATCTTTCCTGATAGGACCAAGCACATTGTAACTGTGTTATATTTTTTATTGGGCTATCATGCTGATCAGTGGGTAGATGAAGATGTGATAGGTTTTTTGTCCACTTTTTCCTCAGAAGCTAAAGCCATAGTCCAGTTCAACTATGCTTAGTTTCTTGCAGAGGCCATTCATGAATAGTTTTTAAAGTTTAATACATAGGAGGTTTTCAAATACACCTTTGTGTTGGTATATATGTTTGTCTATTTCCAGTACATAAAGTTTCAATTTCAAATGATTAAGGTAAATGAAGGTGTTGAGCCTCAATCTGTCATCTTCTGGACCACCCTGCTATTAAAAGATCAGATGAATTATAAATACAAGGATTTTGTGGATTTTTTTGTACACCCTACCATTAGCACACTTAGAAATGTAGCAAAGCCTAAGATGAGTGAAGAAATCAGGAAAACCATGCAGCTAACAGAGCAAGTGAAGACCGAATATTTGTCCTTGTACCAAAATTACACAGTGATTCGAGTCTATAGATTCGAGTCTATAGAAATGAGCTAGCCTGTTACAAATTGCCAAAGTTCCTCTCCACGAGGGTCTTTGTACTAAAGTACATAAGGCAAATGATACATGCATATGAGCTCCACTTTGTTTCTGCAAAGAAGAAGGCTCATTTCAAGATCAAGACACAATTTGGGCCTTTCATCTGTAACAGTAGAGTAGTAAGAGAGGAGGTAGAGAAGATACTGGAGGGGATGTGTTTCAACCATAGTTTTTCTTGGTCTTATGACCCTGCAGGGATTATCTCTAGGAAAAGGGTGGAAAATAGATCCACACACTATGTTCACACACACAAACCTGCAATTGAGCAATATGCCAATCAAACAAAATGGGTGACCAACATCCTCCAAGAAGAGGAATAACAGGTGATCTCCAATTCCATCATCCAGACCCCAACACAACAAGAAAGGAATAGTGCAAAAGGAAAATAAGACAATAGGGAACAACAAGAGAAAGATATAGGGAGCAAGAGGCCAAGAGATGATCAGTCACCTTCAGTGACTGATACCTCTAGTAAATAATTCAAACTAATATATAGGAAGAGGGCCAGAATTCACATGAATATTTATCAAAGAGGAGAATTAGGGCAGAAAACAATGATTCATATTGCAGACACCCCTGGGTCATCTCCAGTGGGTGGTCAAACAATGGCCTCCCCTACTTCCTCAGTCACAATGTCTTTGCACCAACAGGGCGTGCATACATCTACTTCTAGGCCTGTAATAGAAGGCAAGGAAAAATCAGTTTATGACACTTTCAAGGAGATAAAGTTGAGAAATGAGGTGCTAAAGGCTAACACATACAATCAATTCTAGAAGCAGACCCCAAGCTCATAGAGTAGGCTACCTTCTTCCTTTGAAACTGAGAAGAGAAGGATGCAAACGACGTTTCTAAAAGCCTCGGTCCCATGAACCCAAGGAGTAGGAGTTTACAAGAAGGAATAATTTGAGTTCAATACCAAGGATATCCATCCAATTGACCAAATGGAATTACACAAGTAGATCAGAGAGATGGTGGCCTCCACCTTGACAAGTACTGTTATGAGCTTTTCAAAACTATAGGTATCTTTATCCAATGCTCAATCATAGCTGAAGATGGAGAAGATATATTCCATGGCTAAAGAAACAAGTATCAAGTCTTTAGAAGATTTAATAGTGAAGATTGGGTATGACCCAACTAATGTTTAGGATATGGAGGAGCTTTTGAAGAAGAAGAATTCTAACATAACAGCCCTCAGGAAACAACTCAAGATGCCAGTAATAGAAGACCCCTTGGCCAAAGGCATTGAGGAAGATGAATAAAAAAAGGTAGAGTTAATGAAGTTAGTTATGGAATATTCTTCCCAAATCAAACAGATGGAGACTGAGATGGAGAAGCTACTGAAGGAAAAAGAAGAAGAAACTCAAGTGGCACTCATCCCACTAGAATATGTCCCCATTTCATCAATTCCATCTGTTGTTCCAACAACTCCTGGAGCATCTAGTGGGACAGACTAGCTCTCAAAGGCCATGGAAAGTATGACCCTGAAATCACAAGAGATCAATAAATTGGAAGCACATATTGGCATCATGAGAGATCAAAAGGTCAGGTATAAAACTACCCATGAGATAGCCAAAAAGAATATTGAGAGGTTGGAGAAGGAAGAGAAGGAATTTTTGGACAACAACATTCTAGCCCAAATGAAATTGATAATTTGGGGTAGTATCATAGAGTCAGCGGATGAAATTTGGCACTCCATCCACATTATTTTTGAACAGAAAGACTTAATTAACAACTACATAGTGGCCATTGAAAAAGAAAATCAGGAATTAGGAAATATGCTAATCACAACCCCTAAAATCATAAAATTTCTGAACTCCAAAAACCAGCTATGAGCTTGAAGAGTAGGATGTACAGGACAAAACAACAACCATATTAGAGCTAAAAAAGGTCCTCACTAAGAGGAATTTAGTAAGGCAATTGGAGGAGAAGTGTCATGAGTTGGACATGGCCATCAACAGATTCTTGAACAACATTGAACCCCTGGTGGAAAAAGTGTTTCCCTCACTATATGTAATTAATAACAAGCTGGTCCAAAAGGGAGATTATATGACTAAGCTCAGAGAAACAACTAAGAATGCTACCAAATTTTCCAGCATCAAAGGAAATGTGACTAGGAAAGTTGTCTTGGATCTCTTAAACAATTACATCTTTATCCAACATGAGATGAAGCATTTTTTCCTCACCAGGCTCACTTTCAGCAAGTACACAAAGGTGGATGAAGTGTATAGACAAGTCATAGGTACGAGAATTCCCAGTAAAAAGGAGTGGAACAAGTTGTGTATGTACCAAGATTGAAAAGTCACGATGGACACATCATCACAGCCACTGATTTACTAGAAGTGCCAATATCACATCATATTTAATGATCCAGTAGAGGCGGCCCAAAATTAGAGCCAGATGTTAGAGCCACCCATCGTTGCCTCTTCATGACCATATCAGCCATCTTCAAGCCCACTTTTTTATCTTACAAAGAGCCGCCGAATTTTTTTAGATCCATGAAGAGCTACTTGAAATTAATTCTACAGACGATGTTTTTTCAGAGATTTTTTGTTTGGGCCTTGCATGGCCAGACTTGTCTCATTTTAGTTTGATTGTAATTAATGAATATTGCCAAAGTAGATTAGGGAAAAAAATGTAGTTTTTAGTTAAATACTGCATGAATTTTAATTAACAAGGGTTGGACGTTGTTAGACCCTACATTGTAAGAACTACTGTACTGGAGCACTGTAATTTTGGAGCTGTACATCAATGATTGAAGACCGTTTACAGGATTCTTGAGTTGTGTTAAATGGTGATATGCTATTTCTATGTGTTAAATGTTTCCATTATTTTCCTTACTGTGTATCTTTTCATCTCACTGTAAAACATAAATTTTAGATTAAGATTTGTTGTCAGAGCATCTTAATTCTGTCTACGTTTGTAGTTTGAATGTTTTCTACTGAAGTCTAATTAAAGAATTCTTAGCTTCTCTTTAGTCACTACTGAACCTTACTATTTATTCCACCTCATAATTCATACTACTCTAAAGATCCATTTAGCATAGTTAGCTTTCCCTGTGATGCTCTTTAAAGTTGATGCATGAATCCAACCTTTAGACTCCATAGCCCAATGGATTACTCCCTGCATACTTGCTCATCCAACCAACAAAATCACTCAAAACAACCAATACCATCATCACTGTATCTAGCCTAACTTAATCATTCATAATATTAAGGAAAAAATTAAATCAGAAATAGAGAGATCCCTCTCTAAGTCTAAGAAGGCTAGGTCCTAGATTCCAAAGAGGTTTGATGTTGTCCTCTATTGTTTATTCTTACCAACCTTATAACTTATAGGGCCACATTAACATTTTTTGTTACCTAGTTTGAATGCAAAGTGATTAATAATGTTTAATGATGGGAAATGTGAATAATAAGAAATAAGCCAAATACAAATAGTTTATAGTTTCATGAAGCAAGCATTTCAGGTAAGTGAACATTTTATTTTGGATGAGAATTCAATGATTATATTTATGGTTGAAATATAGTAACATAAGAGTCAATGCATGGGATAAATAATTTTTATGTGCTTACACTGAAATTAATGCACATTATTAATCTAATTACTTTGAAATAAATCTACATCATATATCTATTTGCATCAAATTAGAAATCAACATCTACATTAAAATCAATGCATCTAGTGAAAATAATAAAATATGATCAGGAATCAACATATATAATAAAATCAATGCATCTAGTGCAAGAAATAAAACATGATTAGAAATAAATATCTACACTAAAACCAATGCATCCAATGCAAGCAATAAAATAGGAGGTGGCCCCAAAGTTACATCCATCAGTTTCATCCACAGTGTGAGAAGGAAGAAGAATTTCTTTTCCTTCTGGGAAAGAAGTAGTTGGCAGGTCCAGTTGAAAGTACCTCCTTACAAAGGATTGACACTATTGTATGGAATTTCAAAACCATTGTTATTAGAATAAATATTATAAAGAGATAAAGGCACAAGCCTAGGTGAAGGATTCCATGATATATGTGTGTAATCACTAGAATGGAAAGGAAATCATGGTGGTTGTTTCTTATCAAAAGTGTAAATATCTTTTGTAGGTCCCACCTCAGATCCAAGAGGCCATCTCGCTACCCTTACAACTAAATTATTCTCTTCCAACCTGTAGCCAATCATATGTGCAATAGCTTGGGTAGCGCAATTGATATTATAAAATTTTACAAAACCATAACCTTTGCTTGAACTTTGCACATCATCCTCGACGACTTTGGCTTCAAATATTCTACGAAAAGGAGAGATTAACTTAATAAATTGTTCCTCTTCCATGGTAGGAGGAAGATATCCCACATATACATTTGAGTGATCAATTTATTTACTATTATTATGTTCAAAGTGAGGTCCTAAACCTAGATGGAAAAAAAAATGGTTGTCAAAACTAGATTCCAAACCAACATGTGAAAAGTTGGGGATGTATCCATGCAAATGAGAACCTCGTACATAAGAGGTCCCAAATTCACGACCCTTTCTTATGTCTGGTCCTATTCCAAAACTTCCATTTTCTGCATGTTCCAAACCTCCATCTAACCATGATAAATAATTTTCTCTAAAACATAGTGTGATGCAGGAGCATCCTACTCAATTGTTATTATTTATTTGGGTGATTTAGGGGGTGACGTTTTTTTTTTAAATTATTTTTTAAATTATGTATATTTTAAATAAATTAAGAGGAAAATCTAAGTGTGAGGGTTATTGTAAATATTCTCTCATAATTGAGAATATTAGTGGATTTGGGTTGTATAGATATCTTAGGGATTATGAACTCCTTAAATAGAATTTAGTTGAGTTAAAGGAGGGATAAAGCTATTTTAGGATTTGGTTGAGTTATTTGTGGAGGAAATCATGGATTCAAATTAATCCACAATTATGTATAAATATGAAGCTTTGTGTGAGGATGGAAAATAGGCATAGAGATGGAATAGGACAGAAAAGAAAAAAGAGAGCATAGAGTAGGAGTGGTGTGTATAGTTGAATAAACAAGTGTAAATTATAATATTTTGGTTATGTATGAATTAAGTGTTTTTTTTTTTTTTTTTTCTGTGCAAATGATTGTAACAAGACATTAAAATCATGGTGGCAAGTCGAATTATGGCATTGTTTTGTGACAGGGAAGTAGCTATGCATGGTGTGTGTGAGTGTGGTTCGACTGTCATTGAGCAGGTTTGATATGGGATCCTCAAAAGAGGAATTTCAGTGCATATAGTATTGTTTGGAATATATGTCTTGTGTGATCAAAGATATATATTATGTATTGAATCTCAGTGGTTGTATTTGAAGATTATGCAAATTATCATTTAATATCCAAAGAAATGGTGGTCTCTATTTTGTTCGCGATTTTTTCTGATTTGTTGCAGAGGCACTGCATCATTTTTCTGATTTGTTGCGGAGGCTCTGCATCATTTGGTATCAGAGCCAGAATATTCCTGCCTATTGTAAGAGTAAATTTTTTCTGAGTGTGTTGTGTGCGCTGCTGTGACATATGGAGTTACAAAAGGGGCTAAAGACGCCTGTTCCACAAGGGGGAGAGCCGCCTTTGTGAACTGTGGTGGCTTGAATGCGATTCGGTTTCAGGAATTCTGAGATGCTAGTTTATTGTTGCATAAGCATAGATGTGAAAGATCTATTGGAATCGATTGCAAAAATTTTTGAAGGACGACTGTGAAATTTATTTCGGCTATGTAAGTTTCTGGAGAAGTCTGTGTTATCATTCGGTGAGGAGCGTGATCTTGGATCTGTGCAATGTGACTTGTGTGTCTGATTGGAGGGCCTGATAGGGTTCTAACTAGTGAGCCTTTAGTCTTGAGCCATAGTAGAGGAAGAAAGGAAGATACTATTGCTATAGTGGCGTGAGGCGGATCCTGATGCAAGAGAGGCTACAAATATCAAAGGATATTTTAGTATCATCGCTACAAGGGCAGAAAGCAAAGACTGCCATTTGTGATCAGAGCTGAGAGTGTGGGTGGACCATTTTGATTTTTTGGTTTCCTTTTTGAAGATGTGCAGAGGAGGAGAAACTCGCGTTGAAGCCTGTGGAAGAGGGGTCTTATATCACTGATTTTAGAGACCTTGGTTAGCTTTTCTCTTCATTGTGGGAGTCTCTTTCAAGAGGTTTCATGGTGTTTTTGTTGCTACTTATTCTAAGTGTCTTGACAAAGTCCATGTTTGAAAAGATCAATTTGACTAATGTATGCTAATGTTATTTGAGGCGAGCATTTCTCCATTACACGCCCATTATAGGTCATTTTACTAGATACTTTGAGATATGAGTCGAGCTTTTGAAAGAACCTCCTTGTGTTGAATTGAGGAGTTGTCGAAGGATCAATGTTGGATCATTGTGGATCAAGCAACATGGAACACTACTGTAGCATTGTCATCTTGGAGGTTGTCTACATTTGGCTGTGTTTGATGCGGCCATGGAAGGAGAGTAAAGAATACAGTTGAAGACTATCGAAGAAGCATAGTCATATCAGTTGCTGACTGTGGATTGGCATTACCATGGCTGATGAGTGAGTAACGATAACTTTTTTTGTCATTGATATAACATTATAGCATTGTGTTGTATTGTCATAAATGTTAGGATGCCCTAGAATCAAACTTCACCCCAGTTAGTAGATCTTGACCAAGAGGCCTGCGAGCTCAGACATGTTGGTGGAAATGACGTAAACTCGAGTGTTTCAACAACATAATCAGTGGCAAGTCTTCCATTAGATAAGCGACCAGTGGGACTGTTCATTGGTGAAGGTGGTGAGATCTAATTAGTGAGGTAGCAACGTGGTCATTAACGCTACCGAGAAAGTGCAACAATAGCAATGTTCAGACCTGTTGAGGCGTTGTGGACCTATTTCAATATTAGAGTCATGAGCCTATGCCAGAGGAGCGACGTGGCAGGTGGCAGAGGAGATTTCTACCAGCCTACGTGGAGGTCATGGAGGTTATGCCTGAGAGCTATTGGTCATTGGTGTAAGCTGTGTGCATGGTGCCAGATCCATGTGATTGTGTCCCATGGAGGGGCCAGTGTGTGCTGGGTATGTGAAGGGCACATGAATATTCACAGTGATAAGAATGACGCTTGAATAGGAAATTTGTGCAGGATGACCACTAATATAAGCTAAAGAGGCATAAAATCCTGAGAGTTGAAAATTTCAAAGTAAATGTTATTAAATAACCTTGAAGGGAATGTAAGGTATGAAAATTAATTTCAGAAGGGCATTTTAAATGGTGAAAATTAAATGGTTTATTTTATTTTCATCATAAAATACAAATTGGGAAAAGTGAAAGTTATTATATGATTAAGGTGTTGTAGGTCACCAAGGGGATTTCATTTCGATTGTTTAAGTATCATGTGAGTCAAATAAAGTGATAATGGGAGATGACATAATTAGTGCTCTATGATATTATCATATAATAAGAATGTAGTTTGAGAGATAATTGGTGGAGTGAGTATTTTACATCATGAGAATGTATTAAGGGTGGATGTTCATTTGTATATTGTATAACTTGAATTAGAGTCAAAATATCCACTATTGTAATTATTAAGTCAAGGTTTAAATTCAAATAAGATGTCAAGGTCAAATGAAGAAATTTGGATAGCTTGAGTCAAGTTAAACCATTGAGTTATTGTACAAAAGGGTGCATTTTTCATCCAAGTTGAAGAGTTGATGTCAAGTCTGGAGTCAAAGAGTCTTAAATCAAGTCAAAGATTTGAATTTAATTGGGTGCATGATCGGTGGAGCTCGACACCAAAAGAGTTTGGTCATTGTAACATAAGAAATACTGCAGTTGTTATTTGTAGCAAAGAGAATTAAGAGAGTTGCCAAAAGATGATTCCAAGACAAAGAACCAAAAGATACCAAGCCCAGGAAGAGAGCTTGCAATGTTGGATGGCAAGTAGTAAGACTTGCTGAAAAGGGGATTTGAATGAGATCCACAAGTGAACAGATGAAATTCAAAAAGAAGGAAAAAATGACTGTTAATAGTCATTTTAGAGGTTCTAAGAAAGGCCACAACAGAAGAAAGAAGGAAGATTCCAAGGAAATGGCATATGGAAGTATTTGACTGCTGAAGAATATGAGAGGGAGAAGGCTGAGATTGCAGTTCATCTTGAGTTCTTGATGGAATTGTTGTAGAGAAATAAGAAAGACCAGAGACATGGTTGGACCATGAGAAAGAAAGTGAAATGGCAGAGACTACAAGTAAAGAGGAATCAACAGGTAAATATGTAGTTAATAGAAGAGCTGAGAAAGCTTGAGTAGATGGTGAGTATGTAATTGAGATGTGAAGAACTCAGAGAAACTGAGTTGGAAATGGAAGTTTCAATTTGTGGATCAGAACAGGGTGAAATTCTGGGAGAAGAGGTTAATGAGAAAGATCTCATGGGCTATTGGAATAGTTCAGAACAATTTGAAGATATGTTGACAAGGGAAGCAGATGAGGCTATGAAGCCTTGTATTTTTAAATCTCATAGTTTGTATGTGTTTGCAGGATGTGAGGAAGATGATGGACAGTCTGGTGAAACTATCACAGAGATGAATAAAGCTCTTGAGGTGAAGTATGATGGAGAATGCCTTTTAGAGGATGAAGGTATTGATTTATTGTAGAAGAAAGAATTCATATATGAATTCCTGTTTGGTGTAACACAGCCAGTTGAAGCTTTTATGGAGCAGAAGAATAATGAAAATGCCGTAGAGATATTCCAAGGAGGTAAAAAAATGAATTTGTTTAATGAAATTGACGACATAATTTTTCAATGTGATGATACAGAAAATAGGATAACTCAAAAGGATTGCGAGAAGAAGAATGAAACTGGGAATGAAGGTTGTGATGGAATGCTAGAAAGATTTCAAATGGAAATAGAGTTCTTGGAAAGATGGTTCAAGGAACCTGAAGGAGAAGTGAAGCTTGCAAAACCTGATAAAGAAGAGATTGCAGTTTCCATGCATGATAAGGATGAAATGTCTCTAAATTTTATAGAGTTAAGTGAATGCTTTGACTCTTCAAATAATAATGTGGCTGTAGGTACAGAAGGAAACATTAATAAATATGATGTTGAAATCAGAGAAATTGAGCAAAAAGTATTTGAAGATGAGATGAAAGATAAGGAGTAGCAAGAAAGTTATGTCCTTAGAGACATAAAGGAAACAACAGTATTAATCCAGCAGGATGAAAGCAACCAACAATTCAAAAGAGGATTTACTGAAATCCAGAAGGTCTATGATGGGAGATTAGTGCTTGCAGCATCAAAAGAGGCCGAAAGGTCTTGGATTATTAAAATTAATAATTTGTTGATGAATGCAGGTACAACACCAGATGAGAAATTTGTTACTATAGGGGCAATAAATGACTATAGTTGTGATCAAGGAGAAGTTCTTGATTATTCTTCATTTCAGAAAGTTGAATGTTCAATGCAATTGGAGATGGAAGCATCTGACAAAGAGGAATTAATCTGAGGAATTGGCGAAAGTAATTGTTATGAAGGTCGATGGAATCCGGTGGACAGAATGAGTGATTTTGGTGATGCTGATGTAAATCCAGTTCAAGATTCTTTCAAAGCCTGGAGACTAGAATAATGGGTATCAACGTTTATACAGAAATATGTAATTCCCAAAATAAATATGTTGTGGTATGGAAAACTGAGAGTTACATTCAATAGTGTTCTGAAAATACTATTATGGGAATTTGGTGCAAAATTACAAAATGGACTTGATACTTTAAAAGACCGACAACAAACCAGAGTTTGGAATCCCGGAGATAGCGAGTCATTGAGACTTGTGGTTGTCACATTATTATAGAAAAGTGATAGACCTCATAGACATGAGTCTATGGAAACATTTCTACAAGGGAAGTCTGATGCAGGAGCATCCTACTCAATTGTTATTATTTATTTGGGTGATTTAGGGGGTGATGTTTTTTTTTTAAATTATTTTATAAATTATGTATATTTTAAATAAATTAAGAGGAAAATCTGATTGTGAGGGTTATTGTAAATATTCTCTCATAATTGATAATATGAGTGTAGTTGGGTTGTATAGATATCTTAGGGATTATGAACTTCTTAAATAAAATTTAGTTGCGTCAAAGGGGGGATAAAGCTATTTTAGGATTTGGTTGAGTTATTTTTGGAGGATATCATGGATTAAAATTAATCCACAATTATGTATAAATATGAAGCTTTGTGTGAGGATGGAAAATAGGCATAGAGATGGAATAGGACAGAAAAGAAAAAAGAGAGCATAGAGTAGGAATGGTGTGTATAGTTGAATGAACAAGTGTAAATTATAATATTTTGGTTATGTATGAATTAAGTGTTTTTTGTTCTCTACAAATGATTGTGACAAGGCATTAAAATAGTGGTTCCAAGTTGAATTCTAGCATTGGTCTGTGACAGGGAAGAAGCTACACATGGTCTGTGTGAGTGCGGTTCGACGACAATTGAGAAGGTTTGATATGGGATCCTTGAATGAGGAATTTCAGTGCATATAGTATTGTTTGGAATATATGTGTTGTGTGATCCACAATATATATTATGTATTGAATCTCAGTGGTTTTATTTGAATATTATGCCAAGTATCATTTGATATCCAAAGAACTAATGGTCTCTATTTTGTCCGAATTTTTTTAATTTGTTGCAGAGGCACTGCATCATTTTTCTGATTTGTTGCAAAGGCTGTGCATCACAGTGGTTGAGAGGACTAAATTGGAAGGTCAGACCACCTATTTTTTGTCGATGCCCTGATTACCTCAGGTCCTATTCAAGCATTTCCATTTTGGTGGTTGATTTCAGATTCTTCTCTATCCAAAAATGGGGCCAATCCATCAAGAAATACAGACTTAACCTGTGCCATTTTCTTCTCATCAGGATGAATGAAAGGCTCAAAAATTGTAACCCCTTTTATTTATTAATTGTTTGAAAGGCTTTTGTTTTTGGTTTCATGACAATATTATGATCACCAACAATCTTTTTATATGAATTAGAAATCTGTGGGCTCTTGGGCTTAGACAGAGATTGTGAAGAAACCTACAAATCCATTTATTTCTTCCCTTCTTGTAGGTTATCTAACTTCTTATCCATGATTCCCTCACTTCAAATATTTTCATTTTACATGGAGGAGTATAATGATTTTCATTCCCATATCATGGTATCCCCTCCAGTTCCAACATTTTCACCATTAGCAACCTCAATTTTATCTTCTTCATCTTCGACATTATAATCATCTACTACTTCATATTCTTCACAATCTTGATTGATATCATTTTCATAGTCATCATTATGTATTACATCTTAATTTTCATTATAATAATCCTTATCAAAATATTCTTATTTCTAAAGATAGTCCTCATCCACATCATCTTCATATGGATCATCATCTTGATCTACATAACCTTCATTGACGTCATTTTCATTTGGATCATCATCGTGATCTACATAATTTTCATCCACATCATCTTCATTTGGATCATCATATTGATCTATATCATCCTCATCCACATTAATATAAGCTTCCTCAATATCCGGTTCTGCATCATTTTCTTGATTAAAACATTCTTTAATGTTAGTCTCCTTCATTTCAATGTATTCTCCCTTTAGACATGTTGTAATTTATGCACATGATTTTTTAATTGCTAAAGCATTTCTTGAATTTCACTTAAATTTTCAATGAATGTAGGGCGAAAATTTAATGGCATATTGTGCGACGGATAACGTTCAAAGACTCGCATGGATCTGATACCACTGAAGCAACAAAATTGTAGCTTGTTGACGTTAAATGTAAAATACACAAAGTTATATATATATATATATAGATATATATATATATATATATATATATATATATATATATATATATATATATATATATATATATATATATATATATATATATATATATATATATATATATATATATATATATATATATATATATATATTGAATGTTACAATGAGGCCCCGCTTAATTTAGACATGACTTTTTAGTTAACTGATGACTATTTAAAATAATAATCATTTGATTATTTATTATTTATATCATTTATATTCATTTTATTTTAGATAACTTATATTTGTAACATTAAAAGTTCTCTTCCTCCTCTCGATCATAATTAGTTAATTAATTTACGTATTCTTATTCTTCAATATCAATGAATAATTTACACATTTTTACACGAGTTTGATTTTTTTTTTTCCAAATTAATAGCATTATGTGCTTACAAAAATTATCTTGAACCAATACTTCAATAATAAATTCATGAATAACAAGATTTTGATTTTTTATAGGAGCATTGTTTCTTATGATAAACAATGTCTATAGTCTTTTATAATATGGGCCTTCTAGTATTTTTTTTTAATTATTATTTCTAAATGTTCCATATCAAAGGAATCCTTTTTATCTTTATTAGTTTTAGTAGTTATGGGTTTTTTAACAATAATGAAACATTTTATTACTTTTATTGAGGATTTACTAGCAACCAGTAACCATGAATGCTGACAGAGAGGAAGAGGGGAAACAAATATATTTTTCATGAAACTTAACATTGAATAACACTTGAAAAGAAAAAGAAAAAAACAAAAAACACAAATTTTATAAATTTGAGAAGAAGGCCCATTACAATCGCACTGTGCTAGAGGACCAATTTATCCTTCTACAAAGTGAGGCTCATTATATATAGTATTCTTTGTGCCTTATTGAATTACATCTTTCAATACCATTGGTGGGTATCACTTTCCATTCAGATCATTTTGAGTCTATAATAAAATGTGAAATGGACATTAAAAAGGAAAATATGTGCTAAATTAGGGCAGCCATGAATAGAAAGGCTCTACCACACAAGTTATGATATACAAATAAAAGGAAATTAATGTCACATCTTGACAAAATCATACCTAAGGAAAAATAAATATGGAATTGATAGTCAATAATGCATTAATGATGACAAAGAAAGACCTACCTCTATGTGGAAAGGTTAGTAAAAAAACACCTATGATCTGTGAAGACGGTGCACGTCAAATCTCCCAGTAAAAAAATTATTAATTTGACCCATAACAACTTGAAAGGGTGTCAATTATTAATCACAAAAAATCTCTAAGGATGTTGGGTGTGTGTTATATTCTTTCCATGACTAGTGGCACCCGGGGGGGTGGGTGGGTGGGTCACAGGGGGGTTTGTAGGGGGTCGGTAGTCCCCCTGCACGAGGTCTAGGGCAATGCCCAAGATTTGTTTTTTTTTTGTAAAATAGGTGGGCAGACCTACCTATGGTTTTGTGCATGAGTTTTGTACATGGTTTTGGGCATGATGGTTTTCTTCCCATAGTATTTTGTAGATACAATCAAGGGAACTATGGTTATGTTATAATCCAGGGTTGATGGATTGGGGTTTATGAATGTTGGAAAAATTATATATATATGTATTGTAACATTGAAAGAAATATAATGAAAAATTAATCTGGTAGTCCCGGTTTTGGGATCCATGGGAAAATATCCATGTATATTTGTTTTATGCTTTATGTAATTGCCATTGTATGTTTTCTATTTTAAGAATTAGTTTGCAGATAATTTTTGTACAACATTAAAACCTACAAAGGATAGAGTAAGCACATAAGCCATAAGGTTAAAATACTCATTTCATAGTGTTTCTAAGCCATAATTTAGAGGTGAGTAGGCCAAAAAGGGGTCATTTCACATTTTCACTTGAAGAAACTAGTTAAGTGAAGAAAAACCCCACTCCACCCTAGAAATTTGGATCAATATCTTGGCACATATAAGGCTTCAATCTACATTTCATTTTCAATTGGTACTTCCCTAGTTCGTCTCCTTTATTTTGATTGGTTTTTTTGGTTTTATTTAGATTTCATCCTATTATGGACCCTTTTCAATCATAAGGGTATCATTGTTCCCTAGCAAGGCTAGGGATGTGTTAGTATGAATCTTTCGTCGTAAAAGACCACTTTAGCTACACATAACAAATAGCCCTAACATCGATTATGGCTGCCAAATATCTTTAAATCTGCAATTAGGTGATCCAAATAATGCTGCACAAAACCAGATCTAAGCATAAAAGACATTAAGCAGATAAAGTAAAATGTGGCTCCATGCATCCAATAGACAAGACAAGAACAATGTATTTGAAAGAATTTTTATATTATATTAAAAAGGGGGCACCTGAGAGGAAAACAAGAAAGGTGTTTTTCGGTTCTCCTCAATGGGATGGGTTCTTGAAAGTCCTCAGTGTTTCAGATCTAAAATTCCTCTCTCTTGTTGTTGTAGAAAACCCAGACAAACATAGAACTCAATGGGAGCTCACAAGGCAAAATGGAGAATGTGACCTAGTATAGATCCAGAGTGATCTAATGCAATGGAGGTGACTAATGAATGGGGAAAACCCTTCTATTTATAATAAAATATTAGGGCGGTCTAGAACTCAGTGCATGAATAAGATATTATTAATCGAGTTCTAGAACCACCCTTTAGGAATATTTTATTATATTTGTTGGAGGGAAAAGGATTTTTGACTTGGGTCAATTCCTTTATTTATAAATAATAAATAAATAAATGTTTTATTTATCATTTTAGGGAAATGATAGGAATATAATTAAATAAATAATGGTTTATTTAATTATTTATGGATGATTTAGTCAAATTTAACTAAGAATATTATTTAAATAATGATTTAAATAACTTATTCTTAGGAAATAATTAAATAAATAAGGATTTATTTAATTAATTTCCTTGTTTTAGGTTAAATATGACTGGGAAATATAAACAAATAAGTTATTTCACATGGTGAAATAAATTTTAGTTAGGGTAAAATTGGTCTTACATGGTGTACTTGGGTTCATCTAATGATAATAGGTTAGATGACCAAAAAAATGGTGTAACAGATTGGCCCCCAATGTACGAGTGTTAGGAGAAAATCGTATGACTGAAGTACGTTATAAGAACTCAATCACTAGATATCGAGAGGGAAGTGAGAGAGAGAAATGTAAGGTAGCCTAATGTGCTAAAGGACTAGACCCTGAGGAGACGAGACTTACAGGTGCAACAAGTCTCTAGTTTATGAAGTGGTACCTATGCTAAAGGCGGTGGGGGAGGCATACCTATGCCCGCCGAGACAAAGTACAAAGAATAGGAATTCCAATAAACAAGGAACCAAAATATGAAGAATATGCTAGTGTAAATAGGAGCCAAAAAAATAAAATGATGAATCCCACATACATGTGGTGCCTGGAATAATCATCAGGACTGATAAAATAATATTTTAGTACATGAGATACAAATACACCCTAATGCCCCCTACACATGGGGAAGGGCTCGCAAAATCTGACTGATACATGCAAATCGAAGAGGTGCTGCAAGCGGCTGAGGCCAATATCATCAAATGGGAGGAGCTGCATCTAGGGTTGAAATGAAGAAGTCATCCGGGCATGTGGGGGGCTACTTGCAGGGCCACCCCCTCATGAGGGTTGAGACATCTCACACACACCCGAGAATCACCAATAACTGTTGCTGTATCACTGGACCATCAAGTATACGGATCACGATCATGCTGAAAGGAGCTAAAACCAAGGTACACTGCCCTCTAGACCTGGCTTCTGGAGTAAATGAGGTGATGTAGATAGAAGGAGATCTGCTATAGGTGAGGCAATAAGGAATACCCAACTAAGGCGTGAGAGAAAATAGTAGAGCGATGAACAGACGGAAAATAATGATGATAATGAAATGGGGGATGATCCACAGGGGACCATAAAAAACATGAGTACAAAATGGTATCTCATGACGGAAATTGACACGAATAGGAATGAGTATAGAGGCAAAGTGGTGCCCCCAATGAAATGTGTTGTAAGTGAGAAAATCCGATTTTGAGGAGAGGTGAAGTAAGGCTTCGTGGACAACAGGTGTCCTGGTGAAGTAGCGAAATGCAAAAACAAACAAATGCTGGCTATCTAAAAGAAAATAAAACATGCATTTCGAATGGGAAATGCTAAGGGTAATATCTCTTAATATAGAGTGCATTACGAGGATTAGGAAGTATGTGGCCTTCAAAGTCCTCTAAAAGATATGCCCCCTTACCAAAATATTTACTAATAATGTAAGGACCTAGCCATAATGAGTCGAACTTGCCATGACCGAGGGTATCGTGGGCCTGGTCATATACTAGAACAAGGTCACCTTCATGAAAGGTATGAGGGTGGAATTTTCGGTCATACTGAGCTTTTGTGTGCTTTTTGGTCACTTCAAGAGTTTGTAATGCAACACGATGGTCTTCAGAGGCACACTCGAGCATTATAAGTCGTTGTTCTAGAGGTTGGGTATCAGGGAGAAGTTTGACGGCCAAGTGAAGGGAAGGGATTTCACACTTGATTGGTAAGACTTCCTCCTCGCCAAAGACAAGGTGGAAAGGAGTGAATCTGGTGGCGGTTTTAACAAGAGTACGGTAAACCCACAAAGAAGGGAAGAGCATGAGATTGCAATTGGTTTTGTGCTTACTCACCATTCGTTGAAGCATGGTCTTAAGAATTTTTTTGACCACTTCAACTTGGCCATTACCTTAGGGGTAATAGGAAGATGAATATTCATGCTCAAAACCCAATAGGGAGGATAGCTCATGCTAGATCTGATCTTCAAAATGTCAGCCATGGTCAGAGACTAACTTTTTTGGAACTCCGAATCGAGCAATGACATGGTTAAAGAAAAAGAGGGCTGTAGTGGTTGCCGTATTGTTGAATGTTGGCATAGCTTCGACCCATTTAGTGAAATAGTCAACCACCACAATGATATATTTTTGGTTACCAATAGATGGAGGTCGACATTCCATAAAGTCAATGGCCCATTTAAAAAAAGGACCAGCTGTGACGACAAGATGGAGAGGAGAGGGAGGAGCTCGCGCCTTGGGGGCAAAATGTTGGCAATTGGAACACTGTTTGATTGCTTCAATGCAATCACTGAAGAGAGAAGGTCAAAAATAACCATCGCATGATTTTTTGGGCGGTGGCGAGGCCGAAGAGGTGGCCACCACAAGCGCTGCTATGACAGGCATTGAGGACTTGTTCGGCTTCAGCGTGTGTGAGGCAATGACGAAGGACATTATCTACTCCATGACAATAAAGGTCATCACCGATTAGAAGGTAGCGAGAGGCTTGGTGTCGGATAGGTCGTCGAGCATCATGATCAAGATGAAGGGTGAACTTTTGGGTTCGCAAGTAAGTAAGGATGTCACTGTAACAAGGATCGTCGGTGGTAATGGCAAATAAATGTTCATCAGGAAGAGCATCATTAATTGGAGTATCTTGCGTCATGGTAGGCAGATCAGAAATGAGTTCAGCGAGGACTAAACCTTTCTTAATTTTTGGGGTGACAAATTCAAGGTTGAATTCTTGGAGGATAATGACCCAATGAGTGTACTTCCCACTGAGGATGCATCGACTCAATAGGAAAGCCATGGGGTTGGAATCAGTCACAACCTTGGTGGAACGCATGAGGATATAATGATGCAATTTTTGGACCGAGGACACAACAGATAGTGCTAATTTTTCTTCATGTGAGTAGGACACAGGTGGACCGGCAAGGTTCTTACTGACATAATAGATCACATGTTCGATACCATTATCATACTCCTGGATAAGGACACCTGCAACTGAATAGGTGGAAGCGGAGATGTATAGGATGAAATCTCGGTCAAAGTCAGGAGGACAGATCAAGGGAGTGGATGTGAGAGCATGCTTAAGGGCATCAAAATACTCTTGAGCGTAGGTATCCCAAACAAATGGGGTGTGAGATCAAATAAGTCTAAGGAAGCCATGTGCGGTAGTGGCATAGTCAGGAACGAATCGACAAAGAAAATTAGCTTTACCTTGGAGAATTTGTAGCTGGCGTAAGGTACAAGGCATAGGAAGTTCAAGAATGTCTTGAACTTTCAAAGGGTCGAGAGTTATCCCATCTTTATACATTATGAAACCGAGGAGATGACCAGTGGGAACACAGTAGACACATTTCAATGGGTTAAGGCGAACGTTATACTGGCGACATCGGAGGAAAATGGTATGAAAATCATGAAGGTGTTGCGCCCGATGTTTAGAACGTGCAGTAAGGTCATCTAAATAGTCAAGGATAATATGAGCTAAGTCATGGAAACAATAAGACATGGCTAGTTGAAAAGTAGCGCCGGCATTTTTAAGGCCAAATGGCATGACTCGGTATGCGAAAGTGCCCCACGGACTAATGAACGCAGTTTTAAGTTGATCAGCACGGCGGATAACGATTTGGTTGTATCCAGAGAAGCCATCCATAAAGGATAGAATATCGCTCCCTGCACACTCATAAATGATTTGGTCAATAAATGGTGTGGGTAAGTTGTCTTTGGGACAAGCTTTGTTCAGATCATGAAAGTCGGTGCAAACAAGAATAGTGCCTTGTTTTTTGAGGATGGGAACTGGGTTGGACACCCAAGTGGTGTATTTGATGGGGTAAATGAAACCAGCCTACCGGAGCTTATCGATTTCAGCTTTGATGGCTTCACATCTAGAGGGATAAATGGGTCTCAACTTTTGACGGACTAGAATGACATCAGGCCATGTGTCCATGTGGTGTTCGACAATGGTAGGATCAATTCCGGGCATTTCTGAGTAGGACCAGGTGAAAATATCACAGAATTATTTGAAGAGTTTGGTGTAGGCTTCAATTTCTTCTGGAGTGCATTGGGCACCCATGGTGATATGTTCTTTGATACCTGGTTTTACAGAAATGTCTATTTTGATGGTGGGAGAGATATTAGCCATATTGCCTTCTTTGAAAGCATCAGGTGCAGGGATGGGATTTTTGAACCAATCAACTTTATCGAGAATGAAATCTTTAGATTCAAGAGCATATTGATCATGGGATTGGTGTGGGAGGAAATATGCATGATGGTGCATATCGTCCCACGGAAAATCAGGTTCGGTCATGGCTTTCGTGATGTCTTCATTGGACTGAAAGATGGGAAGAGTTGGTGGAATAAGAGGATCTAAGGAGGTAGAAATATGAGACACCTAATTTTGAGGGAAAAGGATCACATGTGTGTTGGTAGCCGGGAAATGCGGTGAGGAGGAAAGGTAGGAAATAGTAGCTGAAAGTTCAGTCATTCCAGTATCAGGATGAGAAATGGTAATCAGGGTAGACAGGTGGTTTGCCATAAGTGAAGAAGGATTATGGGCAAGAGTGGCTTCAAATTGGTGGTATGTGGCTAAAGAAGCATGATACTCATGAAGGCGGGGGCAAATATGGGTATAATGTCCATGGAAATCTAAAAAAGAACAAGGGTGATTGGTGCACAAGTGTTTAAGTTTCGGAAGGGAATCAGGTATGGTGACATAGACCTCAGGAATATCGGATCCTAGAAACGTTTCATTGACCATGGTTTTGAGATGTGGTAATTCAGGACAGGTATGGGTAGCGTGGCTGACAACATCGCACAAGGCGCACTGAATGGGATGCTTTGGAGGTCGAGGAGGGGCAGAGGTTGTCGGGGTAACTTTGTCCTTTGATGCCCCCCTGCGAGCTTTGCTATTGTTACCTGACATGGTCGGAATAGGAGGTGGTTCCTGATGAGGGGACTGAGGAACTGGTGCAGTGGGAGACACCATGGGTATCAGTTGGACTGGGGTCAAGGCAAGATAAGGTTTGGGTTGACCAGGCAGGGTCGTGGCTAGGGGGTCTAGGTACCAGATGGGTATACCCAAGGTCAAGTTGGGGAGGGATAGGGTGGCCAAGATAGGGACAGAATGAGCTCCAGGAGGGGGAGCAAGGAAAGGAATCTGACTAGTAGGGAAATGGCCAGGAGGAATGGGGCCAAGGGGGTTGTTCTTGGGCAGGATTGACCCAGGAGGGTAGAGAAGCACGTGAGGAATATTCGGGGAAGGATATTTCGAAGGAATAAGGTTGGCTAGCGGGGGCGAGGGGCTAGGAGCTGGTGGGGTTAGGTGAAGGTACATTTGCTGACTAGCCAAAGTGGGCTGTGCAAGGTCAGCCCAAGATGATTGCATCATGCAAACATTTGCCATGCTAAGATCAGATACGAGAGGAGGATCTAAAAAGGTTCCAAGCAAGGAGGAGTCTTTATAGACGCCAGGGGAAACACTGGTCAAAGAATCAACAATTTGCTTATTGGTGACAGTAGAAATGGTGGACTCAGGGGAGGTCTGAGATTTTGGTTCATGGTAAGTCAACTGGTTAAAGGTGACAATCTTGCCATTATGAGGGAAAAACATCTTGCGGTGGACTATGGATGGGATGACAGACATGGAATAGGTGTAATGACGCCCCAAAAGAATGTTGTAGTCAAGAGGGGCGTCGATAACTTCAACTTTGAGACAAACAGTCTTGTCGGAAAGGGTGATAGGACAGTTACGGAATAGGCCAATGGGCTGGGAGGCATGGCCATCCCATGCACAAAGGGTGATTATGGAAGGGGCCAGCTCAGGAGATCCGAGTTGTTTCCAAACCGAAGCAGACATCACACAAGTAGATGGCCCCTCATCAATAATACACCAGGCGACATTGGCATTTCGAATTTTGACTAGGATTTGGAAAGCAACAGAAGGAGGCAGGGGGGAGGGTCTGACTGACGGGCATCGAAAAAAATCAATTGGTCATCAGAAGGATCTACAACACCCACGGTAGATAGTACAACCTTCTTTTGGGAAGGACACGACTGGAGGAGTTCTAGTGTTGAGATGGCAGCATGAGATTGGGCCAGATCATGTACTAGGATATACGAATGGGCAGCCCGACCAGAGGCAGCATTTCGGCGTAATGGTCCTTTAGGAATCTTGGTAGGAACCTCAACTTTGGGTGGAGGGATGTGCAAGGGACCATTGGGTGTCGATAGAGGCTCTGTAGGGCCTGAAGATGGGGACTTGGAGACAGACGGAGCGGAAGGCATGGAGTATTGAAAAGACCAAGTTTGAAGGTTAAGGTCGACGGTGAGGGGTATGTCAGAGGCCATCATCAGAATCTAGTAATCAGAGGAACCAGAAGCGAAGGGTTGAGTGGTTACCGGGGCATGAGGTGGTTGGGTAGCCACGAAGCCTTGTTGAGGAAAAGGGTCAGTAAACACAGCGGGTTGAGAAGTAGCCATTTTGGGAGGGACAGTAGGGGAGGAATTTTGTCCTCGCATGGTGGCCTAAGACTCCCACATCTGTCACATCTATGGTAATAGGGGACAATCATGAGAGTAATGACCATAAACACCACAAAAAGAACAGGGCTTATTGGTGCGAAGTGACCTTTCTAGCTTGGGCTGAGAGCCCTTTGCCTGGTTAGCAGTGTTAGGATCAATACTGGAAGGATTAGATCCGTGATTACCAGAGGCAGATGTATTACCTCTCCTTCACCGTTGAGAAGGAAGAGGAGTAGTCACGCCTTGCTGTGCAAATACTTGCCCTGGAGGGGGTAGTAAGTGCGGCTGCGGGGGTGGAGAAGGCAAGGGAGTGGGAGGTCCAAATGCTGGAGGAGCTGGGACACCAGGTTGTGGGTAAGGATAAGGGTGAGGATGGGAAAAATTGAGGTAAGCAGGAGTGTGGGAAAAAGGAGGAGGTATGCCATATCCAAGATACATGTTACCTGAAGGGGGAAAGGTGCTCGAGGTGCTGGCCCCTCCTGGAGGGAAACCATAGGCCATAAGAGGTTGAGTAGAGGTATGTGAAAGAGTTCCAACAATACCGTCGGTGGAGTGAGATGCCCACGGGGCATTAGCGCCACTGGGCTTGGGGAGGTCAGGAAGAACGGTATAAACATAACCAGATTTAGCATAGATAAGGTCATATTTCAAGGCTATTTGGAGGGTGGCTTCTTCAGTATGGGGAAAATGGGAGGCGACATCTTTGCCGATGGGAGGTAAGAGAGAGTGAAGGAACCATTCCATATAAACCCAATCTTCAAAGGGGGGGGCGCGACATAAGCTCCGTCTTCGTCGCCATTCTTGGACATGAACGGAAAGGCGGGTCGAAGAGGATTGATGAAAAGAAGTCAAGAGTTCAGGACCAGTGTCGTATCAGAGAGGGAGCTGGAAATAAGATAAAAAGGCCTGGGCAATGGTCGCAAAGGTGGTATGGGAAGAGGTGGCTTGATCAACATACCATTTAGAAGCTTCATCGGTAAGTGTGTGTTGGAACAGTCGAAGATGGATGGAGTCATCAGTAATGGAATTGGAGGAACACCACATGTGGAAAGATCAGATGTGGTCAGAGGGATCTTCACTAGCAAGGCCTTCGAACTTGGGAATGTCGTAGGGGAGCTTGGCGGGCATAGCAGGCCAACTGACATCATGGCAAATAGGATCATTGATCAGCTGATTGAAGTCGGGGAGACTGAGACCGGCCATATAAGGGAGCAATGGGGCAGTCGAGGCAGGTCTCGTAGTGGTTCCACTGGAAACAAACCCAGCATTAGAACTGGGGTTGCCGCTGGTAGTAGGCCCTGAAGTAGACATGGTGAAAGTAACAGGGGGAGAACCTGGAGTAGGGGAAGAACCCGAACAATCAGAAGAAGAGTCGAAGTGTGGACTCGGGGGAGGACTTACTTAATGAAGATGGGAAGGAGGAAGTCGACTAACCAGAAACTGAGGGTGAAGGCAGAGAAGTCTCCAGGACAAATGCCTTGGAGGCACAATGATGACAGGAAGAAGAAAAACTGACAAGGGCAGGGAGGTGCAAAATCAAGACGAAACAAGGGCAGAGAGGTGCAGTGTCAATTGATTTTAAATTCTTTTCTAGGTAGTGTTAACCAGGATCTTCTTCGCTTAGGGTCAGTGTGTGGCATGTGTTAATTTTAATTGTTTAAACCCAGATGTTTTGAGAGTAAAAGAAAAAGTGTGATGCGTAACTGAAAATAAATCTGCAGTAAATAAGACTGAAAGAACAGAAAATTAACAGCTAACAATGCATCAAGCTAACCCAAGAAGGTGGGTCTCTCAAAACTAGCCTATAAGAGGGAAAAAATCTAATCAAATCACGCTAAAAGAGGCCAATAGATCTAAGGTCGGGAGGGACAGGGATCTAAAGGAGAAATCCGCTGGAAAGAGGTGCAGAAAACAACAAAGAGGCAGAGGCAAGGTTGCTGTTACAAAAAGAGGGGATTAGCTAAAGATAGGAGGGTCAAAGAGGTGACCCTAGAGATGAACCCAAACAAAACTAGATGAGGTGTTTTGAAAGGGAAAAGAGCTGATCTATAGGGATCTGAAAATGAGGTATCAGATCTGAAATAAATAAGGTTGAAACTCTGGAAATTCGGACTTCTGAAATAGCAAAAACTCTCCCACAAAAAGTGGAGTGTACTAGAGCCCTAAGGGGAAATATTCCCACTTAGTTGAGTGAAACAGATCAGAAACAGGTATGAACGGGTAGAGACAGAGACTGGAAAACCCTGACAAAAGCTTCAGACAAACCTAGAAAAAGTGCTGGAAAATTGCAGAAAAAAGGGCAAGTCGCAGGTTCTGACCTGTTTTCAGTCCAGGTCATAGGTTTGGGGCAGAAAAGTGCGACCTCAAGGCCAGGTCAGAGTTTTTGGGCCGATAAGTGTGACCTGTAGATCTGGCTCTCTCGGCGGCAGATTTCAAAAATATTTGTTGTCTCAGCTGCGGCTAATGTCTGTCACCTACGCAATAAGGCCAGAAACACACAGGAGTTAAAAATTTAAATGTTTGAGGTTTTTAGAGGTGAAAAGTACCATAAAAATAGGAAAAAAAGAAAACTGAAGAGAAACCCTAGGGTCTGAAATAGCTAGATATGCAAGAATATATAAAACGATAGCGGTCGCAAAATAAAACTCGTGTGGAGTCGCCAATTGTTAGTATGAATCTTTCGTCGTAAAAGACCACTTTAGCTATGCATAACAAACAGCCCTAACATCGATTATAGCTGCCAAATATCTTTAAATATGGAATTAGGTGATCCAAATAATGTCGCACAAATCGAAATCTAAGCATAAAAGACATTAAGCAGATAAAGTAAAATGTGGCTTCATGCATCCAATAGACAAGACAAGAACAATGTATTTGAAAGAATTTTTATATTATATTAAAAAGGGGGCACCCTATATTACTAGTATAGTCCCGTATTGTTATTAGTGTAACCCCCTTATTGTTATTATTGTACCCTTGTAACCCCCATTTTGTTATTATTGTGCCCTTAAATTATTATTGTTAGGTCGGCTAGGATTGCATTGTGGCCCACTAGGATTACATTATGGCCCCATGGACTCCTATATATAGAAAGGAGGTTTTGTAAATTGTATCATCCAAGAATTGTTCATTTATGTAATGTATTGGAGGTTTCCCCCTCAAAGTGGCTTATTTCTAAGGCGTTGATATCTCTTTTCTTCTATCTTTGGAGCTGGTTACACAACATTTGGTATCAGAGCTTTGGATTCTAGGGTTTCGCTGCTCCAAACAGGTCATCGTGGAATTTTTGTTTTAACTTTCTTTATACGAAATTTCAGAAGTTGAAATTTTTAGGGTATGAAGCCGAAATCCTGAGGAAGATTTTCTAAAAATTTCAGAGCTTGGTTCACAATATTTTCGAAGATATGATCTGTGGAAGTTAGGTCGTTTTTCAGGCTCCTAAACCGGTCATCGTGGCATTTGCGCTATAAGTATTTTTCTACGAAGGTTCAGAATCTGAAATTCATATGGTCCGAAGCTGAAATCTTGAGGAAATGCATCAAAAAATTTCATAGCTTGGTTCGCAATATTTTTGGAGATATGATCTGTGGAAGGTAGTGCTTTTTCAGGCTCCTGAATTTCATCTGAAGGAGGTGATTGTGGGAAAAGTTCAATAACTCTCTCTCTGGGCATCGGATTGGAGTTCCATAAAAAGTGGTCACAAGTACATGGACTATAGTTTCTTGGCTATCAATTTCAGAGACAAAGGAAGAAAAAGTGACACGTGGAAAGTCGTACAAGTTCGCTCTACTGAACCAGTCCATAATTAGGTCATTGTGGGAGATTGGACCTGGCTTTGTGTGGAGGGTCAAAGTGTGGTCAGTGAATGATTGAGTGCCCACATTGGTACCCAAGAGTGATTATTAAGGGTGTGTAATCACATTCACAAGATAATCAATTTGTATCTCCTTAAAAGCAGAAAAAGGTGTGTATTTTTTTTCCGAATTGCATAAGTCTTGTTTGAAGAATCAATTTGAATTGATTCCAAGGGCATATTGTAGAATAGATATTAGTATTGGGTTCTAAAATATGCCCCGTAAAAATAATTCAACACCGATTAATCCTTCAGAAGGCTCTACTATGACTCATGAAGATGAAGCATTGCAACATGATCTATCAAAATTACAAGAGCAAGTGCAACAAATTTCACTCTCTCAAAGAGCAACAAAAAATGAAATGGAAGTTTTGAAGAAAGGCGTGGAAGCAAAGATGGACGGTTTGAAGAAAGGCATGGAAGCTAAGATGGATGGCATGGAATCTAAGATGGATGGCGTGGAAGCTAAGATGGATGGCATGGAAGCTGGCATGGAAGCTAAGATGGATGACATGAAAGACAACATGGAAAACATGAAGAATGATCTAAAAGCAGACATTGAAGGTTTGACAAAGTTGATACAAGAAATGTTTCCTAATGGTGAAAAGACAGAATAAGAACCTCATGATGAGAAAAAAATAAATGCTAATCATGATTTCATAAACTCTAATGTTGGCAGGAAGAACCACCATATTCCAAAAATGGATATGAGGAAGTTTGATGGGAAGGATCCTGTAACATGGATACTACAGATGGAGCAATATTTTGATCTCCATAATGTACAAAACACACAAAAGGTACTCATTGCAACTTTACATTTAGAACAAAATACATTTGTATGGTATCGCTGGATTTTCTCCCTTAAAAAAATTGTCACTTGGTCAATTTTTACGGAAGAAATGATAGAACATTATGAGGATACAAAGAGCAACACCTTCTTTAGCCAATTGGTAAATCTCAAACAAAAGGGTTTAGTGGGGCAGCACATTGAGGAGTTCCAAAAATTGAATATAAGCGTAACTGATATTATAGAGGAACACAGGATCGATCTCTTCATAGGAACTTTAAAGGATAACATCCAACATGAAGTTCGTGTTTTGGAACCAGATTCATTGGAGAATGCATTCAGGTTGGCAAGAAAATTTGAATGTAAAATAATGGTGACAAGGAAGCCTACCACTCAATTCTATAAAGAAGGAAGTGTTGCTATGCCTAGATTTCCACAACCTACAAGGTTGACACCACAACAATTGAACGAAAAGAGAGCAAAAGGGCTTTGCTATAGTTGTGATAGCAAATATACTAAAGGTCATAAGTGTGCTGAGAAGAAATTATTTTACATAGATTGTGAAGATGAATAAGAAAATGAACAAGAAGAGGATATACACCAGGAACCAGCCCTATAAGAGGAAGAAATGAACCTGACCATATCGTGTAATGCACTGGCAGGAATTACCACTCCTCAAACTCTCAATATAGAAGGACATATCAAGAAGAAAAAGGTAATAGTGTTGATTGATTCAGGTAGCACCCATAATTTTATTCATTGTAAGGTAGCTAAGGAATTAAATTGTTTCCTATACCCAGCACCAGAATGTCAAGTGATGATTGCAAATGGAGGAACTATAAATTTCTCTGTAAAATTCCATAATATCAAGCTAACCATGGGGGAATATGTATTGACTAGTCCAATACTTTCCATTCCTATGGGAGGTGCTGATGTTGTACTAGGAGTACAATGGTTACAATCTTTGGGGACGGTAGCTTTTAATTTTCAAGAACTTTTCTTGAAATTTTTTTCAGAAGGAAAGGAAGTCAAATTATGGTTTATTGCAGGGAAGCCTAGAAAGATAATAAGCTCTAATGTCATGACAAAGCTTCTAAAGAAAGAACAACGAGGTGTAATTGCACAATTATGCTCACTAGAAGTTCCAACATCAAAATCATCTATTTCTGCAGATCTCCAACAAGTCTTGGACAATCATTCCAAGGTGTTTGAAACTCCCAAAGGACTCCCACCTATTCGTGATCATGACCATACTATTCATTTGATTCCAGTAAGTGTTCCTCCAAACATCAGGCCTTATAGATATCCTTATGTCCAAAAGAGAGAAATTGAACATATGATTGCAGAAATGTTAGAGGCGGGTATAATTCAACCTAGTCAAAGTTCTTTCTCTGCTCCTGTAGTATTGGTACATAAGAAGGATGGATCATGGAAAATTTGTCCGGATTATAGGGAGCTCAATAAGCTCACCATTAAAGACAAATTTCCCATTCCTGTGATTGATGAATTATTGGGTGAATTACATGGAGCAATTTATTTTACCAAGTTGGATCTTCGTTCAGGATATCATCAAATTAGAATGAAGACTGAAGATATTCCAAAAACAGCATTTCAAACTCATGAGGGTCATTATGAATTTTTGGTCATGCCTTTTGGCCTTACCAATGCACCTTCTACATTTCAAGGGTTGATGAATTCCATTTTCAAACCCTTCCTCAAAAAATTTGTGCTAGTATTTTTTGATGATTTACTAATCTATAGCAGGTCTTGGAAGGATCATGTTGAACATGTTGACAGGGTGCTCAAACTATTGCAGGAGAAACAATTATATGCAAAAACATCCAAATGTTTCTTTGGAGTACAAGAGGTGGAATATCTGGGTCATATTGTATCTCACAAGGGTGTTAAGTAGACCCTAACAAAATTAAAGCCATTAAGGAATGGAAAGTCCCCACAACCATAAAGAAGTTGCGAGGATTTCTCAGGTTAACAGGGTATTATCGAAAGTTTGTTAAGAATTATGGGAGAATAGCAGCACCTCTAACAACATTATTGAAGAAAGATGCATTTTCATGGACTCCTGAAGCAACTAATGCCTTTGAACATCTTAAAGAGGCAATGTGCCTAGCACCAGTCTTAGCTATGCCAGACTTCACAAAAACCTTTATTATGGAATGTGATGCCTCAGGAAATGGAATTGGTGTTGTTTTAATGAAAGAAGGAAGACCCATTGCTTTTGAAAGTCTTTCAATCAAAGGAAAGTATTTACAAAAGGCTATTTATGAGAAGGAAATTTTGGCAATACAACATGCACTAAAGAAATGGAAACCTTACCTAATGGGAAGACACTTCAAGGTAAAAGCTGATCATGATAGTCTTAAACACTTTTTGGAACAAAGAATATCTTCAGAAGAGCAACAAAAATGGGTCACAAAGATGTTGGGTTATGACTTTGAAATCATCTACAAAAAAGGGAAGCTTAATGTTGTTGCAGATGCACTCTCAAGAAAGAATGAAGAGGTGGAAGCATTGCTTTGTGTCATTTATATTATCCAACCAGATTGGATAACTGAAGCAAGAGATGAATGGAAGAAGGAAAAAGAAGTATGGACACTCATTCAAAATTTGTAGAAAGATCCTAGTACATCTGATACATTTAGTTGGAAAAATGATTCTTTATGGTACAAATATCGCTTATATCTTTGTAATAATTTCCAACTAAAACAAAATATTATTTTGGAATTGCACACTTCTCCTTTAGGAGGACACTCAGGATTTTTAAAAACTTACCGCAGGGTGAAGAAAGAATTTTTTGGGGATGGCCTTAAATCTGATATTCAAAAGTTTGTGGCGGAATGTTTCAGTTTGTCGAGCGGAATAAAGTTAGAGGCAATTAAGACCTGGACTACCACAGCCTTTATCCATTCCAAGTCAATGTTGGGAGGATATTTCAATGGATTTTATCACGGGTTTACTTAAGTCCGAAGGAAAGAGTGTCATCATGGTGGTAGTTGATAGACTTACCAAGTATGAACACTTTTGTGCATTATCTCATCCATTTAAAGCAAGTACAGTTGCTACTACATTTATGGACAGAATTCAAAAGTTACATGGAAGCCCAAGGGTTATTTTGAGTGACAGAGATCCCATTTTTACTGGAAATTTTTGGACGGAGTTATTTGCTTGTTTGGGTACTCAATTAGCTCCATATCTCATCTTATCATCCTAAATCTGATGAGTGGCTTGAGATAGTAAATAAATGTTTGGAAGGATATCTTCGTTGTTTTGTATCTGATAAACAAACACAATGGGTCAAGTGGTTACCTCTCGTTGAATGGTGGTATAACACTTCCTTCCATACTGCGGCAAAAATGACCCCATTTATGGCACTTTATGGCTATCATCCACCATCCATCACATCATCTTTGAGGGAAAATTTGAAGGTTCAAGCAGTGTAATATCACATCGAGCATCAGCAAGAAGTTCTCCAACTCTTAAAGGATAACCTGAATTTGGCATAAAATCGAATGAAACAACAGGCAGATCAACAGCGCAGCAAGAGAAGTTTTGATGTAGGAGACTGGGTATTTTTACAGCGACAACCATACAAACAAATATCCCTCAAGCAAGCTAGGAAGGATAATAAATTATTGCCAAAGTACTATGGTCCTTACACAGTGTTGCAAAAGATTGGTACTATGGCATACAAATTGGAGCTTCCTACTTCTCGTGTGCACCCGGTTTTCCATGTTTCATGCTTAATAAGGTTATAGGTGAAAATATTTGAGTTCAAAAAATATTTCCAAAACTTGATAGGGAAGGAAAAATCATATTGGAACCACAGGCGATCCACGGAAACAAGAACTTCGACAACTACGGAATCGATCAATTTCGAGTATCTCATCAAGTGGAAGAACTTACCCGAAGATTCTACATGGGAGGGTTATAAGTTTATACGAAGCACCGAGCTACTCAAGTGTTGAGGACAACACTTTTTGAAAGTAGAGGGCATGTTAGGTCCCTATATTACTAGTATAGTCCCTTATTCTTGTTAGTGTAATCCCCTTATTGTTATTGTTGTACCCCTGTAACCCCCATATTGTTATTATTGTGCCCTTACATTATTATTGTTAGGTCGGCTAGGATTACATTGTGGCCCCATGGACTCCTATATATAGAAAGGAGGTTTTGTCATTTGTATCATCCAAGAATTGTTCATTTATGTAATGTATTGAAGGTTTCCCCCTCAAAGTGGCTGATTTCTAAGGGATTGATATCTCTTTTATTCTATTTTTGGAGTTGGTTAGACAACAGAAAACAAGAAAGGTTTTTTCCGGTTCTCCTCAATGGGATGGGTTCTTGAAAGTCCTCAGTGTTTCAGATCTAAAATTTCTCTCTCTTGTTGTTGTAGAAAACCCAGACAAACATAGAACTCAATGGGAGCTCACAAGGAAAAATGGAGAATGTGACCTAGTATAGATCCTGAGTGATCTAATGCAATGGAGGTGACTAATGAATGGGGAAAACCCTTCTATTTATAATAAAATATTAGGGCGGTCTAGAACTCGGTGCATGAATAAAATATTATTAATCGAGTTCTAGAACCACCCTTTAGGAATATTTTATTATATTTTTTGGAGGGAAAAGGATTTTTGACTTGGGTCAATTCTTTTATTTATAAATAATAAATAAATAAATGATTTATTTATCATTTTAGGGAAATGACGGGAATATAATTAAACAAATAATGGTTTATTTAATTATTTATGGATGATTTAGTCAAATTTAACTAAGAATATTATTTAAATAATGATTTAAATAACTTATTCTTAGGAAATAATTAAATAAATAAGGATTTATTTAATTAATTTCCTTGTTTTGGGTTAAATATGACTGGGAAATATAAACAAATAAGTTATTTCACACGGTGAAAGAAATTTTACTTAGGGTAAAATTGGTCTTACATGGTGTACTTGGGTTCATCTAATGATAATAGGTTAGATGACCAAAAAAATGGTGTAACAGATTGGCTTAAAAGAAATGCATCACCCTACATGATTCTTCTATGGAGTTACTACCACTTTATGGGAGACTTAGAGGGAGAAATATCTAGGGTTAGTTCCATAATTTATAGGTGATTAGGCCAAAAGGGGGTCATTCTCACATTTGCACTTGGAGAAACTAGTTAAGTGAAGAAAAACAATAATCCACCCTCGAAATTTGAATCCTGATGTTCGTTTATATAAGGCTTAAATCTACATTTTTCTACCATTATTTACTTACCTAGTCCCTCTCATCCATTTTGATTGCTTCTTTATTGGTTTTAATTGATATTATATCATATTTAGGACCCTTTTCAATCATGAGTGCATCATTACTCCCAGGCAGGGCCAAAGAAGTGACTTTGAAGAGACACATCACCATATATGCTTCCTCTATGGACTAAATACCAATTTTTGGGAGACTAAAAAGGATTAGTGGGTTATGTTATTCTTAGATCTAATGCTAGTCCCAAGTTGCTTACAAATGAGTGTTTTATAAGGTCAAAATACTAATCATTGTGCACTTACTTATGAAAGATATTTGGCCAAGATGATTTAATGGAGGAGAGAGAGAGCATGAATAAGATGAAATAATGGATATTGAGCATCCTACTATAGTGAGGGTACTACGGGATTGCGATATATTAGAAATTTTCAAAAAAAAAAACGTGAAAGGGAAAGCATTGCTATTTCAGAAGCTAGTGGAAATGTGAGATCCCACAAACCAAAAATTCATGGTGGACAACCAACATTTGACCCTATAGGTTAAAGACATATATTTCCTAACTATATTATTGAGGTAAGGGGCCCCAATGTTAGTGTAAGGAGGTATAAGAACAAGAGATCATAATGTTGTTGAGTATGTGGCCCAATAGTATAGGCCAATGGCACAAGAAATAAGTGGAAATTTTTTCAATAAAAGAAGTAGTTGATATAATCCTTCGTACTATTATTTTCACCATAATATATATAACAAGATAAATAGGGCCACACTTGGACTCCAGGGAACATAAGGATATATTGTTGAGAAATATAGGGCAAGGAGATGAGATGCCTTCTCTTGCTTGATAACTGTTTGTGATGTATTTTTATTTCTCTTCGTTTTCTTCTTCTTTTACTTGTTTAATATTATGTGCTCTCTTCATAAAAAAATGAACAAAATAATATATAATAATGAGACAAATGGCACAAGATTTAGGCAATTATCCAGGGTCGAAACCTCTCCATTATTGAAAGGAAAACCCACAAATTTTTTCTTATTATAGAATCTTTAATTAATGAATTCGAAGACCTAGACCCTTGACCATGACTCCTCCAAGACCAGGTCAACCTTTTTTCATTTCCAAATTCTATTAAGTTGCTTCTTCCTTGTATTCAAATATTTCTTTCTAATCACTTGACTGCAACTTCATCCTGCCTTCCTGCAATTTCGCCCTACCTGCAACTTTTGTGATTTTCTACCCTTCTTTTAGAAACCCTAGCTATACATATGAGGTGATAAAGGAAAATTTCAATGCTCTTTCTCCTTCGCTTGACTTCTTCCCTTATCTTTGTTATCTTGGCCAGTAAAGTGATTCATCTTGGACTATATCTTGGCTACTTTGAATGGTTGCAATATTGTATTGCAGAAACCCTAGCTACAGTCACACGTGTGATATGTGGGACCCAAAACAAATCTAGAAAATCTCTGATCTTCTCTTTCTCTTAATCAGTGCTCAAGAGGCTTACTTTTTCTTTTCCTTCACACTTCTTTTCTTGGTGATAATTATTACTTCTTCATTCTTGAATGAGGCTGAATCCTGTTATATATATAGGGTTCCTTTCTTTTCTTGTAGGCCAACTTGGGATAGCACCTAGGTTGACATGTCCTTTAGATATACTGATTTGCTTCTTTTGAGGGCCGGCTTGGTGTAGCACTTGAGACGAGGTCTTGGAGGGTCTTTTGACTCTAACATTTACTCAACTAATTTCTTTTTGATGACAGTTATATAACTCTCGCCTGAGAGTCTACCTTAGGTAAACTCTTGCACAAAAACTCTCAGCCGAGAGTTTGTAAAACTTTGGGTGAGAGTTTACCCACACGGTTAAGTTTAACCTGTGTTGGTTTAAACTCTCGGTCGAGAGTTTAAAATTTCTCACCCAATATTTTATTAAATGTCTCATCCGAGAAATTACCTCGGCTAAGAGTTTATGGTCAACGAAAAACCCAGAAAATTCTGCAGCTTTTAGAAACTGCAGCTTTGGAGGGGCAGAACACCTACAAAAACATAATTTCATCTTTAGAATCTGGTGCCATTCGATTCATCTTTGAATCTAGTTTCTAATTATGTAATATTTGTGGAGTTTCTTTAAAAATTTCAATTTATTATTAATTTTATACTAAACTGTATCACTGTGGAATTTCATTGTCCTGAAAATTGCAATGAATGAAAATTCAATAAATTTAAAATGGAAACACCAAAAAAATCAGAAAAATCATATTTCAATTCCTCTCCCTGCCTTCTTCAAAAGGTTATTATCAATTTTCTTATTGATGATCGCTTTGAAAATAAAATGTAGGGCTCATAAAATGTACTGAAACATCACTGTTTGTTTGTCTTCGTCTATTTCAAAAAATAATAAAAAATAGTGATTTAATCTGAAAAAGTACTGAAAAATAGTTCAAAAAGTGACTAATTATGTTTTCCTAAAAATTTCAAGTATATGGAGTTAGTAAACGACAAATCTACCCCTCTATATATCAATAATATATTTTTTTTAATATGAGTATGGAGGTAAGACAATTCTCTACAAATATTTTTTTTTATGTCAAAGCGAAATTTTCATTGAAAATATGAGTTTAGTGGAGTTGAAGTTGAAAAAGCATAGAAAATTACAATATTCAACGTCAAGAAAGGGAAAAAAGTGTTTCCCAACTTCTTGTTTTCACCCAAATTACAATATGTAACATGCTCAAATGGTTCATTCATACATGATAATGACTCAATGATATTATGATAAACCTAGAAACACTCAATGTGTGCTTTACCTAAAAAAATAATTTCTCTTGAGCATGAAACCCATTCTTGAAGACTCAAAATAATAAATTTTTTTCTCTTTTCATTAAATACATAAAATCATGATTGCATATGTCATTATGAAGAACAGACTTAGTTACATATTTCAGCACTCGCTCTTAACTAGGGAGGTATTCAAAATTCATACAAAATACTTGGACATTATTAATTTGAAGAATTATCATAAGAAGAGTCAGATTGATAACCTATATATTTAGCATCATATCATCCAACATTGTCACATAGAAAGGCCTTGAATAAGAACTTTATCTCTCCACAAGATCAGAGCATAATGTTGGTGAGACCAATGATTTATAAACACCTTCATCATTGTCTCTTAGGGAACATACCCCACCCGAGTGTTCACAGGGTATGTCCTTCCAAGACTATTCCTATCTTGGATTCCCAGTGCTCAAATAATATTGGTCCTCTAAGATTAATCTTATCTTGGATTCCCTACCACATCCTCAAAGAGTATCAGATGCCAAATTCTTACCCAATCCTCCATTTTTTTCTTCCCAAGTAAAGACAAGAATGACATGTATATCTCTCCCTCTCAACTAGAGGAGGATATACCCATTCCTATAAAAGTAATGTACCCATGTTCCCTCTTAGCTAGGAAATTTCATCCAAGTTTCTACTAAATCAGAAACTTTCTTCCAGGCTCCCTCTTATCATTAGGGGAATTTTGAGGTCTAAAATGGGCCTCATAAGAAAAAAGTACAGCCAAAATAAACTTTATAAGAACTAATAGGATTCAATATGATGATGTCAACCATGGGGGATGATTCACCATTTTTTAAGTAAAAGGGTAAAAATATAAAAAATAAAATAAAATAATAAAACTACTTTTTCAACTTGTATTTTCAACTTATCTCCCTATGTTTTTACTCAAAATTCAAGCGGGAGTACTCGTTGGATGAGAATTTAATTGCTCATCCAAGGAGTACCCATGTTGCATACTTTTGATGGACCCTGCTACATGAAAAATAATAAATACATGAAAAAACGTAAGTACAGTCACATTTTTCATGTATTTCCCATTTTTCATATAGCAGAATCCATCGAAAGTATGCAACATGGGTACTCCTTGGATTAGGAATTAAATTTTTCATCCAATCAGTACTCCCACTCAAAATTTGAGTAAAAAATTTGGGCAATAAGTTGAAAATACGAGTTGAAAAAGTAATTTTTTTCTTTTTCACTCTAATATTTGATGATGTAATCAATTTTTTTTTATTATTTCCACTATTATTTTATAATTTCCTTAGGAGGCCCATTTTATACCTCAAAATTCCCCTAATGCTAGGGACCTATTTCCAACAACATATCATTTTATTCATTGGTGGAGATCATGGGATATTTAGATGCTTGTAGCACTCCTTCCTTCGATGTCATGAATTTCATATTTAATATTATGGAGCCTTCATATTTGGGAATTCTATGTAAGGCATCGACCATCGATCACTTTCCTTATTGAATCAGGGCAGCCATGTTATCCTTTCTTTCATCAGAGAGAGATCCATTGGACCATATCTGGCTTTTCCTCATACAGCTACCTTTTCCACATAATTTGTACTTAAATATATTCCAACCTTCCACGTGAGCATCTGTTGTAAATTACATCCACTCTTCTCTTTCAGTAGCCTTGTATTAGCCCATCCAGATATTGTTGAAAAATCAGAAATAAACATCAAATAAAAAATTACATTTTTTGATGGCCTCTCATCATGAAATTTTATTCTTGTAACATCTTGCATTCATATTGACACATATCCAAGATATTAATTTGTCAAGGGTATTCTTTTTTTTTCATACTTTTCCAAGGCCATCATATCTTTCCCATGGAGATATCATAGTCAATTCTTCTAGTCATAGGATGTTGATTTCCTTTTCGATAGTTTTATTTTTTACCATCTTTGTCTTTCTCTTTATCCACATATTACTTTCGAGGAAATCCCAATCATAGTTCCTTAATTATGTCAACCACCTAATATTCCATATGAGGACATTTTATGTTGATTTGATCTAGTTAATATGTGACCCATTACCTCATGCATCCTTTTAACAAAAGATATCCTTTTCCCTCGATCATGCTCATGAGGTAGAGCATGTATCCTTACTATATGTAACTATGTAATGGCATGAATTGACACATTGAAAATATGCATACATACCTATTTTCTTCTTTGGTAATCTAGACCATTCTTCAACAACTTCCTATCCTTGATCAAGAGTGCTTCAATCATCACCATATCATTCTTCCAAATAGTGAATCCCATCCAAGGTGGTATTCTTAGCGAGACACTTGCTTCTTCCAAGAGATGAACCTTCTAATGAAGAGTTTTATGAAGGATATTGAACATCCTTGTCCCAAAAATGCTCCTTTCTAATGATGTATGATGAGATCTATTTCGTAAGTTCTACTTATGCTTCTAAGAGATTTATTTCCTATGATGACTGCTGCAAGTATGTGGACTTTTACTTCAGCTATGACATAAGCGCTTTCTTCATTTGTATGCTTACTATGATGCATTCTTAACAAGGAAAATTTTAGGGGCTAATATTCACAAATGGGCTAATTTCTATGTTTTTTTCCGAAAAAAAGATTTGCCAATTTCCATTTTTTCTAAAAATGATTCACCCAAATTTTATATCATAAAATCATTTTACCTTAAAAATCACCAAATTTTTATAGAGACTATAGAAAATTATTAGAAATTTGAATATTTTTACAAACATGTCACTAAACATTTAATAGTTTGCATGTTAAGGACTAGTAATATTCGCCAACGTTTCTAAAATTAAAAAAAAAAAAAATTCTTAAATTTTTCCTTGCTTCTTAATAAGATGCATCTTGTCATTATTCAACCATCATTAGAGGTATTTCATCTTCTATTTCCCTTTATCTTCATTATGAATAGATTCTAACGGTCTATACAGTTCTCTTCTTCCATCATGTTTCTCAAAGGATCAACCCATCTGTATTTACTTCTTGTGCCTGCACTATAACTTAACAATTACCCCAAGCAAAGAATATGATACCTAAACATGGTGTCAAGTTATTATTCTAGGGTTTACTTTCAATTAAGAATTCATCCTAGGGTTTCTTAGGTGCAAACCCTAAATCATGTTATGTCACACTAGGGTTCTCTTGTACCCTAAAACCCTAGAATTCAAATAATAGGGAACAAGTAATTTAAAATTTAGCTTTCTAAATACTAGGGTTTCTTATGAGCCATCTACATAAACCCTAGAGTCATAACTTCAACCCTATAATATTTTATGATGGATTGTTAACAATAACAAAAACATCATACCTCATGGATATCTACCTATGATGCCATGTTTTCTTCACAAAGATATTTATTCTAACCTTTTTTCTATCTTTTAGATTTTAGTTTACTTCTCTCTTGATGTGACCTGCATCTTCATGATTTTCTGTAAGACAAGGAATGATTTTAGCTCCTTTCTTCCACCTTGAAGTCCACAAGGCTTCTTTTCAACAATACTTCATAATGGATACTCTTTTTGTTGCACTTAGTTTATGCCTGTAGTTTCTTGATTCAACTGCTTACCAAATTGTATAGATAATGGTAGAGAAAAATCCTTTTGGAAGGTCTTCCTTCTTGAATGCTTGATTTTGTTACAAGTATATATGGTTTTTTCATGTGTCCTTATTGCCACAGAAATTTGATTCATCACAAATTTCGGGTATTGCAATTAGAGATAGATAATATGAAGTTCTTGGTATTTTTTGAGAAGATTGATCCTCCTTGAAGACAATATTCTTTTCCTCCTAAGTAATTTTTGAATTATGCCTTCCACCTTATGAAATAGTGATGTATCATCACTCTGTCATGCACTTAATTTGAAAGTCTCTTTATTTCGTGAGGAGATTATATTGAAGCAAGAACTTTGCTTAACTTGAACTTGGTCTAGTTGAAGATGTTGGGTGTGTGTTATAATCTTTCCACAACTAGAAGCAGCCACATGGTTTTGTGCATGGGTTTGTGCATGGTTTTGGGCATGATGGTTTTCTGCTCATGGTATTTTGTAGATCTGGTAAAGGGAACTACAATTATGTTCTAATTTGGGGTTAATGGTTGGGGTTTATGAATGCTTTTACATGTATATATATGTGTTGTAAAATTGAAAGGAATATAATGAAAAATCAAGCTAGTAGTCCCGATTTTATGATATTATGATAAACCTAGAAACACTCAATGGGTGCTTTACGTACAAAAATAATTTCTCTTGAGCATGAAACCCATTCTTCAAGACTCACAATAATAAATTTATTTTTCTATTTTCATTAAATACGTAAAATCATGATTACATATGTTATTATGAAGACCAGACTTAGTTACATATTTCAACACTCCCTCTTAACTAGGGAGGTATTCATAATTCATACAACATACTTGGAAATTCTCAATCTGAAGAATTATCATAAGAAGAGTTAGATTGATAACCCATATATTTAGCATCATATCATCCAACATTGTCACCTAGCAAGGCCTTGACGAACAACTGTATCTCTCCACAAGATCAGAGCATAATGTTGGTGACACCAATGATTTATAAACACCTTCATCATTTTATCTCACAGAACATACCCAAGCTGAGTGTTCACAGGGTATGTCATTATAGTATTATTCCTATCTTGGATTCCCTGTGCTCAAATAATATTGATCCTCTATGACTAATCTTATCTTGGATTCCCTACCACATCCTCAAAGAGTATCAGATTCCAAATTCTTACCCAATCCTCCATTTTTTTCTTCCTAATTAAAGACAAGAATGGCGTGTCTATCTCTCCCTCTGAACTAGAGGAGCATACACCCATTCCTATAAAAGGAATGTACCCATGTTCCCTATTAGCTAGGAACTTTCATCCAAATTTCTACTAAATCAGAAACTTTCTTCCAGGCTCCCTTTTATCTAGGGACCTATTTCCAACAACATATCATTTTATTCATTAGCGGAGATCATGGGATCTTTAGCTGCTTGTAGTGCTCCTTCCTTTGATGTCATGAATTTCATCTTTAATATTGTGGAGCCTTCATATTTGGGAATTCTATGTAGGGAATCGACCATCCATCACTTTCCTTATTGAATCAGGGCAACCATGTTATCCTTTCTTTCATCAGAGAGCAATCCATTGGACCATATCTGGATTTTCCTCATACAACTACCTTTTCGACATAATTTATACTTCAATATATTCCATCCTTCTACGTGAATATCCATTTTAGATGACATCCACACTTCTCTTTTAGTATCCCTATATTAGCCCATCTAGATATTGTTCAAAAATCAGAAATGAACATCAAATAAAAAATTGCATTTTGTGATGGCCCCTCATCATGAAATTTTCTTGTTGTAACATCCTGCATTCATATTGACACGTCTCCAAGATATTAATTTGTCAAAGGTATTCTTTTTTTTTCATACTTTTCCAAGGCCATCATATCTTTCCCATGGAGATATCATAGTCAATTCTTCTAGTCATAGGATGTTGATTGCCTTTTCCATAGTTTCATTTTTTATGATCTTTGTCTTTCTTTTTATCCACATAATACTTTCAAGGAAATCCCAATCATAGTTCCTTCATTATGTCAACCACCTAATATTCCATATGAGTACATTTTATGTTGATTTGATCTAGTTAATATGTGACCCATTCCCTCATGCATCCTTTTAACAAAAGATATCATTTTCCCTCGATCATGCTCATGAGGTAGAGCATGCATCCTTACTATATGCAACTATATAATGGAATGAATTGACACATTGAACATATGCATACATACCTATTTTCTTCCTTGGTAATCTAGACCATCCTTCAACAACTTCCTATCCTTGATCAAGAGTGCCTCAATCATCATCATACCATCATTCTTCCAAATAGTGAATCCCATCCAAGGTGGTATTCTCAGCAAGACACTTGCTTCTTCCAAGAGATGAACCTTCTAATGAAGAGTCTTATGAAGGATATTGAACATCCTTGTCCTGCAAGTTCTCCTTTCTAATGATGTATGATGAGATCTATTTCATAAGTTCTACTTATGCTTTTAAGAGATTTATTTCCTATGATGGCTACTGCAAGTGTGTGGACTTTTAGTTTAGCTATGACATGAGTGCTTGCTTAATTTGTATGCTTACTATGATGCGTTCTTAACAGGGAAAATTTTAGGGGCTAATATTCACAAATGGGCTAATTTTTATTTATTTATTTATTTTTTTCCAAAAAAAATATTCGCCAATTTCCATTTTTTCTAAAAATGATTCACCCAAATTTTATATAATAAAATTATTTTACCTTAAAAGTCGCCAAATTTTTATAGAAACTATAGAAAATTATTAAAAATTTGAATATTTTAACAAGCATGTCACTAAACATTTTATAGTTTGCATGTTAAGGACTAGTAATATTCGCCAATGTTTCTAAACTTTAAAAAAAAAATCATTCTTAAATTTTTCCTTGCTTCTTAATAAGATGCATCTTGAAGACAATATTCATTTCCTCCTAAATAGTTTTTGAATTATGCCTTCCACCTTATGAAACAGTGATGTATCATCACTCTGTCATGCACTTAATTTGAAAGTCTCTTTATTTGGTGAGGAGCTTATATTGAAGAGAGAAATTTGATTAACTTGAACTTGGTTTGGTTGAAGATGTTGTGTGTGTGTTATAATATTTCCACGACTAGAAGCAGGTGCTCAGTTTTGTGCATGGGTTTGCGAATGGTTTTGGGCATGATGGTTTTCTACTCATGGTATTTTGTAGATCCAGTCAAGGGAACTACAATTATGTTCTAATCGAGGGTTAATGGTTGGGGTTTATGAATGCTTTGACATGCATATATATGTGTTGTAAAATTGAAAGGAATATAATGAAAAATCAAGCTGGTAGTCTTGGTTTTGGGATCCAAGGGAAAATCTCAGTGTATATTTGTTTTATGTTTTATGTTCTCTCTATTATATTATTTTCTGTTTTAAGATTTTGTTTGCAGATAATTTATGTATGTGGTTAAAACCTACATTTGGTATCAGAGTTTTTTTGTCTTTAAGGGGATGCCTTTGCTGTTGAGGGATTTTTTGATCGTGCCTTTGGTAGACCCTCTTCTGTGGGAGATATGCGGGATTGATTCTTGCAATGAAAGAAGATGGCGAGCAGTGGGAAAAACATATCAAGAAATTTAATGGTCATAATTTTCTGTTGTGGAAGCTCAAGATGGAGGATCTGTTGGTGGATAAAGATTAGTGGATCATAGTAGATCTAGGTACTAAACCAACGAAAATGTCAGATGAAGATTGGGCAAAGCTGAATCAGAAGGCAAAGAGCACAATAGGATTGTGTATCCCAGATTTTGTATTTTTGAATGTGTCTAGGGAAGCTACGATGAAATATTTGTGGGGCAAGTTAGGAACTTTGTACCAATCTAAGTCTCTGGTGAATAAATTGTTCCTGTGAAAAAAGTTGTATAACCTGAGGATGAGGGATGGAGACTTGATGACAGAGAATTTGAAAGCCTTCAATACTGTGGTAAGTTAGTTGTAATATATTGATATTAAAATCTTAGATGAAGATAAGTGCATGAGTTTGTTGTGTTCTCTACTAGATTCATGGGATAGTCTGGTTGTTGCAATAGGTAGAAATACAACTACCTTGAATTTTGATGAAATAGTCTCAGCCTTGCTGTCAGAGGAAACGAGACGGAAAAATATGGAGGGAAAAAATGGAGATGCCTTGTGTGTACGAGGATGGTCCTAGAACATAAACAAAAATAAATTCTCAAGTGGGAGAAATAAATCTAGAGGGAGATATAAATCTCCAGGAAAGCCTTTAAAGGTGTGCTAGAAATGTAGAAAGGAGGGCACTTCAAAAAGGACTACATATCTAAATCTCTTGGGAAAGGAAAGGGATATGATGATGCTCCTTCTGCAGAGGTGAAAACCACCTCAGATGAAGTTGGGGATGTGTATTTTATTTCTTCTTCAAATATACATGTAGATCATGAGGCATGGTTGATTGACTCAGGTTCATCCTTCCACTTCACTCCCCATAAGGAGAAGTATGATTGTGGTGATATTATTAGTGGATGATAGGAAGGAAAAAATTGTCAGACGTGGAAAAGTCAAGATGAAGCTGCAAGGTGGAAGGATTAGAACACTTCCTAGTGTTATGTATATTCCTTCATTGGACATAAATTTGATTAATGTAAGCAAGATGGATGATACAGGTGTAAAAGTAGTGTTCGAAAAATATAACTGCAAGATGGTTCAGGGAGCACTGGTATTGATGCGGGGAGTTCGGATTGGAACTCTACACAATATTCTGGGTAGCACTATTATTGATAGGTACGGATAGAAAATTGAGCACAATACAGGAGAAGAAATATTGTAAAATGTTGAAGTCCTCCATGACTCTAATTTTTGTGATAGTGCACCGCACTTTGATAAAAAATTTTAAAAATAAGAACATTAAAAATTAAAAATTAATAGGACTTCTTACACTTCAAGAGACGTATCTTACACTTCAAAATAGGTGTCGCTTGTTACTTTTAATCAGTAACATTTAAAATCAGATTTTTGAAGTTTAAAATTATGTTTCATTTTAAATGTTTATGTGGCATCTTTAATTTTAAGCATATTTTAAAGTACATGTTTTACAATATTGACCTGGACAGAAGCCAAGACAAGTAGTAGGGGTTAAATTTGACCCTTATTTATCAAATTTTCCACTTTTTACCAGTAAAATACAGTTTATTTTGAAACAAAAACGTCAAGGTTAACTTGCAAATAATTTTTAAACAAATAATTTTGAAAAATGTCAAAGTGACAAGTATATAAAAAAAATCAAAAGTTTCAAAATTCATATATATTTTATATATTTTTATTTATATATCCCTGTTACTAGGATATGTGTTCTTTTGACACCCTACTTGGTATGTTCCAGATAACTTGTGACTTATAAAGTGACTTAATCAAATTACATAAAAATAAAATTAAAATAAACATTAAAATTAAATTAAATGAACTTATAAACTAAAATAAGATTAAAGTAAAATATTCAATTTACCATGTTAGTGTCTTGTGATTTGGCAGATTGGTAGACCAAACTCACAGGGTAACATCAGACCAGTATTTGGAGTCCTAGGACCTAGCCTTCTTGGACTCAGAGAGGGCTCTTTCTATTAGATGCAAAGGATGTGAACTTTTTGCTTTAGGGTTTTGATTTTAGGCTAGTAGTTAAGTGTAGGGTTTGTTGTTTGTTTTGGTTGGTAAGATGAACAAATAAAATAGGTGGAGTGAGAGGTATTCAAATCATTGGGCTATGGATTCAATGAAATTCATGGACATCTCGACAATGAGTCAGAGTGCATCATAGGGAAAATCTAGTGCGGTCAATGTCTAATATTCCTACTTAGCCTAAGCTAAGAGGAATATTCATTTTTGTTTTACTTTTTTTTGCAGGAATAAATGAATAAAGGAGGACATGTAAAAGTCCTAAAAAGAATGAATAAATCAATGCCTATGTGAACACAAATAAATCAGGGCCATGTAAATTATCACTTGTATGTGTGAAAGGGGTTTGAGCTGTGAGACTGGGTCAACCTTGACCAAATCTGTAGCGCTGTCTAGGTTCAATGTATCTCCTAAAGGGACAACATAGTTTTGGAAGGAGGCCCCTCATGTGAAAAGAGCTAACTCATCAAGGTGGTTTAGGTTTTGCAAAGGTTCTCATCTTATAAAAGGAAATGGAAGGCAGCAAGAGAAGGTTGTTGATTGATCATATTTCTGAGTATCTTGTCTGTTTAAAAAAATACTATTCTCTGTTGTTTAGTGGAGGATTGTGCTTGGAGTTCCTATGCAGGGATTTCACCTCTTCCTTCGAGGATTCTTGGAGGAGTATTTCCAAGCTCTAATTAAAATTTTAGCACTGATCCATTGAGGTTTTTGCTGCTTTTGCAAGTTGCAGCAAGTGGGATTCTAGATCTGCAAAGATCTAGCTTGTTTTGGGAGCCTCTTCTCATGGAGTGTGTCTTTTAACCTCCTGGAAGAGTGCCTCTCCTGTTTATACTTCAGAACTGTAACTTGGCAGTGGCCATCCATGTAATTTTGAGCTACAGTGTTGTTTCCATTGATGGACTGTGTTATTTTGATATGAGGTTCTTTATGGTGTTTTTATTTTGGTTTTCATCAGAGATCTCTGGTGCTAGGCTTTGCCTTTCACTTTGGTGATCGATGGATTAGCTTGTTGATCCATGTTCTATTTAGATCTGACATATTGTAATGTAATGTTATATTCAGAAATTACTGCAACATTTTACAGATCTGCAACTTGTAACTCACATCTGCTCCTATTTATGCATGATTTGGTCAAAACCCCAAGGGGATCTTGTAAAGAAACCTATCTAGTTTCCAGATCTGATATAGATCTGATGTTTTGTCCACAAATCTATCCTAGATCTGAGTTGTAATAGGCAGCTGCTACAGCTCTTGAAATAACGTTGTTGATCCATTTCTGTTGATATATATATGTGTTGTAGCTCTCTTTTCTGAAGATATCTTGATCTATTATCTCATGTATTCTACTGTATATTGAAAGAGCTTCACTTTACTTCTGATTTTCTACTGTACATTCATTTTTTACTCATATTTTATTACCTCCTTCTCATACTGTCCAAGACTTCATTATTCTTGAAGCAGTTGTTGTGCATAGCTGCAGCCCCTCTTGTAGGGTGTTCTTCAGCTAGACTAGGTAGTGTGAGATCTGTTTACCACACCTAGTTTGATTTATTTTTTATCCCCTTTTGGATATAGAATCCAAATCTGCTGATCTAAAGGATCCAAGGGTTGTAAACTCATTTTTTTACGTCAATCTCCCAGGAGTGCGCTATTTTTACAAGCCTGCTGTGCAATCCCCATTTTCGAATATTACAGTGGTATTAGAGCTCCTTTCTTGACACATCCTGTGCTTGCCTTGGAGCACCAGCTATGTTGCAGTCAAAAGAAGAAGATCCTCTTACTAAGAGGGAGAAGAGGTATCAGAACAGAATTCATAAGAAGTATGACTATAATACTGAAGATCAAGACAAGGGTAAAGCCCCTGAGACTACAAGTGACAAAGAAGGGGAAGAGTTTGCAAGAACTCTGTTGGTGGCCATGAAAGATATTGCCAGAGAGATCAAGGAGATGAGGATGGATAGAATGAGGGAATCTCCTTGGATATTTTAGCTGGGAGAAAGTTCTGACATGTCTCATCATGGGACTGGTCAACCAGTGAATTTTCCACAAGCCCCACAAGCCTCACAACGCTCCACTATGCCTACCTTCTTGGTTGTGGAGAATGAAGGACCACAAGAGAAAGCCTCCCTTGAAGGTTACTTTGTGGAGTATGACTCTCAGAGTCAGAGATTCAAGGATAACTTGAGTTTCCAAGACTTTTTTCACCTCAAGGACAGAAGAAGACCAGGGCAGCAGTATAGATATGGTGGATTCTTTCATGGTAGACACCACTCTATGGGAAGATTATTTTTGCCCAAGTTTGATGGATCATCCTCCAACTCTGCCAAGGCATGGGTAGAAAATCTAGGTATCTATTTTTAGTTGAAAAAAGTCCTTGAAGTTGAAGCCATCAAGATTGGAGCGCTACACTTTGAATGTGGGGCACACAATTGGTGGTTCCATGGGTTGTCTACATTGGGACACATCAATGTGACTACCTATTCTGAGTTTACTAGAATACTGGTGGAGAGGTTTGACATGAAGGATTGGGAAGCACCCTTCATAAGCCTTGCAAAGTTGAAGCAGTTAGGAGATGCAGAGACTTATATCTCTGAGTTCTTGAGATTATTTGTCATGGTCCCTTATCTATCTGTAGCAAGGAGAGTCTACATGTTCATCAATGGCTTGGAGGAACCTTTGCATGGGTTGGTTAAATCTACCAAGCCCATCACTTTGCATGATTCCACTGAGAGGGCTAGAGATCTCCAAGATGCCTTGCCAAAAGCAAAGGCAACTTTCTAGAGCAAGGCCCCTCACTTTTCAAAGGGGAAGGAAGGAAAAGTTGCTCCACCCAAGGAGAGCTCTTTGAAGAAACCTCTTGATATTGATCTTAGGAGGTAATTGAGGAAGAAGAGACTGTGCTTCACTTGCCAAGAGTCATGGGCACTAGGACATAGATGTGCTGCTGAAAAAGCACACTACATAGAAGTCTTCTCAAATTTTGGGGAGGAAGATGAAGGTGATGAAACTAGGAGGGTCACAATGTTGATGATGATGATGAGGGAGATCAAGCACCATCCAGAGATGGGAAGGGAGCCTTTGCTCCAACAAGTGGGAATCTTGCCTCTTTTAGGGGAGTGCCTAAGTACTTGACCCTAAGAGTACAAGGTTCAATCATGAATTAGAGAGTATCTATCCTGATTGATAGTGTGGCAACCCACAACTTTATTGATGCTCACCTTGCGCAAAGAAGAGGAATCCCCACTGATACTTTTGAGGGATTTTCTATTTTGGTCCAAAGAGATAGGACCATGTAATGCATGCAATATGTTCCCTCACTCTCTATCACTATGGGATCCTACACTTTGGTGGATCACTTCTTTGTAGTTGACATACTAGACACCAACATCATCTTGGGTGTCCAATGGTTGATTACCTTGGGGAAGGTTACCACTGATTGGAAAGCTTTGAAAATGGAGTGGGTGGACTTGAAGAGTGGGAAACCACAAATTATTCAAGGCATGCACACTTATCCTTCACGTAATACCTCCACATAAACAACAGAGATGGATTTGTGTAGTGGAGGTAGGGATCTCACAGTTCCTTCTCTCATGTTCATGAGGATGTTGCAAGGGACATTCTTATCTCATGGCAAGCCACATAGAATGCCATTAGATTCAGATCTTGTGGGGAAAGCCTCACAAAGTGCTACTCCAAATCTAGATCCAGGAAGGATTGGAGCAATGGAAGACCAATCTACAGCGTTGTGGGAGAAGAAGAATGGGAGGATCAGCCTTCCAACAAATATTTTTGGCATGTACAATGTCAAAGAGGGAATCATCAACATGACAAAACCTTCCATGGATATATTAGCAGCACTGTCATTGTTGAGCAGTGTGGATCTTTATTGGAAATCTCAACTGCTTGTAGAGTATTCCAAAGATCTCCACACACGTATGATACTAGATGGCATGCAACAAAAAGAGGGCTACTTAGTCCAAGGGGGAGTCATCAATTATCATCGTAAGGTCTTCTTGGCTAGAGTCTCCAAGCTCAAGCAAGAGATCCTACAAGGAGCATATGAAGAATTCTCCCTCAGCCATATGTATTCGATGAAGATCTACTCCCTGATCATGAAGAGTTTTGATTGGGAAGGCATGAGAGAGGACTTACATCAGCACTTTCAAGAGTGCAATAGTTATGGAGGATTGGGGCAGCCAATGGAATCTTTAAAAGAGTCATCTCAACCAGCTCTTCCTTTGCTTGAGAGGAGGGGAATGCTCATGCACAACTCCATGTGTGTGAAGGACTATGATGGTAAAGGATTTGATCATGATAAGCAAGTTGTATTTTCTGATCTATTACATTCCTTTGCCATGTTTTTGCAGGATATGACTCCTAAAGGGAGTGAGAGATCATGTTGATCTCATAGTTTGTTCGAGGCCAATGGAAATTATGAATTTGGCCACTCCCTTGATGTACAAAGGGAGACTCCTTTTCATGATGGGTGCTTCCCAAAGGCACCAAACTTATGTAACACCTTCAGCCATGTTAAGGTGACTCATGCAACAAAGGTGTGGTGGGAATGCCACTTACCACACTTGGATCTAATGAAGACAAGAGGTGCACTGCGCTGGCATCACATGTGGGATTTTGACCCACCTCTTCAAGTGCAGATTTCAGTTTGCATATATGTAGTATTGCTTCCATACATTGATGATATAGTTGTGTTTTTTATGGGATTGTATGGAAAGAGGATGGGCAGTGTGTATGTACCACATGGGTTGGAACTTCTACCTATACTTCATGATACATGTTTTAGATGTAGCATTGCTCCAACTATGTTTATTTCTATTGAGTTTCTCACCCCTGAAGTGATGGACTATGCACATATTATGTTGGCCTTCGAGGAACAATTCATGATGTATTGGCTAGTTGAGCATTTGGCCTATGATGAGGACTTGATCCTTGATGATGCCATCAATGGAGAAGGATAAGAACTACAACTCTTACCTTATTAGTTGCTTGAGGACAAGAAACATTTGGAGGGGAGGACTGTGATATTCCTAGTGAGCCTAAGCTAAGAGGAATATTCATTTTTGTTTTACTTTCTGTTACAGGAATAAATGAATAAAGGAGGACATGTAAAACTCCTAAAAAGACTGAATAAATCAATGCCTATGTGAACACAGATAAATCAGGGCCATGTAAATTATCACTTGCAGGTGTGAAAGAGGTTTAAGCTATGACACTGGGTCAACCTTGAACAAATCTACAACGCTATCTAGGTTCAATGTATCTCCTAAAGGGACAGCGCAGTTTTAGAGGGATGCCCCTCATGTGAAAAGAGCTAACTCATCAAGGTGGTTTAGGGTTTGCAAAGGCTCTCATCTTATAAAAGGAAAGGGAAGGAAAAAAGAGAAGGTTTTTGATTGATCATATTTCTGAGTATCTTCTCTGTTTAGACAAATACTATTCTCTGCTATTTAGTGGAGGATTGTGCTTGGAGTTCCTATGTAGGGATTTCACCTCTTCCTTTGAGGACTCTTGGAGGAGTATTTGCTAATTTGATCCAATATCAGACTTGAGGCCAAGCTCTACTTAAAATTGTAGCGCTGATCCATTGAGGCTTTTACTATTTTTGCAAGATGCAGCAAGTGGGATTCTAGATCTGCAGAGATCTAGCTTGTTTTGGGAGCCTCTTCTCATGGAGTGTGTATTTTAACCTCCTGGAAGAGTGCCTCTCCTGTTTATACTTAATATTTGTAACTTAGCAGTGGCCAGCCATGTCATTTTGAGCTACAACGTTGTTTCCATTGATGGACTGAATTATTTTGATATTAGGTTGTTTATGGTGTTTTGATTCCATTTTTGATCAGAGATCTCTGGTGCTGGGCTTTGCCTTTCACTTTGGTGATCCATGGATTAACTTGCTGATCCATGTTCTATTTAGATCTAAAATATTGTAATGTAATGTTATATTTAGAAATTACTGCAACATTTTATAGATCTGAAACTTATAACTCAGATATACTCTTACTTATGCATGATTTGGTCAAAACCCCAAGGGGATCTTGTAAAGAAAATTATCTAGTTTCCAGATCTTATATAGATCTTATGTTTTGTCCACAGATCTGTCCTAGATATGAGTTGTAATATGCAACTGCTACAGCTCCTGAAAATAATGTTTTTGAGCCATTTCTGCTGATACATATGTGTTGTAGCTCTCTTTTCTGAAGATATCTTTCTCTATTATCTCATGTATTCTACTATATATTGAAAGAGATTCACTTTACTTCTGATTTTCTGCTATACATTCATTTTTTACTCATATTTTATGAACTCCTGCTCATACTATCCAAGACTGCATTATTCTTGAAGTAGTTGTTGTGCATAGCTGTAGCCCCTCTTGTATGGTGTTCTTCAGCTAGACTAGGTGGTGGGCGACCTGTTTACCACACCTAGTTTGATTTGTTTTTGCTCCCCTTTTGGATCTAGACTCCAGATCTACAGATCTAAGGGATCCAAGGGTTGTAAAATCATTTCTGTACATCAATCTCCCAGGAGTGCATTATTTTTACAAGTTTGCTGTGCAATCCCCATTTTGGAACATTACACAATGGATCCTTTAAGATTATGAGTGAGTGAAATGAACATTAAGTTGGGGAAAACAAGGTAGGGCAAAGGGAAATTAAGAATCCTTTATCAAATACCCATAAACAAGAAGGTATAAAACACCATTAACATCAAGAAGCAATCAATAGACAAGGAAAACCAGTAACTCTTTGAACCAACTTAAGTAAACAAGCATTCTAGACTAACAATTCCAATGAAATATAGAAGGCGAGAAACTCATTTAACTTCTAGTGATTTCACCTTCAAGCTTTAGAAAAAATTCAAGATCATAAAATAATTTTAATCAAAAAAGAGGGAAGTCCTAAACATTATTGATCAAGCTACCAGGAAATTTGAGGCAAACTGATAGGCATGGACAAAGGGCAAGATCAGCACAAGACCTATTCGGCTTAACCTAACAAGTAATCCTTCAAAGAGAAATTCAAAAACAGAGTTTAGATAGCATCAAATAAGCAGGGCTTGCCATGAATCATATTTTTAAACTAGAATATTAATCCATCTATGAAATAAACAATCATAGGGGGTCTAAGTAGCAATCAAAAATTCCTTAAAATGTCATAGTAGAGGAAAACATCAAGGAAATTGAAGGCAGGAGGAGTAAGGTGCTTCAAAGAGCATTATTAACCTATTATTTTCTATTCTAATGCATATAGAAGGATGAAACATAATTATTAACAAGAAAACATGAGTAAATTAGAAGCACATCACCATTATACCAAGCTCAGGGATCCTGCAAAGAAGCTTCTCCATCATCAATCCAAGCAAGCCATTCATAAACTCCACAACACCAATTTCTTATCCAAGCTCATAAAAACCATATATTTCTCTCAAAGCTCATAAAATGCCAACATTTAAAATGAATCCCTCATGCTCTATTTAACTTAGAAAAGGAGGTCAAAAACCCTAGATAGGGTTGGAAAAAGTCAAAATCACTCATAAATGTCATATATGCCTAAGAGACCATGCAAGGCCCAAGGCACAAAATATCTCATGAAATAAATGCTAAAATAACTTCTTACACATAATTCTAGAGTGATATGCCTCAAAAAACACTAAAATATGATTTTTCAATAAATGAGTGTGTTTTGTTGACTTTTGGTCCAAAACACACTAAATAGTGCATTTGTGTAGCGCCACCTTAGGCAGAAAATAGGCACTTTTGCAACCAAGTTTTGGACCCCTTCCTAATGTCGGATTTCACTCTAGGATGGCTCATTGGAAAGCCTCATGAGTCTACTTTCCATAAATTCTTGTGGTTTCCTGATGAAGCTCATGTAGCCTATACAAAATTCCAAAACCCCAAGACTGCCATTAGCACAACGCCAAGTATTAGGTGTTTTTTGACCTTTTGAGGGGTCAAAACTACTCCAATTGCTTTGAACCTTTGTGAGAATAATGTTCTAGCCATAAGAAATCCAAAAATGTTTAGTTTTCATCCTAAGGATGCTCCATGGATTAGGATAGCGCCAGTGGCACTGTGCTAATGGGCCTTCAAAATCACAAAAAACAAAAAGTTTCCAAAATTTCCTCAAAATTGGTGGAGTCTTTATTCAAGAGGTTTTGGAGACTTTCTAAGAAGCTTGGGCCATAATTCCAAGGTTTTCATGACCTTTTGACTCCTTTAGGGTTTGGACTTCAAGAAGGGCTTTCTTCAATTTGGCACAAGCAAGTTTGTTTTTCATGGCATAGTACTTGGCCATTTTCTTCTAGAGAGAAAGGCCCCTCTTTATCTTTTTAAAGTTCTTATGCTCATTCTTATAATACTGGATGATGTATTGTTCCATGCCAAAATCTCTTTCTCACTCCCTGATTTGGTCATCTTTGCTTTGGAGCAGTAGTCTAGTGTCCACCTCCGTATCTTTATTATCACTGTCTAGGTCAATGAATTGGGGCTTTTGAGTAGTTTGTTTGTTCCCCTTACCTTTATTACCCTTGTACATATTTCCTGTGCCCTTGTCCATATTTTATTTTCCCTTGTCAAGCCTTTGAGCTGATGTAGGTGGCAAGGTCCCTTGCCTTTTGGAGGAAGCAAACACTTGCCTTGGCCTCCTTTGGTATGTGCATGCAAGAGGTTTGATTGTGCTTTTTTTGGTCTCCCTTCCATGGATGTGATCATCATTTAGACCATGAGCCTCTTCCCCTTTTTCACTATCACCATGACTAGGGTTACCCTCACCTTCATCTTCTGCATTGTCATCATGGTCATGATCATTGAAGGGTTGAATGTTGTCATGACTGTCATGACTATCCTCCTCTTCACTGTCTTCCTCTTGATCCTCCGCCTATTTTTCACCATCTTTTACTTCTCCCTCACCGTGATCTATCTCTTTTGTCTCACTACTTCCCTCAATTTATATGTTGTCCTTATTGTCTTCCTCTTAATTCTCTGTTTCTGCTCCTTCAATTCTCATTTGACCTTCACTTTCAAAATCTTCATTTCCTCCAGCATATTCTTCCATAGTGGCACTACTTTGTTCATTATCTTATTCACTATTTTCATGGTCATGCACATCGTCCCCTTGACTACCATGCTTATTTTCCCTTTGACTGTTAATCTCCTCATCTTCATCACCATCCTCTTGGTCATCACCCTGTTCATCAGCATAACTCTTTTCTTCACTAGGGGCTAACTCACTTGCATCATTACCATCATTTCCTTCTTCCAAATTGTCACTGTTTTTATCTTTATCACTGCTATTTTCACTGCACTCTTCTTCACCATCATTTCCTTCTTTCTCTTCCTCATTAATTTCTGTCTCTGCCTCACTCATTTCATCACCCTTATTGTCAGCACTCTGTTCATCATTACCGTTGTCATCCTCTTCATTTGATGCATCAATAGAAAGGGAAGAAGGGATATTTTCTTGAGGTGAGGGTACTTGTGCAGATGAGGAGGGAAAATTTGGTTGAGGAGGAGGCTGGAGTTTTGTGAAGACTTCATGTGCTATGAATACCTCCCAAGGTATACCCTGCTGCTCCAACTGATGTAATACCACCATCTTGATTAAGGAATGGTGAAATAAGCTTTGCATTTGTTGAGAGGGATTCCTCCTCCTGACAACAGAAGACATATTATCAATGCTCCTATAGAGAGAGTAGGGCAAGATGAGCATCTTAACCTTTGTGAAATGCATGAGGAGTCTGATATGATAGGAGTTTAGCCTGGAATATCTCCCCTCACAGTTGAAGTACTTCATGATAACCAACATCAAGGTTGCAAATCTGTGTCTGAGGTGCGAGAAACGTAAAAATGTCTTGCTGCCTCCTCTATACCTAGTCTTGACAAATGGCTCTAGAAATTCCTTGTCCAATTTTCCCTTCTTAAACGACTTCTCACGCATAGCAAGGATACCTATGGCATCAGAGATGGTATTTGTTGAGATCTCAAAATCTACTCCTGCAAGGCTTGAATGCTTGTTGTGCAAGTTGATAATGAGAAGCCTTGTAATCTCTATGTGGCTTTTTTGTTGTTTGACCTTCTCACAAAATTGAAAGCACCCTGCATTCTAAAAACATGACAGGTTCCTGGGAGAGGAGGTGATGGCCACTATGCTTTGAGGTTCCACCCTGTTCACTTTTCCTCCCTTATGTTTTGGTCTCAAAGGCCTTTGAACTCTTTCACTATCATTGTTGCTTTCTTCTCTGAACATGGTGATAGGAGATGTTGGTTGACAAAGTAGGTTTTGGTGAAGCAATATGAAGATGGTGATGAAGTCAACTTGTATTGAATGAGGGATGTGGAGGTTAGGGTTTTTAGGATTAAGTTTCTTCGGAGCTTAAGGAGGATTTTCTCAAGAGTGTATTGCAACCACATTAACTTACCTAGCCTCACATGACATCAAACTGGTTTTAAAGAGGTTTAAAAAAAAGGCTCATTTGCATGCAAGACCTAGGCTTTCAACTTCAAAGCCTTAAAGAGACTAATAATCCATTTGAAAATTGCTTGGGGACAAGGAGAGAATGCCACTGACCAGCTCTTGGCTCCTTGTAAACCTTTGGAGATCAAATGGAAGAGGAAATTTGTGACCAAGGGCAGAGAATTTGTGGTTTGGAGTCTTTTTGCGTTAGCGCAATGCCCTACCCGAGGAGTCGGGTTGGCCCGTTAGCGCAGCACCTACAGGCCTGCCCGAGGGTTAGCGCAGTGCCGGGAACGTGCAAAAATGGTTGGTATCCGAGTGAGTCGGGCCAGCATTACTGCAACACCCAGGATTAGTGTAGTGCCAGGACAAATTTGCGAAATGCAGTGTAATTTTGAACAGGCGGAGGACCGATTAGTGTAGCGCCAGCCTGTATTTGCGTAGCGCCACTGATTTGCACAGCGCCAGAACAAACTTGCCTAGAAATGGTCAGAAAAATTTGTTTTCTCTCCTGAAGCTTATTTCTCTCCACCCAGTGATAAATGAGTTTGAAATGAAAAATGAAGCACCTTTATACCCCTTGAGAAAAATAAATCAAACTTATAAACCCACTTTACTCTGTTAGGATTGGGTCACTTTATAATTTCCACTAATGTTTCCTTGACCATTTTTGCAGGTTCCTATAACTTTCTTAAGTGTTTTTCTTTGGGTAATGGTGTACTGAAGGATGAAGAGGCCCCTTCCTTTTTTAGCTTTGAAACTCTGGGGACTGTCCAAACTGTTTCTTTTGAAAAATTGAAACCATGATTTTACCCTTTTTGTCATTTCTTGAGTGCAATTGACCTAACACATGAGTTTCTCACCTTTTATTATTTTGACAGTGACATGTATTTTTGGCAAAGACGTGTACATCATGCTTACCATATTTTTCCTTTGGCCACTTCTGATTTGCTGTAGGTGCCATAACATAGTGTTTTTGGTCTTCCTAAACTTTATTTGGAGTTTGACACCTTACTTACTCAACAATAGAACTCATGCTCAATTTGGTTTCTTATTTGACACTTAACCTCTTTTTTTCTCTTCTTTGACCATTTTAAAGGTATTTTATTGTACTTGGAAAGCTTAGGCTCCCTCACACTAATACTCTTTACAACTTCTTCCTTTGGTGTACTGAAAACAATGTTGCCATGATAAACCCTGGAGGCCACCTTGAATAATCTTTGAAGGCTTTCTGCTGTCATGATGGAGGTCCATCATATTTATTTCACCTATTTTTCCTATCTTGCCAAATTTTTAGGTTTTAGGGCCATTAGAGAAGAATAAGTAGTCTTGTCTTCTAAGTTCTCTATAGCCCTTTCAAGTTCATTCATTTATGTTCAATTCACCTCACCTTCTTCCCTTTTTTCATTTTTAATTTGTAGAAAATCTTCAATGTGTGCTTCATTGTGTCTCCATGCCTTTTGTCTTTGTGGCTTTTGTACTGTTTCCTTGCTTGGAAACATTGTTTGTCAATCAATCCCAAACCCTGAATCTCATTGTACTTAGGCGTGCTGCCTTTTATTTGCTGTGGATGTCTTCTAGTGATGATTCACCCTCTTACTTTACCTCTTTTTATTCTAATGCTTCTTGATCATTCTTGCAGAAATGTGAACAAGGGTAGTTGTCCCTTGCAGAATTTGTGTTTGACCAAGGAGGACTCCTTTGAACGATTATGATCAAATTTGGACAAATTTATTTAACCTTCTTCTTCTTTGATTGCAGCCTCTCAATACAGGAAAAACAGAGAATTTAGAACACTAAAACAACCCTATGACCTATGAAACCCTAGGTGACCTAGTGGAAGGCTCTTTGGACTTGGCCTTTGACTAAAAACTTAGATTTTCGGTCTGTAAGTATAAAAACGGAGTGTTTGATATTTTGATGTATTGAAGATCCAAAATCCAATGTACTTGATTTATCTAAAGTGCCTACAGAGATAGTTTTGAGACCATCAATGCTTGGTGTATCCAGGAAACGCAAGAGTGAGCATGTTGGTTAGTGATCCTAGGTGTCAGGTGGAGGAAGATAGGCAAGCCAAAAAAAGACTGCTAAGGTCAAAGATGAAAAAACATAGACAAAATGAGTGACATGAGCCCATGATGGGTGTTCTGGGATTGGTGAGCTGAAGATGACATGATGGGATAATGAAATAGTGAAAAATTTATCCTAAGGATACTGAAGGTAGTAAGATTTCTAGAATTCATAGTATTCATGAATTTCGTTTCTAGAAATCTAGGATAAGAATTTAGTCATCTACAAAGGCAAAAATTACTGATGACTAATAGTGGCTCCACTTGGGGAGGGAAACTCCTTTTCAGGAGTTGTCCAGAACTTCAGATCTTTTGTTTTATGGAGACCAATGCTTCATCCATTGGGCAGATTTTGACTTCTTTAATTTCTTGATGTTTCTTTGAAGTTGTGATCTCAATAATCTGAAATACATGATTAGCTCAACTTCATCTTTACTTACCCAACCTATTTTCCTAACATTTTTCTTCCTTGGGTGCACTTTAAATTGCAAACCCTTGACATTATTTTTATCTTGAAAGAAAAACAAACTATCTACTTCTATCTTATTTCTTCCAAGAGTTCAAATTATGCTAATGGACTCTTTTTATTCTCTACCTAGACTAGCTAACTATCAACATTAGGCTGTATGATAGACTTCATTCTCTAAGCTATAAACATGAAATTGAAAGCATGGTTAAATCAGAATTAGGAAATCTAACTTACCATGAGTTTGTGGCATAAGAACAAGTCGCACAAAAATATTATTTTTGTACAAACAAAACTAGAAAAACAAGGGCTATGATTTATCATTTGGTAAGCATCCCCATCTTTCTCTTTGGTTCAGTTTTAAGGATGTGGAATCAATATCTTTCACTCCTGATTTATCCTTTTTGACAAGTCAAGTTTGAATGATTTGACAAGCTCTCTTTCACTAACTTATCAACAATAAATTGAAGACATGTTTCAGCCATGATTAGGCTAGATGACTGAAACAAGACCTTCTTTTTGAACCAGCAGTGGCATTTTAGGTTGCTAACTTTTAGTAGTATTATTTTTTGGGCATGGAGCTATACCTCTTTTCAAATCTGCCCTCTTTTTCATTTTTTCTATGTTTTTTTATATTTTCTCATGCAATGTTTATGTGAAATGAATGAAAACTTTTAAACTATGACTCTTGACAAAAATAGTGCTTGAGTGTCCTACCATTGACAGGAGCTCCAAAAATCTCTCCTCCCTTCAGCTCTTGTAAAAATAAAACATTATTGTCTCTGGCTGAAATGATGATGTATGGTCCTTTCCAAAAAATTTCAAACTTACCATGTTTACCTTTGTCTTCCCTCCTTGAGTCCCACTTCGGCACTTTATCTCCAACATGGAAGTCATTAGCTCTGGTCCTCTTGTCAAATATTTTCTTTATATTTTCATGTACTGCTTGTGTCCTTTTGTAAACCTCCTCCCTTGTTTGCTGCAAATGAATGGTTTGGTTCAGCCTCCTTTGCATGTTATTTTCTTTTGATTGCACTTCTTGGAGAAGCTTCATCATCAGGACTCACAAGGATGTTGGAAAAATGGCATCCATGCCATACACTAGTTGATAGGAAGACATACCAATTAATTTCTGGGTGGTTAGTCTATCAGCCCATACTGCATGTACTAGCTTTCCATGCCATGCTTTTTTATTATGTTCCAGAAGCTTCTTGATAATATTGACGAAGCTTTTGTTAGAGGACTCGGCTAACCCATTACCTTGAGGGTAATAAGCTGTGGAATGTCCTAATGTGATGTGATATTTATAACAAAATTCAACCATTCTTTTGGATGTAAATCCAACAACATTATCTGTGATGATCTTTCTGGGGCAACCAAATCTAGAAAGGATGTTGGCCTCAAGAAATTTGATAATGAATGAGTCAGTGGCATTTCTAGAGGGGATGACTTCTATCCACTTGGTGAAGTAATCAGTAGCAGTAGGGATCCACTTGTGTTGGGAAGATGAGGTGGGGTGGATCTCACCAATGAAGTCCAAACCCCATTGTTGAAAGGGGGCCTCAACAGTAATGGGATGCAAAGGCAAGGGTAAGAGAATTCTCTTTCCATCAAAAATTTGACACTTATGGCAAGTCATTACCAATTTTTGGGTGTCGGGGAAAAGGGTAGGCCAATAGTAGCCAGCTCTAAGGATCTTGTTAGCTGTGGTTTTCCAGTAGAGATGGTCTCCACATTCTCCCTCATGCAACTCATGCATGATCTTACCTGCATCATCCTCAAAAATTAATATGCGTACAAAATTTTTCCAATATAACACTCCATCTAAAATGCAGAAATTCAAAGATTTTTGCTTCAGGAATCTAGCTTTTGTCTTTGAAAATGTAGGAGGATAATTAAGATAAAAAAGAACATACATGATATCAGCATACCAAGATGAATTGAGAAATGATTCTTCAATATAGGGAGCTATGCATTCTTCTTGTTCCTATAAAACATCAACCATATTCATATCTAATGCTTTGAAATTTGACTCAACCATAAGTTTTGCAAGCCCTTGTCCTTTGATCATTTTAGCGGGTCTGATTTCTAAGTCATACTCTAAGATAATAGCAATCCACTTTCCCCTTTTACCATCAAGGTCTTGATTCAAAATATATTTGAAAATTTTGTGTGGGACAAAAGTAATGATGTAAGAATGTAAGATATAAACTCTAAAGTCTTTTAATGCCTTAATCAAGGCATAGGCTTGCTTCTCCATGATGTTATACTTGTGAGGAGAATCTCTAAGGGCTTTGCTGAAGAAGGCTATGGTTTGTTCGTGCCCTGTCATGTTCTTTTGCAATAATACTGCAACAATGGTATGTTCAAAGGAAAATGAGAAAATGTAGAAGTCTTTGGTAAAATTGGGACTGATTAGAACCGGTGTTTGGGTGAGTGCTAGTTTGACTAGTTCAAAGGATTGTTTATCTTCTAAGTTCCATTTAACCCCTATCTCCTTTTTAAGCATGTTTGTAATATTCCTCAAGAGTTTAGCAAGGTTGGGGACGAACCTCCTCAAGAAGTTTATCTTCCCAATGAAAGATTGTAACTCCTTAATGTTTCTAGGATGGCTGATTTGTAATATGCCTTCAATCCTTTTGGGGTCTATTTTGATTCCTTCTTCTGAGATGATGTGGCCTAGGAGTTTTCCTTCCTGAAGACCAAATAGTTTTTTCTTAGGAATCAAGGAAAGGCCATACTTCCTACATCTTTCAAAAACTTTTCTTAAGTGGACTAAGTGCTCTTCATCGGTCTTAGAGTAAACAGTGATGTCATCAAGGTAAATGACTATGAAGTAGCCTATGTCTTCTGAAAAATCTATGTCCATGGCCCTTTGGAATGTGGCCCCCGCATTCATTAACCCAAATGGCATTTTAACGTACATTAATGTACCCTAAGGTGTGGTGAAGGTAGTTTTGTGTTGATCACTTGGGAGTACTAGCACTTGGTTGTAACTGAAAAAGCCATCAAGTAGTGGGATTCTCTTAGAGCCAACTACCTTTTCAAGCATGTGATCCATCTTAGGCAAGGGGTAGTTGTCTTTTAAGGAGGCCTTGTTCAGATTCCTAAAGTCAATGCAAAGCCTAATCTCCCCAATCTTCTTCCTAACTGACACCAGGTTGGAAACCCACTCTGAGTATCGAAGGGAGACTATGATCCTGGCATCATACATATTTTTGATATATTTCTCAACTAAAGATAGTAGAACATGGTTTATCCTCCTCAATTTTTGTTTGAAAGGTTTTTTATTTTCCTTAAGAGGAATTTTATGTTGAATAATGCTTGTGTCATATGATTTTAAATCCTCATAACCCAATGCAAACACATCTTTAAACTCTTGAAAAAGCTCAATATATCATTGTTTTATGTGAGGAGGAAGAGTTTTGGCGAGTTTGATCATTTTAGGTTCCTTTAGGTTGAAAATTTTAGACTCCTCTACATCATTCTTGGTGGATTCTATTTTTGGTTTTTTAGCCACATCATTAAAGTCGAACAACTCTTCTAATGGTGCAAGGCCCCTTGGTAATGTATCATCTTCACACTCTAAAACCTCAAGGTCCTTTTGGCCTAGATCCTCAAAAATTTCTGCCTCATAAGGATGTGTAAGCAGATTTATATCAGCAAAAGGGGACAACTATGTTTCTTGGGCCTTTTCTTTAGAAGAAACATCTTTCTCATGCCCTAAGCTTGGCTTTGTCAATGTGAATTCATTCTTAGATTGCAGAAAATAATCAATTTATTTATCACCCTCAAACACTTGCCAATGGTTAATTTTGTCAGGTACTGTAGGCCGGTGTTTGACTTTGACAATGTATTTTTTACTTGCAAGTGGTATTTGACAATTGCTGGCAGCAAAGGCAAGCTCATTGGCAAGACTGTTTTAGGCTCTAGGAATGTAAGAAAGCTCATAATTATCAAAGGTTTTGAGGAGATCTAGGGCTGCATTTCTATAATCTCTCAATCTTGGATTCTTTACTGAATACTCACCTCTGATTTGTTTAATGATCAGCTCATAATCTCCTTGTGCAGAGATTTTCTTAGCTCCTAAGTCTTTGAGCAAGTCTAAGCCAAGGAGGAGAGCCTCATACTCTGCAATGTTATTAGTGCACTGAAAGTCTATTTTTTAGGAATGGCCTTTATTTGTGTTATGTATCTAGACACCAGCCCCTGACCTAGCCTTGCCACAAGAGCCATCAAAGCTTATGTTCCAAAGTCTTTCTATTTCATTTTCATCACTAGGTTGTTGTTCAGGGTTGCAAGATTTTTGGATGATATGTTCTTCATTTGAGGATAGATTTGGCTGTTATGGCAGGCTTAGATCTTTTTCATTTTCATTCACTTGTTCTCTAATGTCATTTTCATTATACAAGATGAATGAATCTAAATCTGAATGAATGGAATAGACAAGGGTGTTGTTTGGCCTATCTAGGCTACTCACCATATACTTCATGTGGGACTCTCGGTATAATCTTCTGGTCTGGTTGACAATAGGGATGGTAGCTAGGACATATCTAGTTGAAGGTTCCCTGAAGTTTGGCTCCCCAAGATCTGGATAAAAGCATGCCATACTTAGGGGGAATGTCTTCCACTACTATATCCATGAGAAGACCTTTAGCATGTATTTGTGCCAGATTGACACAAAGATCCTTGATTAGGCCCAAACACTTGACTCTACTCGAATCAAATGAGTACAAGTCTTTGTAAGGTTTAGTTATTTCTAAGCCTAATCTATCCATCACAACTTTAGGCATGAGTTTGTGTGAGGCACCGGAGTCTAGCATGGTATTGTGTAATATCGTGTTACGTATGTTCAGGCTGATATAGAAAGGAGGGACAACTCCCTCTTGATACTTTCCCTCAACATTAGGTCCAAACAACAACTCAGGCCCATCATTAGTTAAATTCAAAGTGTCATTCTCATTTCCTAAGTTCAAGACCCTTAGCACGTGGGATCTATATGCTCCTTCAGTTACTAGTTCAGTGACAGGCATGGTCATCTTGATTTTAGCAATCTCTCCTTCAAAACTGAAAGGTACTTGTGTTTTGGACATATTTACATCAGTTTTATCAGCCATAGCATTTTCCACAAGTTTAATTTGCTGATTTTGATCAGGGGTTTTAGACAACATAATTTTTTCAGGGTCACTAGTAGAGGTGCTAAAGCAGCTTGGGACACTACTTTGTTGGCTGATTTTTTCTTTGTTTGGATCAGTTTTCTTAGCCATAGTTTTCACAGTGTCTGTTGTCCTCTTAGGAGTGTTTTCAGTAGCTTTCTTAACAACATTTTATATTTGGTTTTTCTTGGAGGATTCTTGGTTTATTTTTCTCCTAAGGTCATATTGCCTATGGACTTCCAAGATGGCATTTTCAAGTCCCAATTGGTAATCTTCAGAATCCTCACAATTTGTGTGAGTTTGATAAAAGGCAAAGAGACCTTGTTCTTCTTCAGTGAGAAAAACTTCATCTTCATTATCATAACCTATCAATTTTACATGGCTTTCCTCAGGTTCCTCAGCCTCTCTTCCCTTTTCATCTACATAATTATCTTGGAAGGGTGGCCTAATTTGTTGATCATTGTCTCTTGGCCTGTTTTAGGGAGGGCCTCTTCTAAAGTTTGGATTTATGTCTTTATTTTGGGATTTTTCTTGGTTTTCCCTAGGAGGAGTTCTTTCATTTAGGCTTATCCTCTCCATCATTCTCTCCATGGTTCTAACTAAGTTGTAAATCTTGGAATCAGATGAGGAGGTTGAGGGCATGGTTTCATCCTTGTAGGTTACCCTCTTTTTTGATCTTAGCCTAGCTCTCTTTTCAATTAAGCTGGCCTCTACACTTATAGCTCCTTTTTTCATGACTTATAAAGTGAGGGGATCTCTTTCTCTTAGCTGATAGGCCATGTTCGGGTCAAAAACTTTCACAAATTTAGCTAAGGCTAGGCCTAGTGGGGGTTTCATGTTTGGTGGTAGTGCATTGTAAACACTATTGATCCTAGTGCAATAGTCTTGGACACTTTCCCCTGTGTTTCTCTTCATATTTCTATATTTTGAGAGGATCTGGAGAGGGTTTTTCTTAATATCTCATTTGTTTAGGAATGTCTAGTAAAGGGAGGGGAGGTCATGAATGCTATTGGCAGTTAAGTTTTAAAACCATTTTTAAACTTCCCCTCCTAGGCTTTGGGAAAATATCCTCATTTGCATGGTTTCATCTTCCAACTAGATATAGTCAAAAGCATCATTCATTCTGTCTACATGTTATTAGGCAGTGGTAGATTCAAACCCTGTGAAATGAGGTATCTTGGACTGGTAGTCATTTGGTAGAGGTAATAGAGGTTGTGGTAAACCCATGGGGGCATACCAAGCTGCCATGATGGGAGCTAATGGTGGATTTAGAAGAGGAGGGTTTATGAGAGGAGGTGTGGGATGGAGTGAAGTGGTTTGAACAATGGAGATATGGATGGGTGTGGTGGAAGTACTTGGGCCTACAAACTGATTCTGAGAAGACTTGGGATGGAAAGAGCTGAAGTGATGGAGAAGTTGAAAGTCAGGAGGAGTGGAAGGAGAGGTTTCTCTACTACAACTCTGCTGCAAATCTATCGGCTCAAGGTCAGTTTGGTCAATTTCACTATGTGACTTGGTTCTGAATAGGTTCTTTGTATGGTACAAGTCAAACTGGGGATCTTGCAAAGCTGTAATATGTTCAGGAACAAAGCTTGCTCTATGAATGGTCCTAATAGTGGTTAAGATTCATCATCAACTATGGTAGGAGGATTTGAGTCCGGATGAGATCTGGTACTAATCCTCTGTGATGCTAGATTTTAAACTCAAAATTCAGAGAGGCTGAAATTTTTAGGACTATTTTTTGGAACGCTGACCTCTCTTAGTGCTTGGTAAACTCTCACAGTGTATAACTAGGCTTCCAAACTTCTCAGGGCTGATTTGACACAATCCCAGGGAGTCTAATGAGAACTAGTGAAGTAATAGGCCTAATTGAGGCTAGTGGTGTCGCCAAGTGGATATTTTTTTGTTGTTTTAAGAATGTATGTTTATGGTCCACCACCAATAACTGACAAAAAATCAATATAGGGATGTTTTGGGGTTTTCTGAGTTCCTTTATGTAGCCTCAGGGTTTGTGAGAGTGTCCTATAATTGGGTCATCATTTTGCTAAGATGGTGAAACAACTAGATTTTACTCAATGGCTAACAACTTGAGTTATCTATGATTTGATAAGTGTTTCTGAAGTCCTAAGGGATACTTAGATTGTCACTGACTCAGAGGTTCCATCATGATCACCATTTTGTAAGTGATAGTGATGATGTGGTTACAAATCATAGGATTTTCAAAGTCTAACTGAGGGTTTAAATGAGTCTATAAGATTTTTTTAGGCTACTATGTACTCAGTCCCACTGTGATTTCCATTATGTTAGTAATGGGGATGAGGTGGCCGATTCACTGAATTTTCTACTTGTCAAGGGCTTCTGAATTCCCTAAGTATGTATAAGCTTCTTATTTACCTAGAAGGTCCCACCATGATCACCATTATGTTAGTAATGGGGATAAGGTGGAAGATTCACTAAATTGTCTACTTTTCAAGGGCTTTTGAATTCCATAAGGATGTATAAGCTTATTATTTACTCAGAAGGTCCCACCTTGATCACCATTTGTTAGTGTCTCGTGATTTGGCAGATTGGTAAACCAAATGCACAAGGTAACATCAGACCAGTGTTTGGAGTCCTCGGACCTAGCCTTCTTGCACTCAGAGAGGGATCTCTCTATTATATGAAAAGGATGTGAACTTGTTTGCTTTAGGGTTTTGATTTTAGGCTAGTTGTTAAGTGTAGGGTTTGTTGTTTGTTTTGGTTGGGTAAGATGAACAGGAAGAATCAGTGGAGTAAGTGGTCTTCAAATCATTGGAAAATGGAGTCAATGAAATTCATGGATATCTAGAGAATGAGTTAGAATGCATCACGAGGAAAATCTAGTGTGGTCAGTGGATCCTTCAAGGTTATGAGTGAGTGAAATGAACATTAAGTTGGGGAAAACAAGGTAGGGCAAAGGGAAATTAAGAATCCTTTGTCAAATACCCATAAAAAAGAAGTTCTAAAACACCATTAACATCAAGAAGAAATCAACAAATAGGGAAAACCAGTAAATCTTTGATCCAACTTAAGTAAACAAGCATTCTAGACTAACAATTCCAATGAAATATAGAAGGCAAGAAACTCATTTAAATTCTAGTAATTTCACCTTCAAGCTTTAGAAAACATTTAAGATCACAAAATAAATTTAATCAACAAAGAGGGAACTCCTAAATATTATTGATCAAGCTACCAAGAACTTTTAGGAAAAATGATAGGCGTGGACAAAGGGCAAGATCAAAATAAGACTTCTTTGGCTTAACCTAACAAGTAATCCTTCAAAGAGAGATTTCAAAACAGAGTTTAGATAGCATGAAATAAGCAGGGTTTGCCATGAATCATATTTGTAAACTAGCATATCAATCCATAGATAAAATAAACAAGCATAGGGGGTCTCAGGAGCAATCAAGAATTCCTTAAAATGTCCTAGCAGAGGAAAACATCAAGGGAATAGAAGGAAAGAGGACTAAGGTGATTCAAAGATCATTTCTTAACCTATAATTTTATGTTCTACTGCATATAAAAGGATGAAACATAATGATTAACAAGAAAAAAGTGATAAAATTAGAATCACATCGCCATTAAACCAAGCTCAGGGATCCTGCAAACAAGCTTCTCCATCATCACTCCAAGCAAGCCATTCATAAACTCCACAACACCAATTTCTTCTCCAAGCTCATAAAAACCATATATTTCTCTCAAAGCTCATAAAATGCCAACATTTACAATGAAGCCCTTATGCTCTATTTAACTTAGAAAAATAGGGCAAAAACCCTAGATAGGGTTGGAAAAGTCAAAATCACCCATAAATGTCATTTATGCCTAGGAGACCATGCAAGGACCGAGGCACAAAATATCTCATGAAATAAATGCTAAAATAAATTCTTACACCTAATTATAGAGTGATTTGCCTCAAAAAACACTAAGATATGATTTTGCAATAACTGAGTGTGTTTTGTTGAATTTTGGTTCAAAACACACTAAACAGTCCATTTGTGCAGTGCCACCTTAGGCAGAAAATAGGCACTTTTGCAACCAAGTTTTGGACTCCTTCCCGATGTCGGATTTGGCTCCATGATGGCTCGTTGGAAAGCCTCATGAGTATAATTTCTAGAAATTCTTGTGGTTTCCTGATACAAATCCTGTATCCTATTTAAAATTCCAAAATCCCAATATTGTCATTAATGCAGTGCCAGGTCTGAAATATAGGCAGAATGGTGAAAATTTAGGTGTTTTTTGAACTTTTGAGGGGTCAAAACTACTCTAATTTCTTTGAAAATTGGTGAAAATAATGTGGTAGCCATGAGAAATCCAAAAATTCTGAGTTTTCCTCCTGAGGATTCTCCATGGATTAGCTTAGTGCCAGTGGCGCTGCGCTAATGGGCCTTCAAAATCACAAAAAACAAAAAATTCCCAAATTTCCTCCAAATTGGTGGAGGCCTTCTTCAAGGGATTCTGGAGACCTGCTGATAACTTCGGGCCAGAATTCCAAGGTTTTCATGAACTTTTGCCTCCTTTAGGGTTTAGACTCCAAGAAGGGCTTTCTTAAGTTTGGCACAAGCAAGTTTGTTTTTCATGGTATAGTACTTGGTCATTTTCTTCTGGAGAGAAAGGCCCTTCTTTATAATTTTAAAGTGCTTGTGCTCATTCTTATAATGCTGGATGATTTATTGTGCCATGCCAAATATCTCTCCCACTCCCTGATTTGTGCATTTTTACTTTGGAGCAGTAGTCTAGTGGCCACCTCCTTATCTTTATTATCACTATCTAGGTCAATGAATTGGGTATTTTGAGTAGTTTGTTTGTTACCCTTACCTTTCTTACCCTTTTCCATCTTTCCTTTGCCCTTGTCCATCTTTTATTTTCCCTTGTCAAGCCTTTGAGCTGATGTAGGTGGCAAGGTCCCTTGCCTTTTGGAGGTAGCAAACACTTGTCTTGGCCTCCTTTGGTATGTGCATGCAAGAGGTTTGATTGTGCTTTTGTTGGTCTCCTTGCCATGGTCGTGATCATCATTTAGACCATGAGCCTCTTCCTCTTTTTCACTATCATCGTGAATAGGGTTACCCTCATCTTCATCTTCTGCATTGTCATCATGGTCATGATCATTGAAGGGATGATTATTGTCATGATTGTCATGACTATTCTCCTCTTTGTTGTACCTTCACTATCTTCCTCTTGATCCTCTGCCTCTTTTTCACCATTTTTTGCTTCTCCCTCACTGTGATCTATCTCTTTTGTCTCACTGCTACCCTCAATTTCTATGTTGTCCTTATTGTCTTCCTCTTGAATCTTTGTTTTTTCTCCTTCATTTCTCATTTGACCTTCACTTTCAAAATATTCATTTCCTCCAGCATCTTCTTCCACAGTGGCACTACTTTGTTCATTATCTTGTTCACTGTTTTCATGGTCATGCACATTGTTCCCTTGATTTTCAATCTCCTCATCTTCATCAACATCCTCTTGGTCAACATTCTGTTCATCAGAATCATTCCTTTCTTCACTTTGGGCTGACTCACTAGCATAATTTCCATCACTGCCTTCTTCCAAATTTTCACTGTTTTTATCTTTATCACTGCCATGTTCACTGCCCTCTTCTTCACCATCATTTCCTTCTTGCTCTTGCTCATTGATTTTTGTCTCAGCCTCACAGATTTCATCACCCTTATTGTCATCACCCTGTTCATCATTTCCATTGTCATCTTCTTCTTTCGATGCATCAATAGAAGGGGAAGAAGGAAGATTTTCTTGGGGCGAGGGTACGTGTGCAGATGAGGAGGGAAAATTTGGTTGATGAGGAGGCTGGGGGTTTGTGAAGACTTCATGTGCTATGAATATCTCCCAAGGTATACCCTGTTGCTCCAACTAATGTAATACCACCATCTTGATCAAGGAATGGTGAAATAAGATTTTCATTTGTTGAGAGAGATTCCTCCTCCTGACAACATAATACATCTTCTCAATGCTCCTATAGAGATAGTAGGGTAAGTTGAGCATCTTAACCTTTGTGAAATGCATGAGGAGTCTGAAATGATAGGAGTTTAGCCTGGAATACCTCCCCTCACAGGTGAAGTACTTCATGATAACCAACATCAAGGGTGCAAATATGTGTTTGAGGTGTGAGAAAGGGAAAACTGTCTTGCTGCCTCCTCTATACCTAGTCTTGACAAATGGCTCCATGAAGTCCTTGTCCAATTTTCCCTTCTTAAACCACTTCTCACCCATAACAGGGATACCTATGGAATCAAAGATGGTATCTGCTGAGATCTCAAAATCTACTCCTGCAAGGCTTGAATGCTTGTTGTGCAAGTTGAGAATGAGAAGCCTTGTAAGCTCTGGGTGGATTTTTACTTTTTTGACCTTCTCACAAAATTGAAAGCACCCTGAATTCTGAAAACATGACAGGATCCTGGGGGAGGAGGTGATGGCGACTGTGCTATGAGGTTCCACCCTGTTCACTTTCCCTCCCTTATGTTTTGGTCCCAAAGGCCTTTGATCTCTTTCACTATCACTACTACTTTCTTCTCTTGACATGGTGATAGGATATGTTGATTGACAAAGTAGGTTTTGGTGAAGCAAGATGAAGATGGTGATGAAGTCAACTTGTAGTGAATGAGGGATGTGGATGTTAGGGATTTTAGGATTAAGTTGCTTTGGAGCTTAAGGAGCCTTTTCTCAAGAGTGTATTGCAACCACCTTAACTTACCTACCCTCACATGACATCAAAATGGTTTTAACGAGGTTTAGAAACAAAGGCTCATTTTCATGCAAGACCTAGGGTTTACCCACCTAGGGTTTGAAATTCAAAACCCTAAAGAGACTAATAATAAATTTGAAAATTGCTTGGGGACAAGGAGAATGCCACTTACCAGCTCTTGGCTCTTTGTAAACCTTTGGAGATCAAATGGAAGAGGAAATTTGTGACCAAGGGCAGAGAATTTGTGGTTTGGAGGCTTTCTTCGTTAGCGCAGCACCCTGCCTGAGCAGTCGGGTCGGCCCGTTAGCGCAGTGCCGGTAGGCCTCCCTGAGGGTTAGCACATCACCGGGCACGTGTTGGAAATGTTGTCATTGATGGCAAAGGAGATGGCAAAGGAGGACCACCTGAGGCAGCAAAAGGAGAATTAAGGAGTAGCATCAGTCAAGAAGCAGATGAAACAAAGAAAGCATAAGACAAGTAGTTGAGGAATGAGACAGAGTGATGAGGAACAATTATTCAAGTGGGAAGATTGTGTAGTAATGAGACAGTCTAGTAGAAGTTGATTTGTGTTATTGCACAATTATTCAAGTGGGAAGACTGTGAAGCACTGTTGGGGAGAATACATCAATTCATTTTGCAGAATTAAATCAAGATGAGGAACAGAACTCTAGTAACGTAGCGGAGTTCGAAGTTGAGGAAAAGAACTGTTGACTTGAAGGCGTAGAAGATTGGAGCCTCATAGGATTTGCTACAAGTATAACAGGTGGAGTGGATTCTATATACGCAATAGAGAAAGGAGCACAAAGAAACTAAGACAACATATATAGCAGAAAGGAAGAGACAAAGAAGTAACAGAGGCAGCAAAGGAGCGGCCCGCCGAGACGGAAGGAAAAAGAAGCACAATGAAAGCAATAGAGGCAGCAAGAAGAATGTCAAAATGTAACAGCCATAGAAGCACAGTGAAGAACCATTATCGGAAGATAGAGACAGAGGTAGAGCGACAGAAGCAGAGAGCGAGAGACGGGCGAGAGACGGAGGAAGAGAGAGCACGGTGAAGAAATGTTGTATCGGAAGATAGAGACGAGTAGAGACGAGGGCGGGGAAATTTGTTATAAAATTCCGAATACGCACTCTGCGGGCCAGCGCCGGCGGGCGCAAACCGAGGGCGAGAGAGAGTTTGATATAAAATTAAGAATCGCACTCTCCAATCGGCATTATACATATAACTTATACAAACATTATTCCAGGAATCGCTTCACTCCAGCGACAAAATATATATATAAACATATATATCAGTTATATACAAGCGGACCACATATAAATACGACATAATTAAGGGGCTACGCTTCCTCCCGGTGGAAAAATATATATATAAACATATATATATCGATTATATACAAGCGGAGTGCTTTATATCTAGATAATCAAAAGGTTCTATCAAAACAAAATGGCTTATAAGGTTGGACCCTGCCCAATCGCAATCGCGAGAAAGGGTTCAATCGGCGGAGTTTTGTAATATGCTCGATCAGAGCGCGGACCGTGGCGTTATGCGATGGGTTAATCGGTTCAATCGGCATCAGGGAGTCCGGGATCTTAATCACGATCGGAACTTTCGGTCAGTCGCATGACTTTTGTAATATGCGCGATTGAAGTGGCGGACCCGATCCTGTTATATGCGGGAGTTAATATGTGCAAATCGCATCCGTGTTCTGATCGCAATCAGAAATTTTCTATTATGTGCCCCAATTTCATTTGTTCAAAGTTTGGACCCGATTGCGCTATGAGACATGTTTTATGTGGTCATCACATCCATTTGATCAATCGCAATCGCAAGTTTTCGTTTGACACCACCGATCCGCCGACGGAGATGTGGGGCCCGACCCTTTCATATATTAGTGGTTGTGATTCGACTCATTGGATTGTAAAATAAGACTAAAGGCTTAAGGTGGAGAGATATTGTTTATATATAAAAGGATTGTTGTTAGATATATATAAAGCACGGTTGCAGTTGTATTAAAATATGCCACATGGGCTGTGAACCCTCGGGCCTCGGCTTAATGGGAGGGCGATTATTAATATACAACGACTGTGATATATGTTTTTTCCGCTTGCGTAACTTCCACATCAACAAGACACTCGTGGCATGAAAAGGGTTGGAATTGCCCTGATTTAAAAAGTCAGCAATTGCATTTCATTTATTTAAAAGGTACAGTTACACGTATGCAGCTGTTACACCCCCACAGAGGACAGAAAAGAAAATAAAGCCGAGAGGAGATAAAACACAGTCACTAAAAGGAAAAAGACAGCCAAAGAAAAGACAAATGCGCATCGATTCAAAAGACTAAATGAGTAGAGTTCACTTTGTAATAAGAATGTAAATATTTTAATTGTTTTTATTGTTTGTGATGCATTGGCAAGTCTCCGAGAAAGAACAAATATCCCACTATAATATTAAAATAAGCACCTACAGTTACATTTTTCTGAGTAAGCTGAAAAGAGATGAGAAGGCAGAAGGAAAAGAGACATGGCTATCCAATTCTAATTCCCAGTGGAATACAAACAACCATGAAGCTATTTTTGTATAAAATAGGGTAATATCCAAGGGGAGAGTGTTGATGAAAAATGAGGGAGAGAAGAAGAGAGTATGCAGCAGAATTAAAGAGAGTTGAAGAGAATAAGCCAAAGGCTGAGAAGAATGTGAATAACGGTAGAAACGAAGAAGAAGGGGTAGAAATGAGAGATGATGCGGAGTCGATATGGGGGATTGATGAACGACGGAGAAGAAGGTACGGGCTATCTGTCAGGTAAATCGTAAGTGGGTTCTTTTGAAAGAGTAAGGAAGTTGGAGCTTCCCTATCAAGTTGTAGCTTGATAGATGTCGATTATGTTGGCGGGGTAGGAGCATACGTAGGTTGGTGCACAGAGAAAATAGATGGGAGTTGGTGCTTCACATCAAGTTGTAGCTTGATAAAATGTCGATTGTAGCCGGCGGTAGGAGCCTCCTGTGGGTTGGATACTGCCAGAAAATAGATGGTAGTTGGAGCTTCCTTGCAAGTTGTAACGGGGAGTGAGAGTTGGAGCCTCACACAGCAGGTTTGGTACTGCGAAAATTAGTGGTGAGAGGGAGTTGGAGCTTGCCTTTGCATCACAACAATAATAAGATGTGGTTTTCTCCCTTTATGGGTTTCCACGTATATCTGGTGTCTATGTGCATGATGTCTATGTGTTGATATGATATATCTATTCTGCTAATACTTGCTGCTAACATACTAAGACTGCTGGTACATTATCTAATCTGCTTATTAATTGATGCTCATAAATAAAGATTTCTCACACATTATGTTGATCATGAAATGAAGGTGTTAATAAAGTAAAATAAGTTTTAAAGGAAAAGTTTTAAAAGTCCATGAATGTGTTAAACTGATTCACCCCCCCCCCCTCTCAGTTTAACTAAGAGTTCAACAGCACGTGCAACAGTGATCAGTCTCTGGGTGAGTTGAGCTAGCATTAGCGTAGCTCCGAGAAAAATTTGCGTAGCACTGTGTAATTTTGAATGGGCGGAGGACCGATTACCGTAGCACCAACCCGTATTTGCGTAGCGCCACTGATTTGCACAGCGCCAGAACAAACTTGCACAGAAACGGTCAAAAAACTCTATTTTCTCTCCTGAAGCTTCTTTCTCTGCACCAAGTGATAAATGAGTTTGAAATGAAAACTGAAGCACCTTTATACCCCTTGAGAAAAATAAATCAAACTTATAAACCCACTTTACTATGTTAGCATTGGGTCACTTTATATTTTCCACTAATGTTTCCTTGAACTTTTTTGCAGGTGCATATAACTTTATTAAGTGTTTTTATTTGGGTAATGGTGTACTAAAGGATGAAGAGTCCCCCCCTCTTTTTTAGCTTTGAAACTCTGGGGGCTATCCAAACTATTTCTTTGAAAAATTGAAACCATGATTTTACCCTTTTTGTCATTTCTTGAGTGCAATTGACCTAACACATGAGTTTCTCACCTTTTACTATTTTGATAGTGATATGTCTTTTTAGCAAAGATGTGTACATCATTCTTACCATTTTTTTCCTTTGGCAACTTCTAATTTGATGCAGGTTCCATAACACAGTGTTTTTGGTCTTCCTAAACTTTCTTTGGTGTTTGACACCTTACTTACTCAACAGTAGAACTCATGCTCAATTTGGTTTCTTATTTAACACTTAACCTCCTATTTTCTCTTGTTTGAACATTTTGAAGGTATTTTACTGTACTTGGAAAGCTTAGGCGCCCTCACACTGATACTCTTTACAACTTCTTCCTTGGTGCAGTGAAAACAATGTTTCCTTGATAAACCCTAGAGGCCATCTTGAATAACCTTTGAAGGATTTCTGTTGTCATGATGGAGGTCCATCATATTTATTTCACCTATTTTTCCTATCTTTCCAAAATTTGAGGTTTTAGGGCTATTAGAGAAGAATAAGTAGTGTTTTCTTCTAAGTTCTCTATAGCCCTTTCAATTTCATTCATTTCTGTTCAGTTCACCTCACCTTTTTCCATTTTTCATTTTTAATTTCTAGAAAATCTTCAATGTGTGCTTGGTTGTGTTGCCATGCCTTCTGTCTTTGTGGCTTTTGTACTAGTTCCTTGCTTGGCAACATTGTTTTTCAATCAATCCCAAACCCTGAATCTCATTGTACTTAGGCCTACTGCCTTTTCTTTGCTGTGGATGTCTTCTAGTGATGATTCACCCTCTTACCTTAACCTCTTTTTATGTTGATGCTTCTTGATCATTCTTGTAGAAATGTGAGCAAGGGTAGCTTTCCCTTGTATAATTTGTGTTTGACCAAGGAGGCCTCCTTTGAAGGATTCTGATTAGATTTGGATAAAGTTATTTTACCTTCTTCTTCTTTGAATGTAGCCTCTTGATACAGGAAAAATAGAGACATCAGAACACCAAAACAACCCTATGACCTATGAAACCCTAGGTGACCTAGTGGAAGGCTCTTTGGACTTGGCCTTTGAATAAAAACTTAGATTTTGGGTCTTTAAGTATAAAAACAGAGTGTTTGATATTCTGATGTATTGAAGATCCAAAATCCAATGTACTTGATTTATCTAAAGTGCCTACAGAGATAGTTTTGAGACCATCAATGCTTGGTGTATCTAGGAAACACAAGAGTGAGCATGTTGGCTAGTGATCCTAGGTGTCAGGTGGAGGAAGATAGGCAAGCCAAAAACAAACTGCTAAGGTCAAAGGTGACAAAACATAGACAAAATGAGTGACATGAGCCCATGATGGGTCTTCTGGGATTGGTGAGCTGAACATGACATGATGGGATAATGAAATAGTGAAAAATTTATCCTAAGGATAATGAAGGCAGTGAGATTTCTAGAACTCACAATATTCATCAATTTTGTTTCTAGAAATCTAGGATAAGCATTTAGTCATCTACAAAGGTGAAAGTTACTGATGACTAACATACCATTTATACTTTTTGTACTCTACATTTTGAATATGGTATTTTAAAATGTAATATTTGTATTTTAAAAAATAATACAATATTATTTAATATAATACTTTTTATTTTTTTAATAAAATTAAAAATAGCTCTATGTGAAAACATTTTTATTTGGTCAATGTAAAATTAAATTAATAAAAAAATAAAGTAAAAATAAAAATAACTTCATGTTATTGACCCATGGTATGAAAAACTATGGTATTCATGTGGAATATAGCATATTTAAATGGGAGAATTAAAACAACTTATATCCATCTTAACTCCAAATCTACGAGATCAAATCTCCTTTCTCTCTAACGAGGTTTTGCATCTCAAGAGATATGATCCCTCTGGGTCCTTGATAGCTCTGGATTTAAGATGGATCTAGGTTGGTTGTAATGTAATGTAATGTGTTGTTTATTCCTAAAAATAAAAATGACACTATATGAAAACATTTTTACTTAAGTTTCGCCCATGGTATTGACACATGGTATGAGAAACCATGGTATACATGTGAACATAACATATTTAAAGGGTAAAATTAAACCATCCTAGATCCATCTTAACTCAGGATCTAACAAGCGCAAAGAGAGATATCAAATAGCTTGTGAGGAAAACCTATTTTCACTCAATGAAAAGAAATTTGAACCCTTTTGAGGGTTGGTGGATCTAAAGTTAAAATGGATTTATGCTGGTCACATTTTGTAAGCCTAGATGATGCTTCAGAAGTGGGTATGTTTTTTATGTTATACATTCCTAGATGAGGCTTTAGAAGTGGGTATTTTTTTTTATGTTATACATTTTATTTTTAAATATTGTTAGGAGTGGTAAATAATTCATTTCCCTAGAGATTTAAAGATAACAAGGAAATTGACATTATGGATTGTGCAAGTTTCAAGATTATGTTTATATAAATATTTTTTTCCTTTATGTGAGTGAGTTATAGCTTAGTGAGTGTCTTTATATTCCAATTTATTCATAAATTCTATCAACCATGATTAGAAATAAATATCTACACTAAAACTAATGCATCCAATGCAAGCAATCAAATAGGAGGTGGCCCGAAAGTTACATCCATCAATTTCATCCACTGTGTGAGAAGGAAAAAGAATGTCTTTTCCTTTTGGGGAAAAAGTAGCTGGCCGAATGTTGAAAGTAACTCCTTGAAAAGGATTGACACTACGGTATGGCATGCCAAAATCATTTTCATTAGAATAAATATTATAAGGAGATAAAGATACATTCCTAGTTGAAGGATTCCATGATATTTGTGCATAATCACTAGAATAGAAAAAAAATCTTGGTAGTTGTTGCTTATCAAAAGTGTAAATATCATTTGTAGGTCCCATCTAAGAGCTAGGAGGCCATCCCATGACCCTTACAACTAAATTCTTGTCTTCCAACCTGTAGCCATTCATATGCACAATAGCTTTGGCAACACAAATGATATCATAAAATTTTACAAAACCATAACCTTTTCTTGAACTTTTCACATTATCCTTGATGACTTTGGCTTCAACTGTTTTACCAAAAGGAGTGAATAGCTTAATCAATTGTTCCTATTCCATGATATGAGGCAGATATCCCACATATAAATTTGAGTGATCAATTTATTTACTATGATTATGTTCAAAATGAGGTCCTAAACCCATATGGAAAAAACAAGGACTTTCAAAACTAGATTCAAAACCCACGTGTGAAAAGTTGGGCATGTATCCATGCAAATGAGAACCTTGTACAGAAGAGGTCCCAAATTCATGACCCTTGCTTATATATTGTCCTATTCCAACACTTCCATTTTTTTTCATGTTCGAAACCTCCAACTAACCATGACAGATAATTGTTTCTAAAACCTTTTGGTTGGGAGGACAGAATTCGAACCTCATACCTCCTATTTTTTGTCAATGACCCCATTACCTTAGGTCTTATTCAAGAATTTTCATTTTTTTGGTTGATTTTATATTCCTCTCCATCCCAAAATGGGGCCAATACATCAAGAAATATAGAATTAACCTGTGTCATTTGCTTCTCATCAGGATTAATGGAAGGCTCAACAATTGCAACCCCTTTTTTTATATTAATTGTTTGAAAGGATTTTGTTTTTGGTTTCATGAAAATTTTATGATCACTGCCAATTTTTTTATTTGACTTAGAAATATGTGGGCTCTTGGGCTTTGGCAGAGATTGTAAATAACCCTACAAATCCATTGATTTCTTCCCACTTTGTAGGTTATTTAAATTCTTGTCCATGATTCTCTCACTTCCAATATTGTCATTTGGCATGGAGGAGTCTAATGCTTTTGATTCACATATCATGGTATCCCCTCCAGTTCCAACACTTTCAACATCAACAACCTCATTTTTAGCTTCTTCATATTTGACATATTATCATCTACTGCTTCATATTCTTCACCATATTGATTGATATCATTTTCATATTCATCATTATCTATTAGATCTTCATTTTTACTATCATCATTTTGATCAAAATTTTCTTGTTTCTCAAGATAGTCCTCATCCACATCATCTTGATCTACATAACCTTCATCGACATAATTTTCATCTAGATCATCATATTGATCTACATAATCCTCATCCACATCATATTCATTTGGATCATCATCTTGATCTATATCATCCTCATCCACATCAAGATTAGCTTCCTCAATATTGTGTTCTACATCATTTTATTGATTATAATATTCTTTAATGTTAGTCTCCTTCATGTCAATGTATTCTCTCTTTCGACATGTTGTAATTTCGGCACCTAACTTTTTTAATTGCTGAAACGCTTCTTTAATTTCACTTAACTACTCAATGAATTCAGGGCAAAAACATAAAAACATATTGGGTGGTGGATAACATTCAAAGACTCACATGGCTCTGATACCAATGAAGCAACAAAATTATATCTTGTTGACTTTAAATGTAAAATACAAAAAGGTATTTATATATATATATATATATATATATATATATAGATATAAGGATGTTGAATGCTATAATGAGGCCCCGCTTATACACCTGGGTAGACGACCTTTCATAATGGGGCATGTCTTTTAGGCATGCATCTTCAGTTAACTAATGACTATTTAAAATAATAATCATTTCATTATTTATTATTTATATTTATTTATATTCATTTTATTTTATATAATTTATATTCGTAACATTCAGAGTTCTCTTCTTCCTCCTGATCCTCATTAGTTAATTGATTTACTTCTTCTTATTCTTCAATATCAATGAATAATTTACACATGTTTAAACGAGATTGAATTTTTTTTTCCAAATTCATAGCATTATGTGCTTCCAAAAATTATCTTGAACAAGTACTTCAATAATAATTTCTTGAATAGAAATATTTTGATTTTTTATAAGAGAATTATTTCTTATGATAAACAATGTCTTTTATAATATGGACCTTCTCCTAATTTAAAAGAAAAATCTATTATGTCATTCGATTTTTTTTTTTAATTATTATTTGTAAATGTTCCTTATCAAAGGAATCATTTTTTATATTTAGTAGTTTTATTAGTGAAACATTTTATTACTTTTATTAAGGATTTACTAGTAACTAGTAACCATGAATTCCAAGAGAGAGGAAGAGAGGAAACATATAGATTTGTCATGAAAATTAAAACTAAATAATAGTTCAAAAGAAAAAGGAAAAAACAAACAACATAAATATTTATAAATTTGAGAAGAAGACCCATTACAATTGCATTGTGCTAGAGAACCAATTTGTCCTTTTGCAAAGCGAGGCTCATTATATATAGTATTCTTTGTGCCTTGTTGAGTTAGATCATTCACTACCATGGGTGGATACCACTTTCCATTCAAATCCTTTTGAGTCTACACAAAAATTTGAAATGGACATTAAAAAGGAAAATATGTGCTAAATTAGGTCATCCATGAAGAGAAAGGCTCTACCGCACAAATTATGATATACAAATAAAGGGAAGTTAATGGAACATCTTGAAAAAATCATACCTAAGGAAAAATGAAGATGGAAATGATCGTCAATAATGCATTTATGAACACAAGGAAATACCTACCACTATGTGGCAAGGTCAGTAAAAAGGCACACATGATCTGTGAAGATGGTGCACATCAATTCTCCCAGTAAAAAACTTATTAAATTGACCCATAAAAACTCAAAAGGGTGCTAGTTAAATATAGAACACATCAAATGTATATCTTAATCAAAAAAATGTATAAGGATGTGTTGTGCTATACAACAACCCCCATTTATTTTCACTAAATGGGGACCCTTTAAAAATAAATAGGAAATTTATTTATGTTTGATTTTATCTTAGCCTAAGTCTAAAAATATTTAGGAAATAAAACTCTTTCCCTTTCTGCTTTCATTTCTTAGCATGCATCGCAAATCACATAGCTTACAAGCCTAACAACTTAAAACATATTAGGTCTTGTGAGCTGCGATCTGCGCTAAAAATTTTCGAAGTCATATAAAGCTCCTGTTACAAAATTTTTAAACACAACTATAAAAATAAAATCGCATCGCACCTTGTAAAATGATGACCTTTTAAAAATTCGGTAAGAGATGCGATGAAACGTACTCAACGAATCAATAAAGAACAAACATAAAACTTCAAGTATCTGATAAAGCACATTGGCATGATGCCTTAAGCGCACTTTTCATTTTGTAGAAAATAAATAAATGCAAGTTTTATTACTGTATGGAAATTGCGATCTGTGATTTGTGCAGATCACAATTCACAAAATTTATCGGTAACATAACTAAAAGAAATAGTCTTGAATTGCGATATGCAATAATTGATAGTTATTGCTCTAGTGTGCGAAATGATTCATAACTAATCAACTGGATATAAAATCTGACATCTTGAATTGATTGATAGACATTTCACATGAAGGTGTGTAAGATATTTGATTGAAATAATTATGGGTGATTAACGAAATTTAATGGGAGTAAAGGTTTGAAAGATTCATATATACTTTGAGCGTGTTTTGAATGATTAAAATGTTAGATTTATGTTTATATCACTTTAATTATATCCCTCTCTCTATTCTCTCTATAACTAAAGTTTTCTATGTTTGGTTGAATTCAGGGAACCACTTAACGAAGCAAGGATAACAGGGATGAGCAAGAAAGGCAAGGAAATTTCTTAAGCATCATCTACTGAAGACTTAGATATGTCTGCCTTATTGGCAGATACCACCTGCAAAAAGGATTGTAGAAGTTCCTTGTGGGAGTAAATGTATCAGTTCTTCGAGAATGAAAATCCAAGGGTAATAATCAAATTTGCTACAGCAGGCGCGCCTGTTCCTTCAAACCCGACCTATTTTGACGTTGTGTGCTCATTCACCCATAAGGTAGCAGCAAGGCCAAAGATTCTCCCCTATACATATATGGTTAAGTGGGTAATTGATCACTTAAACATAGAAGATAGGACATTTAAGGATTCAAAGGGCGAGAATATCGGTTCATTCACGATAGAATATTTGTGGATGATGTACAACTTACCCACCCCGCAGCAGAACTACGACAAAGCTTTTGTCTAAAGCTTTACAAGAAAACATCCAGACCTGATGAAATTTATAAAGGAATGGAAGGATGACCAAGGCAAGCTTAAACGAGAAAAACTTGGTACATACCCAAAAGCACAAATTCCTTACCCTTATTGCTATGCTATCAGTATGTTGTTTAGATTCTTTGCAAATCCTGATACTACTAGGTTTTCCGTAGGTTGGGTCCCATTAATTGACGCAATCATCAATTATTTAATTATGAATTGGGAAAATATGCTATCTGATAATTTTTCTAGAAGTAGCATGGAGAATAGAAGTAAAATAAGTGTGTCTTGTAGGGAAATATGTAATATTCCAAATTCGGAACAGCTAGCAAGGCATGACTGGAAAACACATTTTCCAGTAATGGCTGCTACAAGAATTGAAACCAAGACCTAGATCCCTTAGAAAAAAGTGTCTAAGTGCTAAATCCAAGAGGAGACTCCAAAGAAATCCTTCTAGAGTGGTTAAACAGATCTTCCACTACTAGATGTCCTCTAAGAGTGCCCAATGAGGGACTGCAAAAATCCTTGAGAAAGAAATGGAAAGACATTGTTATTCTATAGTTCTGAACACATGAAGAGAGATATAGCCAACAAATATGTTATATAGCAGAAAATTTATACAATGTGTGGAGCAATAAATCACTCCAGCTAGGCAATAGAAGCCTCAATAGAGCATATACAAGAAAATGCAAGAGCACTACTACATATGAAAAGCCCTGGCTAAAATAACGTAGTTTATAGAAGACACTGCAACAAAATACATGATAATAGAATGATATATCAATATCAGCTCAAATAAATGAGGGGGAACAAGCTTTCAACCCCAGTAAATACTAATACAACAATAATGCACAATCCTCGGGAGGATTGGCTAGAATATACATCAAAATGGAAATTCTGCAGAAATGCGGAGTTGTTGGGCAGCAGCTGCAACTAAAAACTGTAAGAACATGGAGATGGATGAATAATATGTACAATATAAAAGAAACCTACTCCAATAGATCTCTCAATGCAACGTTGATCTCGGCACTGAAGATCTTGCCCTCTAAGAAGCTGGTGCAACCCCTCACTGCAAGTGTGCACTGAAATAATGCAATATGGAGGCTAGACTATGCTATCTGTGTTGGGAGATGTTGGCCTTGATGCCAAAATATGCAAATATGCCCTGGAAACCTTCCTCACTAATCTTCCCAAGGAATAGAGACTCCCTCCTTTGAAAGATGAGACAAGGAATGGTATTGTGGAACCCCTCCACTGCAACACCCAGCAACACTATGTTATACTTCAGCAGAAATAACGCAGTGACTGAATAATAGCTTTGGCCTTGAGCCAAGATGTGGATGAAATGAAGTGCAATCCTTTAAGAGGCCTCTCAAGAAGGAGAGGAAATCCTAAATAGGAATCCCTCATGCTAAGCAGCACTGCAACTCAGCTGAACAACCAGAGTATGCAAATTAGTCTTTAGACTAAAACCAATATGATCAAAGATATCTCACTATGGCTGCCCCTTCCTCCTTTTATACAAGTGAATGCCTCTTTGCCATGGACCCCACACATTAGGGTTTCTTCCACAAGGAATATTCCTCCCTCTTAAACTTCACTGTCTTCTCATGCAAACTACACCTCTTAGGCAGTGTTGTTGACTTGGTCAAACTTGACCTTGTCCTCATGAATTTTCCCCTTTCACACTAGAAGCTACAAAATTAAGCTGCTTCATTGATCCTTTTCACACTATGAAGGACATTATTCCTACTTATGGGCCTTTTACCCATTTTATTCACCTCCTAAGTGAAATCAGCAAAAATTAATATTCCAATTTGTTTCATGCAAATTTTGGAATATTACAGTCCTCATCTCTCAAAGATTGCTTGTCCTCAAGCAAGTGCAAGGATAGACTAAATTATTTTCTCCTCCTCTCCCTGTAGCATCCATGTATGATGATCTCCTCCAAGGAAAGTGATGCTATATCATCAATCAAGTCTCCACATTGCTCCTCCCCAGCATGCAAGTTAGATATCAAGCCATCATCATGTAAAGGTGAAATACTCAAGAGGATAGCAAACTGATGTCTAGAGGTCCCTTTGAAGAATGGGATCTGAAATATAATGGGAACTATCCTTCCCATATGGATCCTCCATCTCCAAGCTATCAGCCATGAAAAATGAGTCACCTCCCAACTAGGCAACTCCTGAAAGCTGTCTTCCACCTTTGGCTCAGGCAAAGTAGGTGGGATGAAAATCTGCTCATGGTAAAAAATGTAGCCTACGCCACGCTGTCCATCCCCCCACTTATGATAAGTGTAGAGAAAGTGTTGATCCTGGGCTGAAAAATACTTGCCCTCAAGTGGCAATATGAAGACTAGTTCTCCAAGGATCTCTCCTCCAACGTTGCAAATCATGCTGGCCCAAGTATCTCCATTTATGATGAGTTGGAAGTCATCAACATATGGTATGTCATCTATCATATGGCTCACCTCATATGGAAACAAATGAGTAGCTCTAGTGGCCATCCCATCTCCCATGCTCCCCTTAGAACATGTAGTGCAAAAAGTTTAGAAGAATTCTCCCTCAAAGGACACATCCATCCAATGTGTCTTCCTCCCAAGCATGCTCCTCATAAAGACAGAAACAATATAGCCATAGGGAGCAAAGATGAGAATCATGCTTGCTGCCATATGCAACAAATGTGAAGGAAAATGGTCCCTCAAGTGCAACCAACGCAGCTTGACCCTCAACTGCAATAGAGACTGATAAAATAAGTGGCCTCGCAACCACTTGCTTGTTGCTCTAATCTCATAAGTATAGAGGAAGTGAATGATGTAAGGTGTATAATGAGCATGTCCTCCATAATACATATCTTCCCCAATTCCTCCAAGGGAATGGACATCAATCATGCTTATGGCCTCATCTAAACCATGTCGTCTAGAAAAAAGAATGCTCCTCCTTGGAGCATCGTCCTGCACATGTATGGTTAAGGGATGCATACATACATCATACAAATAATCATGTAAACAATAATGAATACCCTTACCATACCTCCTACTCATACAAGTGGAGTGGCTCATAAGTGAGTCTCCTCTCATCCTCAAAGAGAAAATAGCTGGCTGTGATAACTCCTTCAAAGAGTTATGTCTCTCCTCCATCTCCATATGGTCTATGCATCTGCTCATATGCTGATATATCTCCTCCTCAAAGCCCATCCAAAAATACCCCTCCGTGATGGTGTGGTATGCTCTCATAGAACAAGTGGGACTGAAAAGGAAATCCTCCCGAGCTGCTTGTAGCAACTTCTCCTTGAGCTTGGAAGCTCTAGGAAAGAAGATCCTACCATGAAAAATATGACCCCATATTTGACTGAATATCCCTCCTCATCCAACTGGTCATCCAAGATCATGCAAGTGAAAAGATCCTTGGAATACTCCACCAATAGCTGGGATCTCCAATATGGATCTAACCTCCATAGTGACAGCGCTGATGATCTCTCATGAAGAACATCTGTCATATGGCTGCCCTCTCCTTTGACATCTCCCAGTCAAAAATACAAGTTGGAAGGTTGCTATCCTTCCTCTGCTGCTTTTTCCACAGCGCATAATATGAAATGGAAGTGGGTAAAAATGATGTTGATGGAATGCTTCCTCTCTCCTTGAGTCTACCCCAGACTCCCAATGCTGTATCAAGCTCTACCAAGGTCTCCACCCTCCTGAAATCCATGAGTGGTGCCCCAACATGTGAATCCTCCATCCTCCTTTGTTCATCCAGTGGTCTCCCCAGAAAAATGTCTCCATGCAGTGAGACATCATCATCAAGGGATGACTGAATAGATGGATGAACAACTCTGCCCATGCTTCCACTGTGCAATCCAATCACCTTCTTAGGTGCATCACCCTCTAGAAATGAATAGGGATGTGTACTTCTCATCTCATGATGCTGGGTCTTCTCCCTACCTCCTCCTTGTGTCTCCATGGTTCCACACCTCCTCAACAATGGCACATGTAAAACATGAGTTGTGCCTTGATCTCCACACATGAGATCCTGGGGATTTCCTTGCAAAGATGCAAGCATCCCTCTATTTGGAGCAAGAGCTCCTCCTTCCTCTACATGAGGTGCTAGATCAACTCCAGATCTAACAGCATTGTTGCCCTCAATCTCTGCAACATGAGTAGGCAACTCTCCAATGATTGGATCCCTTTTTGAAAAAGAGATCTCCATGCTCCTTTGCTCCAAGGTGTGAGCTGAAAACCTTTCTTCCGGCAAAGTATGGTGCAAGTTTTCATGCAAGGGTTTTGCTTGAGTTTTCTGGTTTACCTCCACCATGCGTGTCTCATGAATCTTTTTATCAAATATTTTCAATAATGCCTTAGTGAAGTTTGCATAAGATGCAATGTTTATATTTCTCAAAGAAAAAGATTCAAAGATCCACCAGGCATAGGCCTTACCTCTCAAATGTAGTGCTGCAACTTTGATGGCTTCATATTCAAGAATGAGATGGTGTTGCAAGAAGGTCTCTAACTCCTCCACCCAAGCTTTGGCTAAACATACAGGTGAACCTTCAAAGGTAGATAGATGAAATCTATCCTGCTGCTCTTTTCCTCTCACCTTCATCTTGCAAAACTCTGAAAAACTGATATTATCTCTGAATTTGAGTTTGAGACTCATACTCTTTCAAGAAATTACTAAGGGTTTCCCTCCTACGAATCTCTTCTTCTATTTCCATCTTTCTTTCAACAATCTAGCATGTGACTACCCTGAGTATTAGGATGTGTAGCTGCATGCTCACACTCCTCAAATCTAGGGTTTTCTTTAGAATCAAACCTTCCAGGAGATTCTCCATGGATCTTCCTCCTGATCTCCTTGAACTCTTCATGAATCATATGTATAGATCTAGGAAGAAGCTTGGTAAGCTTATCCCCCTTTTCTTCTCCAAAAGATGGAGTCTTTTTCTTGCTTATTTCTTTGTCTCCTTGATGAGAATAGGAAGTGCAGGGTTCTTCCTCTTCTTTGTGCTTATCCTCCTTGGGGAGGTTCTTCATGGATCTAAAATATGATGAGATAAATTCCATCCTCTCCAATATTCTGATATTCTTGGGCTTAGAATCACAGGCTGAGCCAAGAAAGTTTCTTTGATACTACAGTAATATTCAAAATTCGGAACAACTAGCAAGGCATGACTGGAAAACACATTTTCCGGTAATAGCTGCTATAGGAATTAAAAACAAGACCTGGATCCCTTAGAAAAAAGTTTCTAAGTTCTAAATCCAAGAGGAGGCTCCAAATAAATCCTTCTAGAGTGGTTAAACAGATCTCTCACTACTAGATGTCCTCTAAGAGTGCTCGATGAGGGACTGCAACAATTCTCGAGCAAGAAATGGAAATAAATCATTATTGTATAGCCGTGAACACGTGAAGAGAGATATAACCAACAAATATGTTATATAGCAGAAAATGTATACAATGTGTGGAGGAATCAATCACTCCAGCTAGGCAATAGAAGCCTCAATAGAGCATATACAAGAAAATGCAAGAGCATTGCTACATATGAAAAGCCATGGCTAAAATAACGCAGTTTTTAGAAGACACTACAAAAAAATACATGATAATAGAATGATATATCAATATCAGCTCAAAGAAATGAGGGTGAGCAAGCTCTCAACCCCAGTAAACACTAATACATTAATAATACACAATCCCCAAGAGGATTGGCTAGAATATACATCAAAATGGCAATTCTGTAGAAATGCCGGAGTTGCTGGACAACAGCTGCAACTCAAAACTGTAATAACATGGAGATGGCTGAATAAGATGTAAAATATGAAAGAAACCTCCTCCAATGGATATCTCAATGCAAGGCTGATCCTGACACTGAAGATCTTGCCCTCCAAAAAGCTGGTGCAACCCCTCAATGCAAGTGTGCACTGAAATAACACAGTATGGAGGATCGATTGTGCTGTCTATGATGAGAGATGTTGGCCTTGATGCCAAAATATGAAAATCTGCCATGGAAACCTTCCTCACTAATCTTCCTGAGGAATAGAGACTTGCTCCTCTCAAAGATGAGACAAGGAATTGTGTTGTGGAACCCCTCCACTGCAAAACCCAGCAACATTACGTTATACTTTAGCAGAAATAATGCAGTGACTGAATAATAGCTTTGGCCTTGAGCCAATATGTGGATAAAATGAAGTGCAATCCTTCAAGAGGCCTCTCAAGAAGGAGAGGAAATCCTAAACAAGAATCCCTCGTGCTAAGCAGCACTACAACTTAACTGAAGAGTCGGAGTATGAAAATTAGTCTTCAGACTAAAACCCATATGCTGAAAGATATCTCACTATGGTTGCCCCTTCCTCCTTTTATACAAGTGAATGCCTCTTTGCCATGGACCCCACACATTAGGGTTTCTTCCACAAGGAATATTCCTCCCTCTCAAACTGCACTGTCTTCTCATGCAAGCTACACCTCTTAGGAAACACTGTTGACTTGGTCAAACTTGACCTTGTCCTTATGCATTTTCCCCTTTTCACACTAGAAGGTGAAAAATTAAGCTGCTCCATTGATCCTTTTCACACTATGAAGGATATTATTCCTACTTACGGGCCTTTTACCCATTTTATTCACCTCCTAAGTGAAATCAGAAAAAATTAATATTCCAATTTGCTGCATGCAAATTTTGGAATATTACAAAATACCCCCCTTTTACATGAGTGCCTATGTCATGGATGCAATTTTTTTTGTTCAATTTTTGCAACCATGGGATGGAAATGGATGACCCAAGACCCTAATCCAATTCAGATTTACCACAGAGCCCTTTGGGAGTCAGATTTTCCATCTACATTTTTATAAAATTTTCCATAGAGTCATACTACCTATGCACTAGATTATATTCAACAAGAAATCCCCTAGGATCTCTAAAGAGGCCAGTATAGAAATTTTGCCCATTTCTAGATGGTTTTCTGAAGAACGTTTCACCTATGTTAGAGTTTTCAGAAATTATGCTTCTCCCCACGTCCTGCCATATTATGTTCCTGAAAACTTACCTGTTAGAGAGATTGCTTACCAAATTGTGGTAAATGGTATTTCAAAACAGCTTAAATATGCTAAGAAGGCCATTTGGCCTAATTTCCCTTTACAGTGCGATAATTTTTCACTTTTTGATATTGGTCATGCCTTCAAGGAAGTTTCAAATGTTAATTTGTTGCATTTGGCTATAATTCCAAAGCAGCCATAAGACCCCAATGATGTAATTAATAACTTCATCACAGAGCTCAAATTAAAGCCTTTTGTGAAGATAGATAGATTTGATGATTTCTTTCAAGGTATTGAAAAGTTTTGAGATGTACTAAAGTTTTCATCCAGTTATCTCAATCAAGATGATTTGGAAGCCTTCCAAGCATATAGAAACAAGAGACTGGAAAGGATTCCTCTAGATTTATTGATTATTGAATATTTTGACAGATCAACTCCAATTATTAACTTGGATAATGAAGCTAAAGACATGTTTGAAGACGAGTCAGGGCAATCAGAACATCAATCTCAGAATTCAGATCATTCTGATAATGAATCCGAAAACATAAATGAGAGCCCAGAAAAGGTAATTGATCAAGTAATCAAAGAGATTGAGATGAAAGAGAAAGGAAGAATTAATGGAACTCAATCCTCCCCCCAAGAAGTTCAGCACAGCCAAAATACACCTTATCAGTCCAAAAAATATCTTCCAAAGGCTTTCAAGAATGAATGGGAAATATTTATAAGGCACTGGAAACGTGACAACAAAATCCTAATACTGATAAATTTACCAATTTTCAGACATCAGAACATTCTCAGAAATTAGTGGAAACTTCAACTCTGCTACAACATGTACCTAAAACTCATGATCGAGAGATCATTACGGCCTACCCTACAAAGTAGATAGTTTTAAAAATTGAGGAAATTACTTCACTGGATGTGTTCTATAGTCCTAATCATAAGGCTGTATTCAGCAAAAAAAAAGGATAATAATTGAAGATACAGTCTCAAATCTTAAAAAAGAATCTGTTGATGTTATATGGAAAGATCCTCTAGCTGATCCTACTGAACATTTAACCAAAATATGACAGTTTGCAAGGGCATATGCTACTTCCACTATCGATAAAGCCACTAAAGTTCAATTGTTACTAAAGCATAGGGAAGATAAAATACAAGATTTAGAGAGACTGTTAGAGCAAGAAAATTCTAACTCCAACAGGCAAATGGAATTGAAAATATCTCAATTTCAAAAGGATTTTGAAAAATTAACTTTGCAGCATCAATTGCAATTTATAGAGAAGGAAACACAATTGGAAGAAGCAATAAAAAAGTTGAAAAGCCACCCACAGGTAGAGAAATTCAAAAGCGAAGCATTGGAAGTAAATACTAAGATAAAGCAGCAATAAGAAGTATTTTTCCAACAAGCTTTAATTACTAGCTCTTATTAGGATTCAAGTGAAATCCTGATCCAACAAGTGGTTATCCAGAAACTTGAGTATGAGAAACCTGAGAGGAAAATCAATGAATTCATTCAATTGAAAGCATTGGACTCAGGAAAATAATTTGATCTACCCCAGGTAGATAAAATTCACAAGGAAATACCATTTAAGGATTGGGAAGCACAGTTAAGACAAGCAGACAAAGCAACAACAATAGCATCAAAGTTAACAAAGGAAATTACTGAATCTGTTTGTGAAAAACTTTTGAAAGCTAATATTATCAAGGAGTCCACATCTGAAATACTCTCAGAAATCAAGTAGTTGGAAGCACAATGGAAACAAAGGACAAAAACGCAGGAAGAAATAATTAAGAAAGTAAATGAATTTTATCAAGAAAATTATTAGAATTTTCTGATCAAACCTTATCATCAATACCAAACACTATAGTCAGTAACTAATTCAGCAAAAAGGTTGCAACCATCACTTTCAAATGTAGTATTCAAGGGCCAAGTCAGATCGAGAATTTTGTAGCCAGCTCAACTTAAACCTATGTTAGATATTTGTCAACTTCGATATCAAATCCAAAAGGAATATTAGAATTCATAGCTTTATTGTTACTCTATTTTCCCAGATTGTAGTTGAAGTTAATCTTACGAGGATGGTTGTTTGAAACCTCCTCTATTTTTATGTAATAATATATTTTTTAAACATATTTAGTTTATTATTTAAACCCCTCTCATGCATTTAGAGAAGGGTCCAAAAATTTGTCAAATACATTTGCAAACAATGCACTTCTGTAAGTTTGTAAATTCTCTTATGGATTAATGGAATAGACTCTGTTATCTTTTGACATTTGAAGCTTTTTAACTGATTTTGCACTATTATACTCTTTAAATTGCTTGAAAGTGAAGAGGAGCAAAAAATCTACTGTCAGTTTAGATGAGTAGAACTTTGTACATATGGTACTTCTATTCACTTGTATTAAGTTTTTCTCTCTATATTGGCAATTATCTTTTTATTCACATTATATATTTGAACTGTTATGATAAATGAATGTTAAATGCACTTATGTACTAATATTTGTCTAGGATTTCTTCTTTGATATATAATCACACATATGAATGCGATATACTTTTCAAAATTATTTTAATCAAATTATTTTGTTAAAAAAATCATCTTTACATAATTTTCATCTCTTTCAACTATTAAATAATCTTCATTACTAATATTTGGAGAATATCTCTTTAGACCGCATAAAGGAAGAAACACCCCATGTATATACTAGAATTAGATAGTGTTATATAGATGCATGTGATAGATTAAAATCATTTCCCATTTCATGTTATATAAACAAAACACACCCCAAAATCATCCTTATTAGGAAATTGGTCCCTTCATCCCCAGTTGGAGCCACCACACCAAATGGAAAAGGAATTTCTCTAAGGTATGGGATGGGTGGTTTTCCCCCATGTTGTGGCAACGAAATTCTGAGGCCTCAACATTTTTTCACTAGAAGGAGGGCCAATTGTGAATGGAAAGAAGATCTAATCAATCTAAAAGTCAATCTAAGAGTCTATTTCCCTCTAGATCCCCTTCAACTTCCAGAAAATTAGCTAGATCTAAATCTTTAAGATCTAAAGTTGAACATCCTTCTCCTAAGTCTCCTAATGACACTCAACCCATAATGTCTCCCGATTTTTATTAAAATTCCCCTGAAGTTTAGTCTTTCATAGAAAATTTGGAGAGAGTATCCATTTATGATGGAAAGCATGAATCTTATCAATCATATAAGATTAGTATTTCATCCTCTTTACAATCTAAAAGATTATTAACTCGATCATAAACTCAAAATACATGAATCCTTCCTTTTGAATTTCCCATCGATAATACTCGAATGAGAATAAAAAATACTCAATCAAAGTCAATCACGAGTGATATCTTATCCAATAATCCACCCCATTCACCTCCATTACCTCCACTCACTTCCACAACTTCCATTCCAACAATCAGTGTTACTTTAACTAGTTCCAGTACTCAGATTACTATCCCTGCACCTAGTTCGTACACTCAACCTACCTCTTCTTCAACTCAAACTCAACCCATCACATCCACCCAAGGACCAATGGCAGGCCAAGTACCACCATCAAATGTATGACCATGGAATCCAGGGGCTGTACATATGCTCGCCCCTCTTCATCCTCTACCAAAATACCCTGAAAGAGAGTTACCTAAATTTAATCTTGATGATGGTCTTCCAAATGAAGAACACATTCATAATTACATGTTAGCCATTAATTTAAAAGAGGCATTTGAAGAAGATTATGTTGTAAGATTATTTCCATATACTCTCATAGGATCTGTAGTATCTTGGCATTTTTCACTACCTGCCCGCTCTATAACTAGATGGAATATGTTCGAAGAACAATTTTTAGCTAAGTTTGGGGATGACAAATCCACTACATCACTCATCAATGATTTATCAAATCTAAAGGTTAAAATGGGGGAGAAAATAAAATATTTTAATTCAAGATTTAACGATAAAATTCCTGCTACAGTAGTTCCTGGTGCATAAGTTCAAATTGATTGGTATATTTCATCTCTTTCATCCAATATAGACATTTTTTTTGATAGAGAAAAACTGCCTACACTCGCAGAAAATATGAAGGAATATTTATCTATAGAGAAACGCATAATCTCTCTTGAAAAGAAGAATTCCCAAGAAGATAGGAAATCAAAGAAAGTATCCTTCAAAGATGATTCAAAAAAGAAGCCATATAAAGACCCTTTTGATGTAGAAGGTCTTCAGAAAGTTTTAAAGACTATGACAAATGAGATGGAAGATATCGAGAAACAAGTCGTTGAAGATTCCATCTCAAAAAAGACTTTCAGACCCTTCAAGAAAAATCAGTCTTCTAAATCTCAACCTCCCAATATCATATCTAACGTTGAGTCTGATCAAGATACAAATGAAGACCAAATAGAGGAAGAAGAAAATAAAGAATAAGAATTAGTTGAACTAAATGGAATGTGGGATTTTATCCTACCAAATGAATAACAAAAAGAAGCTTTACCTGTGAGTACAAGGAGCAAAAATACTACTAAAGAAATGCAGCCAAATCAGAAACAGAAGAATTCAATGCCTGCTAAAGATAAAACAGTAAGTAAAAAGTCTACTTCTAAAGTTACACAAACAAACCCTACTTCTTCAGATACTCCACCTACATCAAAGACAATGGTACTCTCTGACACTATTGAGTATAATGTAGTTGAGGATATGAAAAATACCACGACCAACATTTCAATTCACTAACTTACTAAGTTAAAGAAGCAACATAAAATCTTACTTAGAGATTTAAATTCAGTTCCTGCTTCAGCCTTACCTGCTCCAGTAGTAGTCCAAGCTGCTAATCAAATGGGTAAACCACCTTCTCTGTCGACTAAAATAGATGCTACATATTTGATTATGATAGGTGACCAATCCATCTCTCATACTCCTCCATTTCTCTTAACCTATGAGATCTATAATAAAAATGCCCATAATTGTTTAATAGACTCAAAGGCTTCCTCTAATATCATGCCAAATTCAATATTTGTTAAATTGAACATAACTCCTCAGAGTTCCCCTATTCATATATTACAACTTGATAGAACTAAAGTAGAGGTTCTAGGAGAAATAAATTTTGTCTCCATCAAATTGTCATCAAACCCCAAGGTTGCTCAGATAATTGATATATTGGTGGTTGATATTCTTGAATTTTACGATTTAGTGTTAAGCAGAGACTGGTCTGAAAAAATTCATGGATATTTTGCAATAGACTGGTCACATATGTGGCTAAATCAAATCTAGGTAGACCGAGAAAAATTCATAAAGTATACATTCATTGATCTTGAAGGAATAAACGAGCTAGTAGCATTCAATAATAATATTATTGGAAACTACTCGGCAAATTCATTTCTTGGAAATTTTAATGCTCAAACATCACCCTTTTTCGATAATGTAGTTATCTCTCAAATCGAGATTTTTCCTAGACAGACACTTCAAAATGTAAAAAATTTGTAGATACCAGTAGTTAATTATTTATTTTGGATTCTTTACTTTGACGGTTCTAAATCTAAAGATGGTGCAAGAGCTGGTTGTGTTTTAATAAACCCAAAAGGAGAGAAAACCATGTTAGCCTACAGACTTGAATTCGATTGCACAAACAATATAGCAGAATACGAAGAATTAATCCAAGGTTTGTACAAAGCAATTAATCTTAACATCAAATATCTAAAAGTCCTAGGAGATTCAGATATCATTGTTAGACATGTAAGAAATATTATTCATTGTCATTCTGGACATTTAAAGCATTACCAATCATTAGTCCAAGAATCGACCATTCATTTCTTAGCCTTCAATATTTCTTCCATACCTAGAATACAAAATGCTAGTAATATTTGTTGGCTAATGTAGCATCGAAATTAATCCCATCTCAAGAATTCAGTCCCGATAGATTTTCCATTGAATTGATTTTTAGACCATTCATTCCTAACAATATTACCAATTGGAGAGTATTTAATAATGATTCAGATATTATAGATTTCCTCACATGTCAAGGATATTATGATAGTCAAATTTTGGATGAAAATGAACATGACACTCAAATAAAGGATGAATTGGGTGAAAATCCAATTCCTAAGTCAGCTGTCAAGTTATAAGACCTTTATGATCTAAAAGATAGGTTTAAAAGAGTTACTAACTCTAAAACTCAAAAGTCTACCTTAAGATTTGAGTTAGTAAATCTCGGAACTGATGATAAATCTCAAAATATCAATTTTGGTCTTGGTCTATCTTCAGATGAAAGATTATCATTTATAAAGTTATTAAGGATGTACAAAAGTGTTTTTTCTTGGGATTACATTGATCTTAAAACATATGACACTTCTGTTATTGAACACATTATTCCTATCACTTCAGATGAGAAAATTATACAACAAAAGTTGAGGAAAATTCACCTAAAGCTTGAAAATAAAATCAAAACAAAGTTGAATAAACTCCTCAAAGAAAAAATCATCCTTCTAGTTATACATTCTAAATGGGTTTCAAATTTGGTTCCTATCAGGAAGAAAAATGGTGATATTAGGATTTGTATTGATTTTAGGAATTTAAACAAAGCATGTCAAGGAAAAATTTCCATTACCAACCATGGAAAAAGTACTGCAAACAGTAGATGGTTCTGAACTTATGTCTTTTCTAGATGGATTTTCAGGATATAACCAAATCCTCGTACGCCCAGATGATAGATTAAAGACTACATTTAGGACTAAGTGGGGAACTTACGCATATCAAAAAATTCCATTTGGGTTACTCAATGCAGATGCCACTTTTCAAAGAGCTATGGACACAAATTTTAGAGGACTCATCAATAAATCAATGCTTATTTATCTAGATAACATTACAGTCTTTTCTAGACAAGCAACCAATCATGTGAATGACCTAAAGCAAGTATTTGAGCAATGTAAAACTATGGAATTTCATTAAACCCAAAGAAGTCAGTTTTTTGCTATAGATGAAGGAAAACTTTTAGGATTCATTGTGTCAAAGAAAGGTATCTATATTGATCCTGAAAGAATTGAAGAGATTAAAATAATTCCTTTCCCTCATAACAAGAAAACCATGCAGTAATTTCTTGGACAGATAAATTTTGTAAAAAGATTTTTCCCTGACTTCTCACAAATAGTTTTACCTTTGCAAACCATGAATAAGAAAAATTCAATATTTAAATGGGGACATAACGAAAGAGAAGCATTTGATTTAATCAAACAATCCATTATCAATGCTCCATTCTTGACTACCCCCAATTTTCTTAATCCTTTTACTTTATATACCTTCTCATAATATACATTTACGTTGTTGTTTTAACACAACTCAATGACCAACAAGTTGAAGCACCAATATCATTTTTTAGTTGAAATTTACAAGGCGCAAAACTAAATTATTCATCTATTGAGAAACAAGCATTTTCTGTCTTTAAAGATATAAAGAATTTTATGCCTTTTCTCCTTAAAACTCACACTAAAATAATAGTTCCATTCCCCGCAGTGAGGCAACTATTGATGTAAAGAGAATTAGGAGAGAAAATGGCTAACTGGGTCACTACTTTATAAGAGTATGATGTAGAAATTAGACCTTCTAAAATTGTTAGAGGTCAAGGTTTTTGCAAAATGCTAACATAAGCATCCCATTTATCATCAGAGCCAGATTCATGTAATAATGTGCAAATATAAGAGGTAAGCCTCAACGATGTGCAATCTCAATACACTGATCTCAAATTTTATTTGAAAAATGTATATGCCCCAACACAAATCAATTATAAAATAAAATGTTCTTTAAGATTAAAGGCCAACCAATATGAAATAATCAATGACGTATTTTTTAGAAGAAACTTTGATTCAGTGTCACTAAGATGCTTAAAGAAAACTGAAGCAGAGAAATTTTTGCAAGAACTCCATGATGGACTAGCTGGAGAACATTTTGGAGAAAATACAACAACACATAAAATCCGACATACAATTTAATATTGGCCTACACTTTTCAAATATGCTCATGAATGTGAAAGAAAATGAAAAATTTGTCAAAGTGCATCTGGAAGACAAAGGAAACTAGCCTTCCCATTACAGCTAGTTAATATCGAGCAACCATTTGAATAATGGGGATTAGATATAATCGGTGGGATCGTTCCTAACTCTTCCAAACATCATAAATATATTCTCACAGCTACAGATTATTTTACTAAATGGGTGGAAGCAATTTCACTAAAGGTAGCCAACTATGAAAATATTATTGATTTCATTGATCAATTTATCATAACTAGGTTTGGCTTACCTACTGCTTTAATGTTCGATAATGCATCTTATTTCTCAAGAGCTACTATGATAGAATTTGCAATCAAAAGAGGTTTTAAACTTGAGTATTCTGCAAATTATTATCCGCAAGGAAATGATTTAGCAGAATCCACAAATAAAAATTGTATTAGAATCATCAAACGAATTGTTGATAAAAACCAACGAAATTGGCACAAGTCATTAACATTTTCTCTTTGGGTAGACCAAATAACTCAGAAGGCCTCCATTGGCACTTCTCCATTCAATATTGTCTATGGAAAATAATTTGTTCTTCCTACCAATGTAGTTATTCCTTCTCTTGCCTTAGTTCAATTTATTGATGAATCTCCTTCTTCTTCCTTACAATTAAGACAATTTCAAATTCTTAAGCTTGAAGAAGAAAGAGAAAAATATAAAGTTACTCATGCACATCATCAACAGATAGTTAAAGCTTCATTTGATTCAACTTCTGTTAGTCCAAAAAACTTTCAAATTGGTGATCTGATATTGAAATGGGACAAAGAACATGAGGAAAAAGGTAAACACACCAAATTTCAAAGACTATGGTTAGGTCCATTTCAAATCATTGAAGAAATAGGCCCATCAAAATTTTTATTTCAAGATCTATCAAGAAAAATAGATTCTTTGCCTGTTAATGGGAAGATTTTAAAGAAATACTTTTCACAGGAGGTAACCCCTTCTATTCCCTGTATACTATTGTCTTTTCTTTTTTCTTGGGAAAATAAAAGTTGCATAGTATTGACTTTTGGCTTTTCAGGTAAACATCTCAAATAACTATTTTGATTTATCACTTATAGAAATAAGAAATGTTAAGGAAACAATTGAAATATTTGAATATCAAATAGATTCTATTTTTCTGAAAGATGCAATTTCACTGAAGTTATTTATTCTCTGATGAACTATCATATTTATAAAGCATGGTTATTCTGTTATCAGTCAATAAAGGAATATTTAACATAGTAAATACTCTTTACAGAAAAGAAATCTTAAAACTCAAAAAAACAATCTTAAAACTCAAAAAAAACTTATCATCCAGAATCCTCAAAAGGACCAATGATTGACCCCATCTAGGAAAAAACTTATCAATTTTTATAAAGAAATTCAAAAAATTATGCTAAAAATCTTAAAAGATAATAAGTCTCATCACAAGCTTGTTTACCATGTTCATAGGGAAATAGTTGAACTGACTTTACCAATACTGCCTACCAAAACAGGGTAATGACTTCAGATTATATCAAGAGGACAAGGGGTCTCATAAAGAGCCAGCTTCATCAGTTTAATTACAACTAGTGAATGGCATTGTCAATATTTGGTTACCAAGAAAAGACAATGGCTTTTAAGTAAATAAAAATACAATAGAAAATATCTACAAAAAAGAAAAGCAAGTTCCAAAAGAGATCAAGTACATAAAGTTGGAATTTATTTTTGAAAATCGTAAGAAAGATTGGATGGGATAATGAATCATTGTTGGGTAAAAGGTAACCCTGCCAAAAGCTTAAATTACCTATTGGATCAAAGGCTCTACCTATGATAAAAGAGTATATATTTATAAGGCTAATCTAAAAGAGCAACCTGCTTTATCTTTTTTAAACTGAGTAAAGACTGATATAGATACTCATACTTTTATTTTTAAAAGAGGAATTCTTATGAATTATAATTAAGAGAGATTTTGTTGCTTAGTGAGATAATATTTATTAAAATTCATTCCTGCAACTATTTTTATTTCAAAAAAGTTTTTAGAAATTTCAAAAAAATTAATCATAGATAGTTGGTTCTCCCAAGTGAATCGCCAATTGTTGTGCTATAAAACAACCCCCATTTATTTTCACTAAATGGGGACCCTTTAAAAATAAATAGGAAATTTATTTATGTTTGATTTTATTTTAGCCTAAGCCTAAAAAGCTTTAGGAAATAAAGCTCTTTCCCTTTCTGTTTCGATTTCTTAGCACGCATTGCAAATCACATAACTTACAAGCCTAAAAGCTTAAAACATATTAAGTGTTGCGAGCTATGATATGTGCTAAACCTTTTCGAAGTCATATAAAATTCCCATTACAAAATCTTTAAACACCTCTATAAAAAGAAAATCACATCGCACCTTGTAAAATGATCAACTTATAACAATTCGGTAAGAGATGTGATGAAACAGACCCAACGAATCAATAAAGAAACAAACATAAAACTTCAAGTATCTGATAAAGCGCATCGTCATGATGCCTTAAGCGCACTTTGCATTTCGTAGAAAATAACTAAATGCAAGTTTTATTATCATATGGAAATTGCGATGTGTGATTTGCGCAGATCGCAGTTCACAAAATTTATCGGTAACATAACTAATAGAAATAGTCTCGAATTTCGATATGCGATAATTCATAGTTATTGCTCAAGTGTGAAAAATGATTCATACCTAATCAACTGGATATAAGATCTAATGAATTGATAGACATTTCACGTGAATGTGTGTAAGAGATTTGATTGAAATAATTATGGGTGATTAACAAAATTTAATGGGAGTAAATGTTTGAAAGATTCATATCTACTTTGAGCATGTTTTGAATGATTAAAATTTCAAATTTATGATTATATCACTTTAATTCTATCCCTCTCTATATTCTCTCTATTTCTAAAGTTTTCTATGTTCACTTGAATTCAGGGAACCACTTAACGGAGAAAGGATAACAGGGATGAGCAATAAAGACAAGGAAATTGCTCGAGCATCATCTACTGAAGACTCATATATGTTTTCCTTATTCTCAGATACCACATGTAGAAAGGATTGTGGCAGTTCCTCGTGGGAGGCAATGTATCAGTTCTTCAAGAATGAAAAGAAAAGGGTAATAATCAAAGTTGCTACAGCAGGCGCGCCCATTCCTTCTAACCCGACCTATTTCGACGCTGCATGCTCATTCACCCATAAGGTAGTAGCAAGGCCAAATATTCTCCCCTATACAAATATGGTTAAGTGGTAATTGACCACTTGAACATAGAAGATAGGACATTTAAGGACTCAAAGGGTGAGAATGTTGGTTCTTTCAGGGCTGAAGATTTGAGGATGATGTACCACTTACCCACCCCACAGCAAAACTATGACAAATATTTTGTCCAAAGCTTTACAAGAAAACATATAGACTTGATGAAAGTTATAAAGGAATGGAAGGATGACCAAGGAAAGCTTAAAAGAGACAAACTTGGTACGTACCCAATAGCACAAATTCCTTCCCCTTATTGCTATACTATCGATATGTTGTGTAGATTGTTTGCAAAGCCTGATACTACTAGGTTTTCTATAGATTGGATCCCATTAATTGACACAGTCGTCAATTCTTTAATTCTTAATTGGGAAAATATCCTACCTGATAATTTGGCGAGAAGTATCATGGAATAAAGAAGTAAGACAAGTGTTTCTTCTACGGAAATACCCCCCTTTTACATGAGTGCCTATTTCATGGAAGCAATTTGTTTTTGTTGAAGTTTTCCAACCATGGGATGGAAATGGACAACCCAAGACCTTACTCCAATCTACATTTACCACAGAGCCCTTTTGGAGTCATATTTTCATCTACATTTTTATAAACTTTTCCATAGAGTCATACTAGCTATGCACCAGATTATGTTTAATGAGAAAGCCACTAGGATTTCTGAAGAGGCCAGTACATACATTTTTCCGATTGCTAGATGGTTTTCTGAAGAAAGTTTCACCTCTGTCAGAGTTTTCGGGAGTTATGATTCTCCCCATGTCCTACCATATTATGTTCCTGACAAGTTACTTGCTAGAGAGATTTCTTACCAACTTGTGGTAATGGTATTTCAAAATAGCTCAAAGATGCTAAGAAGGCCATTTGGCCTAATTTCCCTTTGCAATGCAGTACTTTTGCACTTTTTGATATTGTTCATGCCTTCAAGGAAGTTTCAAATGTTAATTTGTTGCATTTGGTTGTAATACCAAAGTGGCCATATGACCCTTAATGATGTCATTAATAACTTCATCACAGAGCTCAAATTAGAGCCTTTTGTGAAAGAGATAAATAGATTTGATGATTTCTTTCAAGGTATTGAAATTTTTTGAGATGTACTAAAGTTTTCATCCAGTCAACTCAATCAAGATGACTTGGAAGCCTTCCAAGCATACAGAAACAAGAGACTGGAAAGGATTCATTTGGATTTATTTATTATTGAAGATGTCGACATACCAACTCCAAGTATTAGCTTGGATAATGAAGCTAAAGACATGTCTGAAGATGAGTCAAGGAAATTAGAACATCAATCTCAGAATTCAGATCATTCTGATAATGAATCCGAAAACAGAAATGAGAGCCCAAAAAAGGTAATTGATCAAGTAATCAAAGAGATTGAGATGAAAGAGAAAGGAGGAATTAATGGAACCGAATCATCTTCCTAAGAAGTTCAACATAGCCAAAATACACCTGATCAGTTAGAAAAATATCAGCCAAAAGATTTGAATAATGAATGGGAAAATTTTTATAAGGCACTAGAAACATCACAGCCAAATCCTAATACTGATCAATTTACCAATTTTTAGACACCAAAACATTCTTAGAAATTAGTGTAAACTACAACTCCGCTACAGCATGTACCTGAAACTCATGATCGAGAGATCATTCCAGCCTACCCTACAAGGCATATTGTTAGCATGAATTTTTTGTCGTAAAAACTCACTTTAGCTACGCATATCAAGTAGCCCTAACATAAGTTACGGCTGCAAAATATCTTAAAATCTGTAAAAAGATGCACACATCTAGATCTGCATATGGAAGATATTAAGCAGGTAAAGTAAAGTACAAGCACCAATGGACAAGACAAGAACACATATATTTAAAAGAATCTTTTTATTATATCAAAGAATGGGGCACCTAAGAGGAAAACAAGGAAGGTGTTTTCCAGTTCTCCTCAGTGGGCTGGGTTCTTGGAAGTCCTCAGTGTTTCAGATTAATGGTCTCTCTCTCTAACTATTGTGGAAAACAAAACATGGAACTCAATGGGAGTTCATAAAATAGAAATACAAAATGGTGACCAAAAGCAGATCTAGTGTGATCCAATGCAATGAAGGTGACTAATGAATGGGAAAAACCCTCCTATTTATAGCAAAATATTGGGGTGTTCTAGAACCTGGTGCATGAATAAAATATTATTAAACATCTTCTAGAATCACCCTTTAGGATTATTTTATTATATTTTTTGGAGGGAAAAGGGTTTTTGACTTAGGTCAATTCCTTTATTTATAAATAACAAATAAATAAATTATTTATTTATTATTTAAGGGAAATGAGGGGAATATAATTAAATAAATAATGGTTTATTTAATTATTTAAAAATGACTTAGTCAAATTTAACTAGGAATAGTATTTAAATAATGATTTAAATAACTTATTCTTAGGAAATTATTAAATAAATAATGATTTATTTAATTAATTACCTTGCTTTAGGTTAAATATGACCAAGAAGTGTAAACAAATGTGGTGAAAGTGATTTTACTTGGGGTAAGATTGGTCTTACATGGTGTACTTGGGTTCATCTAATGATAATGGGTTAGATGACCAAAAAATGGTGTAACAGATTGCCCCCCAACGTACGAGTGTTAGAAGCAAATCATATGACCGAAGTACGTTGTAAGAACTGAATCACTAGGTGGTAAAATGGAAGTGAGAGAGAGGACTGTATGGTAATCTAAAGTGTGTGAAGGACTAGACCCTGAGGAGACGAGACTTACAGGTGCAACAAATCTCAAAGGTAGGAGGTGGTACTAATGCAAAAGGTGGTGGGGGAGGCATACCTATGCTTGCTGAAATAATAGTATAGAAGAAAAAAGCACCCGAAAAACCATGGAACACAATAGTGACAGAGGTGCTGGCCATAACATGAGCCACAAATGATAGAATAATGACTCCCATATACATGCTATACCTGGAATAATCATCAGGACTTATACAATAATAATGTAGTACAAGAGATACAAATAGACCCAGATGCCCCCTACACACGGGGAAGGGCTCACAAAATCTGATGGATACCAGTAAGCCGAAATTGTGCTGCAAGCGATGGAGGCCAAGATCGTCAAATGAGAGGAGATGCATCAAGGACTGAAGTGACGAAGTCATCTGGGCGTGTGGGGGGCTACCTAGAGGGCCACCCCCTCATGAGGGTTGGGACATCTCACACACACCCGAGAATCATGAAGGATTGCGGCGGTGTCGCTGAATCATCGAGCGTAGAAATCATGATTAGGCTGAATAAAGAGCACAAACTAAGAGCGACTGCCCCCTGGACCTGGCTGCCGGAGAAGATAAGCTGATGTCGACAGAAGGAGGTCTACTAGAGGTGAGGCAATAAGGGAACCCCAACCAAGGCATGGGAGAAAAAGGTAGAGCGACCAACATGTAGACAGGAATGATGATGCTGGAATGGGGGATAGGTCCAATGGGGACCATGAAAAACATGAATACAAACGGGTATCTCATGACGGAAATCCTCAATAACAGGAATGACTATGGGGGCAAAGTGATGCCCGCCACTGAAATGTGGTGCAAGTGAGGAAGTCTGATTTTAAGGATAGGTAAAGTAAGACTCCGTGGACGATGGGTGTCCTGTTAGAGTACTGAAATACAGAAAACAAACATATGCTGGCTATCTACAAGAAAATGCATTTTGAGTGGGAAATGCTAAGGGTAATATTTCTTAAGATAGAGTGCATTGCAAGGATTAGGAAGGGGGTGGCCTTCAAAGTCCTCTAAAAGGTATGCCCCATTCCCGAGATCTTTACTAATGATGTAAGGACCGAGCCATAATGAGTCGAACTTCCCACGACCGAGGGTATCGTGGGCCTGGTCATATACTAGAACAAGGTCACCTTCATGAAAGGTGTGAGGGAGGACTTTGCGGTCATACTGAGCTTTGGTGCACTGTTTGGTCACTTCAAGGGTTTGTAATGCAACACGGCGATCTTCGGAGGTGCGCTCTAGCATGATAAGTCGTTGTTCTAGAGGTTGGGTATCGGGGAGAAGTTCGACGACTAGGTGAAGGGAAGGGATTTCACACTCGATTGGTAAGACTGCCTCCTCACCAAATACAAGGTGGAAAGGAGTTAAACCAGTGGCGGTTTTAACTAAAGTATGATAGGCCCATAACACAGGGAAGAGCATGAGGTGCCAATTGTTTTTGTGTTTATTAACCGTTCTTTGAAGCATGGTCTTAAGAACTTTGTTGACGGCTTCAACTTGGCCATTACCTTGGGGGTAATAGGAAGATGAATATTGGTGTTCAAAACCCAAGAGTGAAGACAGCTCATGCCAGATCTCATCTTCAAAATGTCGGCCATGTTCAGAGACTAATTGTTTGGGAACTCCAAAATGAGCGATGTCATGATTGAAGAAAAAGAGGGCAGCTGTGGCTGCCGTGTTGTTAAATGTGGGCATAGCTTCGGCCCATTTAGTGAAATATTCAACCGCCACAATGATATATTTGTGGTTACCGGCGGATGGGGGTCGACATTCCATAAAGTCAATGGCCCATTTGCAAAAAGGGCCAGCTGTGATGACAGGATGAAGAGGAGCAGGTGGATTTTGTGCCTTGGGGGAAAAATGTTGGCAATTGGAGTAGTGTTTGACTGCTTCATTGCAATCACTAAAGAGAGAAGGCCAAAAATACGCAGCGTGCATGATTTTCTGGGCAGTGGCAAGGCCAGAGAGGTGGCCACCGCAAGCACCGCTATGACAAGCGTTGAGGACTTGTTCAGCTTCAGCGTGTGTGAGGCACCGATGAAGGACAGTATCTATGCCACGACGATAAAGATCATCGCCGAGTAGAAGGTAGTGAGAGGCTTGGTGTCAGATACGTCGGTGATCGTCACGATCAAGGTGAAGGGCGAACATTTGGGTTCGCAAGTAATTAAGGATATCACTGTACCATGGGTCGTCGGTGGTGATGGCAAATAAATGTTCATCGGAGAGAGCCTTATTAATTGGAGTGTCTTGCGTCCTAGTAGGGAGGTCAGAAATGAGTTCAGCCAGGGCTAAACCTTTCTTACTTTTTGGGGTGACAAATTCAAGGTCAAATTCTTAAAGAATAACGACCCAATGAGCATATTTCCCACTGAGGATGCGTCGGCTCAATAGGAAAGCCATTGGGTTGGAATCAGTCACCACCTTGGTGGAACGCAGGATGATATAATGATGCAGATTTTGGACCGAGAACACAACAGCCAATGCTAATTTTTCTTCATGTGAGTAGGAGACAGGTGGACCAACAAGGTTTTTACTGACATAGTAAATTACATGTTCGGTGCCATGATCATCTTCTTGAATAAGGACACCAGCGACCGAATGGGTGGAAGCAGAGATGTAAAGGATGAAATCGCAGTTAAAGTCAGGATGACAGATCAAAGGGGCGGAGGTGAGAGCATGCTTGAGGGCATCAAAGGATTGTTGAGCGTAGGTGTCCTGGACAAAATAGGTGTGAGATCGAAGAAGTCGAAGGAAACCGTGTGCAGTAGTAGCGTAGTTAGGAACGAAGTGGCGAAGGAAATTAGCTTTGCCTTGGAAAATTTGGAGCTGTCGTAAGGTACGGGGGATAGGAAGCTCAAGAATGGCTTGAACTTTCAAAGGGTCAAGAGTGATCCCCGCTTTAGATACTATGAAGCCAAGGAGACAGCCTGCGGGAACACAGAAGACACATTTTAAAGGGTTAAGACGGATGTTATACTTGCGACAGCGGAGGAAAATGGTATGCAGATCATGCAGGTGTTGGGCCTGATGTTTAGAGCGTGCGGTAAGGTCGTCTAAATAGGTAAGGATAATATGAGCTAAGTCATGGAAACAATAAGACATGGCTCGTTGAAAAGTGGTGCCAGCATTTTTAAGACCAAATGGCATGACTCGGTAGGTAAAAGTGCCCCAGGGACTAATGAATGCGGTTTTAAGTTGGTCAGCACGACGGATAATGATTTGGTTGTACCCTAAGAAGCCATCCATGAAGGATAAAACTTCGTGTCCCGCACACTCATCAATGATTTGGTTGATAAATGGTGTGGGGAAGTTGTCTTTGGGACAAGCTTTGTTCAAATCGCGAAAGTCAGTGCAAACACAAATGGTGCCTTGTTTTTTGAGGATGGGGACGGGATTGGACACCCAAGTGGTGTATTCAATGGGATAAATGAAAAAATCCTACCGGAGCTTATCGATTTCAGCTTTGATGGCGTCGCGTCTGGATGGATGAATGGGTCTCAACTTTTGACGGACCGGAGTGGTGTCCGGACATGTGTCGATGTGGTGTTCGACAATGGCAGGATCAAGTCCGGGAATTTCTGAGTAGGACCAGGCGAAAACATCATGGAATTATTTGAAGAGTTTGGTGTAGGCTTCAATTTCATCCAGAGTGCATTGGGCACCTAGAGTGATGTGTTCTTTGATACCCAGTTTGACAGAAATGTCGATTTTGATGGAAGGAGAGATATTGGCCATGTTGCCTTCTTCGAACGTGTAAGGGGTAGGGATGGGGTTTTTGAACCAATCAAATTTATTGGGGATGAAGTCTTTGGTTTCGATAGTGTATTGGTCATGTGATCGATGGGGTAGGAAGTAGGCACGATGGTGCATATCATCCCATGGAAAGTCGGGTTCGGTCATGGCTTCCATGATGTCTTCGTCGGACTGGAAGAGGGGAGGAGTGGATGGTAAAGAATGTCCAGGGGAGGTAGAAGTATGAAACACCTAATTCTGAGGGGAGGTGGTTACATTAGCATCGTTATGGGGGGGGACAGCGGGGTCAGAGACTAAGGGATTGGTTGCTGGAAAACGAGGTGAGGAGGAAAGGTAGGAAATAGTGGCGGAAGGTTCGGTCATGGCAGTATCAGACGAAGGGGTGGTACTAGGGGTAAATGTGTGGTCGGGGGTTAAAAAAGGGGGACGGGCAAGGACGGATTCGAATTGGCGGTAAGCGGCCAAAGAAGCACGATACTCATCAAGACGGGGGAAAAGGTGGGTATAATGTCCATGGAAGTCGCATAAAGAACAAGGGTGATTGGTGCGCAAGTTTTTAAGTTTGGGAAGGGAACCAGGGAGAGTGACCTGGACCGTGGGAATATCAGATTATGGAAACGTTTCATTAACCACGGTTTTGAGGTGTGGTAATTCAGGACAGGTATGGGTGGCGTGGCCAACAACGTCGCACAAGGCGCAGTGGATGGGATGTTTTGGAAGGTGAGGAGGAGTGGGAGTTGTCGACGCCACCGTGTCCTTCGGTGCCCCCTGCGAGATTTTCTATTGCTACCGTACATGGTTGTAAGAGGAGGAGGGGCGGGGTGTGGAGACGGAGGTGTGGGAGCAACAGAAGAGGTCATGGGTATTGGTTGAACTGGGGTCAAAGCAAGATAGGGCTTGGGTTGACTAGGCAGGGTAGGGGCAGGGGGGCTTAGGTACGGGTATAGCCAAGGTCAAGTTGGGTAGGGAGAGGGTAGCCAGGATAGGGACAAAGGAAGCTCCGAGAGGTGGAGCGAGGAAAGGAATCTGACTAGCAGGAAAATGGCCAGGGGGGACAAGGCCGAGGGGATTGTAGTCGGGCGGAATTTTTCCAATAGGGAGAGGAGATTCTGAAGGAAAAAGACTGACTAGTGGGGGTGAAGGGCTAGGATCCGGAGGAGTTGGGGAAAGTTGAGGTTGCTGACTAGCCAAAGTGGGCTGTGTAAGGTCAGCCCAAGATGATTGCATCATGCAAACGCTTGCCAGGATAGGGTTAGAGAGGGTAGGTGAGTCAAGAAAGGTGCCAAGCAAGGAGGAGTCTCTGAAGAGGCTAGGAGAGGCACAGGGCTAAGACGTAGTTGTGGTGGAAATGGAGGACTCAGGGGAAATCTGGGAGTTGGGTGCACAATACAATAACTGGTCGATGGTGACGATTTTTCCGTTATGCGGGAAGAAAATCTTGCAGTAAACTATGGATGGGATGGAAGACATGGCATAAGTGTAACTACGCCCTAAGAGGATGTTTTAGTCGAGAGGGGCATTGATCACTTCAATTTCGACACACACAGTTTTGCCGGCAAGAGTAATAGGACAGCGGCGGAAGAGGCCGACAGGCTGGGAAGCATGGCCATCCCACACACGAATGGTGATTGTGGAAGGAGCCAACGCAGGAGATCCAAGTTGTTGCCAAACCGAAGCAGACATGACATAGGTATATGCCCCCTCATCAATGACGCATCGAGTGATAGTGGCATTGTGGATTTGGATGGAGATTTGGAAAGCAACTGACGCAGGAAGAGGGGGATGGTCAAGTTGACGGGGATTGAAAACAATGAACTGGTCATCGGTAGGGTCGACAGCATCCAGGAAAATCTTATCAGAGGCAGAATTTCAGCGTAAAGGACCCTTAGGAATTTTGGTGTGAACTTCAAATTTGGTTGGAGGGTTTAGTAAGGGACCATTGGGTTTCGATAGAGGCTGAGTGGGGGCCAAGGAGGGGAACTTGGGGGTAGAAGGAACGGAAGGCCAAGTTTGAAGGGAAGGATTGGCGGTGAGAGATTGGTCTGATGCCATCATGAGGATCTGGTGATCAGAGGAACTAGAAGGATAGGGTTGAGCGGGTTCCGGGCCAAGAGGTGACAGGGTGGCCATGAGTCCTTGTTGAGGGGAAGGAGTGAGAAACATAGTGGGTTGAGAGGTGTCCGGATGGGGAGGGAGAGTAAGAGAAGATGGTTGTGTCTTCTTAGTGAGCTGAGACTCCCATAGTTGCTTCATTGGTGGTAATCGGGGACAAGCATGAGTGGGATGACCGAAAACATCACAACACAAACAAGGCTTGTTAGTGGGCCTAGTCGGTTTGGGCTGAGAGCCTTGGGATTGGGTGAGAGTGGGGGAATCAATGGGTCCATGAGTAATGGAAGTACAGGGATGGATTTTCCTCTTGCATGGAGAAGGAAGAGGAGAAGAGGTACTGGGATGTGCAAAAGTTGGCCCTGAAGGGGGGAGTAAATGTGGTCCAAATGCTGAAGGCGCTGGGATAGTAGAATGCGGGTAGGGGTAGGGTGTAGGATAGGCAAAAGGAGGAGGCATGCCAAATCCGAGATACATGCTACCGGGAGAGTGAAAAGTGCCAAAGGGGCTAGACATGCTTGGAGGGAGACTGTAGCCCAGAAGAGGTTGAGCAGAGGTGGACATGGCAAAAGTAACAGGCGAAGATCCCGAACAGGCAGAGGAAGAGTCGGAGGGTGGGCTCGGGGGAGGACTTACTTGAGGACATGAGAAGGAGTAAGTTGATCAACCAGAAACTGAGGGTGAAGGCCAAGAATTTTCCGGGAAAAAACACCTTGGAGGCGCAGTGATGACGGGAAGAAGAAAGACCGACAAGGGCAGCAAGGTGTAAAAGCAAGACGCGACAAGGGCAAGGAGGTGCAGTGTCAATTAATTTTAAAGTCTTTGCCAGGCAGTGTTAACCAAGCTCTTCTTCACTTAGGGTCAGTGTGTGGTGTGCGTTAATTTTAATTGATTAAACCCAGACGTTTTGAGAGTAAAAGAAAAAGTGTGCTGCGTAGTGGAAAAGAAATCTGTAGTAAATAAAACTGAAAGAACAGAAAATTAATAACTAAAAGGGCAGCAATCAAACCCAAGCTGGTGGGTCACTCAAAAGTAGTCTAGAAGGGGTAGAGCATGCTAACAAGAGACCAATAGATTGAAGGTCGGGAGGGACTGGGATCTAATGGAGAAATCTGTTGGAAAGTGGTGCAAAAAGCAACAAAGAGGCAGGGGCAAGGTTGCTGCTAGAAAATAGGAGATCAGCTAAAAAGAGGGGGTCGAAGGGGTGACCCTAGAGCAGAACCCAAACAAAGCGAAAGGCAGTGTATAGAAAGGGAAGAAAAGCTTACCAGTGAGGATCTGAACAAGAGATTAGTAGATCTGAAATAAGGCTGAAACTTCTGGAAATGCAGACATCTAAAAACAACAACAAAATCTCCCACAAAAAGTGGAGGGAACTGAAGCCCTAAGGGGCAAGAGTCCCACTTAGGTGAGTGAAATAAATCAGAAACAAGTCTGCACAGGTGGAGACAGAGGCTGGAACACCCTGACAGAAGCTTCAGTGAAACCCAGAAAAAGCGGTGGCAGATTGCAGAAAAATTTGCAGGGCACAGGTTTGGGCCTGTTTTCAGGCCAGGTCATAGATTTAAGGCAGAAAAGTGCGACCTCAAGGCCAGGTCACACTTTCTGGGTAGATAAGTGTGACCTACAGATTCAGGGCTAGTTGCGGCAGATTTCAGAAAATTGTGTCGTCTCAGCTGCGGCTGATGTCGGTCACCTGCGCAATAAGGCCAAAAACACACGAAAGTGAGAAATTTGAAAGTTTGAGGGTTTTAGAGGAAAAAACTAGCATAAAAATAGGAAAAATAGAAAACTGAAGAGAAACCCTAGGGTCTGAAATAGCTGGATATGCAGGAAAATAGAAAATGACAGTGGTCGCAAAAGAAAACCCGTGTGGAGCCGCCAATTGTTAGCATGAATTTTTTGTCGTAAAAACTCACTTTAGCTATGCATATCAAGTAGCCCTAACATAAGTTATGGCTGCAAAATATCTTAAAATCTATAAAAAGCTGCACACATCTAGATCTGTATATGGAAGATATTAAGCAGGTAAAGTAAAGTACAAGCACCAATGGACAAGACAAGAACACATATATTTATAAGAATCTTTTTATTATATCAAGAATGGGGCACCTGAGAGGAAAACAAGAAAGGTGTTTTCCGGTTCTCCTTAGTGGGCTGGGTTCTTGGAAGTCCTCAGTGTTTCAGATTAATGGTCTCTCTCTCTAACTATTGTGGAAAACAAAACATGGAACTCAATGGGTGTTCATAAAATAGAAATACAAAATGGTGACCAAAAGCAGATCTAGTGTGATCCAATGCAATGAAGGTGACTAATGAATGGGAAAAACCCTCCTATTTATAGCAAAATATTGGGGTGTTCTGGAACCTCGTGCATGAATAAAATATTATTAAACATCTTCTAGAATCACCCTTTAGGATTATTTTATTATATTTGTTGGAGGGAAAAGGGTTTTTGACTTGGGTCAATTCCTTTATTTATAAATAACAAATAAATAAATGATTTATTTATTATTTAAGGGAAATGAGGGGAATATAATTAAATAAATAATGGTTTATTTAATTATTTAAAAATGACTTAGTCAAATTTAACTAGGAATGGTATTTAAATACTTATTTAAATAACTTATTCTTAGGAAATTATTAAATAAATAATGATTTATTTAATTAATTACCTTGCTTTGGTTTAAATATGACCAAGAAGTGTAAACAAATGTGGTGAAAGTGATTTTACTTGGGGTAAGATTGGTCTTACATGGTGTACTTGGGTTCATCTAACGATAATGGGTTAGATGACCAAAAAATGGTGTAACACAAATAGTTTTACAAATTGAGAAAATTCCTTCATTGGATGTCTTCTATAGTCCTAATCATAAGGCTGTAGTCAGCAAAAGAAAAATGAGAAGAACTGATGATACAGTCTCGAATCTTAAAAATGAATCTATTGATGTTCTATGTAAAAATCCTCTAGTTGATCCTACTGAACATTTAACCAAGCTATCACAGTTGGCAGGGGAATATGCTACTTCCACTATCGATAAAGCCACTGAAGTTCAATTGTTACTGAAGCAGAGAGATGATAAATACAATATTTAGAGAGACTGTTAGAGCAAGAAAATTCTAACTCCAACATGCAAATGGAATTGAAAATATCTCAATTTCAAAAGGATTTTGAAAAATTAACTTTGCAGCATCAATTGCAACTTACAGAAAATGAAACAAAATTAGAAGCAGCAATAAACAAGTTGAAAAGCTAGCCACAGGTAGAGAAATTCAAAAGTGAAGCATTGGAAGTAAATACCAAGCTAAAGCAGCAACAAGAAGTATTTCGCCAACAAGCTTCAATTACTAGCTCTTATTATGATTCACGTGAAATCTTGATCCAGCAAGTGGCTATCCGGAAACTTGAGTATGAGAAACTTGAGAAGAAAATCAATGAATACACTCAATGGCAAGCATCAGACTCAAGAAAAGAAGCTGAGCTGCCCCAGGTAGATAAATTTCACAATAAAATTCTATTTAAGGATTGGGAAGCACAGTTAAGACAAATAGACAAAGAAACAACAAAATCATCAAAGTTAACAAAGGAAATTACTGAATCTGTTTGTGAACAAATTTTGAAAGTTGAGCTTATAAAGGATTCCAAATCTGAAATATTCTCATAAATAAAGCAGTTGGAAGCACAGTGGAAACAAAGGACAGAAACACAAGAAGAAATAATTAAGAAAGTAAATGAATTTGATCAAGAAAATTATTGGAATTTTCTAATCAAACCTTATCATCAGTACCAAAATCTGTAGTCATTAACCGATTCAACAAAAAGGTCACAACCAGCACTTTCAAATGTAGTATTCAAGGGACAAGTTAGATCGAGAATTTTGTAGCTAGCTCAGCTTAAACCTATGCTAGATATTTGTCAACTTCGAGATCAAATCTAAAAGGAAGATCATAATTTATAGCTTTATTGTTACTTTATTTTCCTAGATTGTAGTTTAAGTTTGTCTTACGAGGATGGTTGTTTGAAACCTCATTTATTTGTATGTAATAATCTAATTTTAATCAAATTTTAGTTTAGTATTTAAACCCTTCTCATGCATTTAGAGAAGGGTCCAGAAATTTGTCAAAAACATTTGCAAAGAATGCACTTTTGTAAGTTTGTAAATGCTTTGATGGATTAATGGAGCACAGTCTGTTATCTTTTGACATTTGAAGTTGTTTAACTGATGTTGCACTATTGTACTCTTTAAATTGCTTGAAAGTGAAGAGGAGCAGAAAATCTACTGTCAGTTTATATGAGTAGGACTTCGTACATATGGTATTTCTATTCACTTGTATTAAGTTTTGCTTTCTAGATTGATAGTTATATTTTTATTTGCATTATATATTTGAATTGTTATCATAAATGAATGTTAGATGCACTTCGCTACTAATAATTTTCTATGATTTCTTCTTGGATATATAATCACACATATGAATGCGATATACTTTTCACAATTATTTTAATCAAAATATTTTGTTAAAATAATAACCTTTACATAATTTTCATCTCTTTCAACTGTTAAATAATCTTCATTACTAATAGTTGGAGGATATCTTTTAAGATCATATAAAGGAAGAAACACCCTGTGTAGGTATAGTAGAATTAGATAGTGTTAGATAAATGCATGTGATATATTAAAATCGTTTCCCATTGCATGTTATATAAACAAAACACACCCCAAAATCATCCTTATTGGAAAAATGGCCCCTTCATCCCCAATCGGAGCCACCACACCAAATGGAAAAATACTCGCTCTAAGGTTCGGACTGGGTGGTTTTCCCCCATGTTGTGGCAATAAAATTCCAAGGCCTCAACAAGATGTTGGGTGTATGTTATATTATTTCCATAGCTAACCACATGCGCGGGGAGTCAAAGGGGGGTGACAGTCCTCCCTGTTCATTTTGCAGGGTGCAGTAGGGGGGTCACGAAGGGGCCATAGGCCCCGCTATCGGGGGATTTGTATGGGGTTGGTAGCCCCCCTACACGGGGTCTGGGGTAATGCCCGAATTTTTTTTTTTGGACCCTATAATAGGTGGGAAAACCTACCTATGGTTTTGTGCATGGGTTTTGCACATGGTTTTGGGCATTATTAATTTTTTTCCTATTGTATTTTGTAGATACGGTCATGGGAACTATGGTTATGTTCTAATCCAAGGTTAATATATTGGGGTTTATGAATGCTTCAACAAGTATATATATGTATTGTAACATTGGAAAGGAATATAATGAAAAATCAATATGGTAGTCCCAATTTTGGGATCTAGGGGAATTAGTTTGCAAGTAATTTTTGTACAATGTTAAAACCTACAAAGGATAGAGTAACCACAATGACCATAAGGTTAAAATAATCATTTCATAGTGTTTCTAGGCCATAATTTAGAGGTGATTAGGAAAAACATGGTCATTTCACAGTTTCACTTGAATAAACTAGTTAAATGAATAAAAACCCCATTCTACCCTCTAAATTTGGATCAATATCTTGCTGCATATAAGGCTTCAATCTACATTTTGTTTCCACTAGGTACTTCCCTAGTCCCTCTTATTCATTTTGATTTTTTTTTTTCTTGAGATTTCATCCTATTATGGACCCTTTTCAATCATGAGGGTATTATTGCTCCCTAGCAAGGTTAGGGAGTGACTAAAAAGAGACACATCACCCTATATGATTCTTCTAGGGAGTTACTACCATTTTATGGGAGCCTCAGAGGGAGAAATGGTGTGTACAATTCTAAGATCTAGGGTTATTTCCATAATTTAGAGGTGATTAGGCCAAAAGGGGATCATTTTCACATTTGCACTTAGAGAAACTAGTTAAGTGAAGAAAAACCACACTCCACCCTAGAAATTTGAATCTGTATGTTGGTGTAGACACAGCTTCAATCTACATTTTTCTACCATTAGGTACTTCTCTATTCCCTCTTTTTCATTTCGATTTCTTATTTATTAATTTTTCATAATACTGTATCATATTTAGGACCCTTTTCAATCATGAGGGAATCGTTACTCCCGAGCAGGGCCAAGGAAGTGACTTTGAAGAGATACATCACTAGATATGATTTCTCTATGGACTGAATATGACTTTGTGGGAGACTAATGAGGATTAATGGGTTATGTGATTCTTAGATCTACTACTAGTCTCAATCTTCTTACAAATGGGTGTCTTATAAGGTAAAAATACTAATCATTGGGCACTTTCTTATAATAGATATTTCTTCAAGATGATTGAATGGAAAGAGAGAGAGAGAGAGAGAGAGAGAGAGAGAGAGAGAGAACATGAAAAAATGAAATAAGGTATCTTGAGCATCCCCCTATAGTGAGAGTGCTACGGGATTGCGATATATTGAAAATATTCAAAAGACAAAATGTGAAAGGGAAAGTGTTGTTATTTCATAAACTAGTAGAAATGTGAGATCCCAAAAACCAAGAATCCATGCTGGACAACTGAAATTCTACCCTATAGGTTAAATCCATATATTTCCTAAATATATTATTGAGGTAAGGGGGGCCCACGTTAGTTGAAGGAGGTAGAAGCACAAGAGAGCACAACGTTGTTGAGTATGTGGCTCGGTAATATAGGCTAATGACACAAGAAATAAGTGGAAAATTTTGCTATAAAAGTAGTTTATATAATCCTCTATACCATTATTTTCACTCTAATCTAGATAGCAATATCAACAGGGCCACACTTGGACTCTAGGGCACATAAGGATATATTTTTGAGAAATCTAGGGTAATGAGATGATATGATTTCTCTTGCTTGATAACTGTTTGTGATGTATTTTTATTTTACTTCATTTTCCTCTTCTTTTACTTGTTTATTATTATGTGTTCTCTTAATAAAAAGACACAATATATAGGCAATCAACCAGGGCCAAAACCTCTCCAATATTAAGAGGAAAACCCAAAAAATTCTTCTTTTTATAGAATCTTTAATTGATGAATTCCAAGACCTATACCCTTGACCAAGACTCATTCAAAACCAATTCAACCTTACTTCATTTTTGAATTCTATTAAGTTGCTTCTTCCTTGTCTTCAAATTTGTCCTTCCAATCATTTGACTACAACTTCATCCTGCCTTCCTGTAATTTCAGCTTGCCTGCAACTTTTGTGATTTTTGGCCCTTCTTTTAGAAACCCTAGCTGTACATATGAGGTGATAAAGGAATATTTAAATGCTCTTTCTCCTTTGTTTGAATTCATACCTTATCCTTGTGATCTTAGCCAACAAATTGATTCATCTTGTACTATATATCATCTCCTTTCAAGGGTTGCAATATTGTACTGCATAAACCCTAGCTGCAATCACATGTATGGTATGAGCAACCCAAAACAAATCTAGAAAAACTAGGATCTTCTCTTTCTCTAACTCGCTTCTCAAGAGGCTTCCTTTTTCTATTACTTCACACTTATTTTCTTGGTGATAATGCTTCCTTCTTCATCCTTGAATGAGGCTGAATCCTCTTGTATATAGGCTTCCTTCCTATGTTTGTAGGCCGACTTGACATAGCACCTAGGCTGACATGTCCTTTAGATAGACTGATTTGCTTCTTTTGAGGGTCGACTTGTTGTAGCACTTGATACAATGTCTTGGAGGGTCTTTTGACTCTAACATTTACTCAACTAGTTTCTTTTTAGAATATATAACATGCCCAAATGGGTCATTCATACATGACAATTACTCAATGATATTATGATAAAACTAGAAGCACTCAATGGGTGCTTTACCTATAAAAATAAATTCTCTTGAGCATGAAACCCATGCTTCAAGACTCACAATAATAAATTTATTTTTATCTTTTAATTAAATACATAAAATCATGATTACATTTGCCATTATTAAGACTAAACCTAGTTACATATTTCAACATTCCCTCTTAACTAGGGAGTTATTCATAATTCATACAAGGTACTTGAACATTCTCAATCTGAATAATCATCATAAGAAGAGTCAGATTGGTAACCCATCTATTTAGCATCATATCATAAAACATTATCACATATCAAGGTCTTGACTAACAACTATATCTATCCAAAAGATCATAGCACAATGTTGGCGAGACCAATGATTTATAGACACATTCATCATTGTCTCTTAGGGAACATACCCAACCCAGGAGTTAACATGGTATGTCCTTCCATGACTATTCTGATCTTGGATTACAAATCCTCAAATAATATCGGTCCTCTACGAATACTCTTATCTTAGATGCCTACCACATCCTCAAAGAGTATTAGATTCAAAATTCTTACCCAATCCTCCATTCTCTTCTTCCTAGGTGAGAACAAGAATGATGTGTCTATCTCTCCCTCTCAAATAAAGGAGGATAAACCCATTCCAATGAATGAATGTACACATGCTCCCTCTTCACTAGGGAATTTCTTCCAAGTTTCTACTAAATTAGAAACTTTCTTCCAAGATCCCTTTTATCTAGGGACTTGTTTCGAACAACAACTCTTTTTAATCATTGTTAGAGATCATGGGACCTTTAGCTACTTGTAGCGCTCATCTTGTTAGAAAATTAAATATTACAGAGCAATGAAACATGTAAAATATGTGGAAAACACAAACACACAAAACACATAAAACCAAAGAGACACAAATATACGTGGTTCACCCAGTTTTGGGCTATGTCCACCCTGAATATCCAGTGCTTCCTTTCTATTATCCAGCAAAATGAAGAGACACAACCTACAATAGATTCGTTGTAATATCCTTTGTTCTCTCTTACAGTCTCCCTATCTGTTTCTTGCTTCGAGAATACACATACCATACATAGCCGCAATACAATACCATCATACAAAGTGAGGGGTTGCCTTCTAGGGGAAAAACCCTAAACCAAACACAACTTCTACCGTCAGATCATCTGCCTAATGAATGGCCCAGATTTACTAGAAATTGCTATACTTTTACAAGGCAATTTTACATCTATTTTTAGCTTTAGGGGCGTTGCCCCCGAAACCCCCCCGCCAAGGGGGGCGCTCCATAAAGTCGCGGCCACCCCCCCTGGACCCCCCAGGCAGTGTTTAATTACGGGCGTTGTTGCTGCCCCCATTAAGGTATAGGGGTCCAATGCTGTTATACAAAATAAACAAGATATTCAATCTCCACACCCAACACATCTGTCAATGTCATGAATTTAATTTTTAATATTATGGAGAATTAATATTTGGGACTTCTATGTAGGCCATCAACCATCCATCACTTTCCTTCTTGAATAAGGGCAATCATGTAATTCTTTCTTTCATCGGAGAGAGATCCATTGGACCATATCTGGATTTTCCTCATACAACTACCTTTTCCACATCATTTATCCTTCAATATATTCCATTCTTCCACATGAGTATCAGTTTTAGATGACATCCAAACTTCTCTTTCGATAGCCATGTATTAGCCCATCTAGATATTGTTTAAAAATAAGTAATGAACATCAAATAAAAAATTACCTTTCATGATGGCCCTTCTTCATGACATTTTCTTGCTACAACAACCTGCATTCATATTGACACATCTCCAAGATATTCATTTGTAAAGGGTCTTCTTTATTTTCATACTTTTCGAAAGCCAACATATCTTTCCCATGGAGATATCATAATCAATTCTTCTAGTCATAGGATGTTGATTTCCTTCTCTATAGTTTCATTTTTTGCGATATCTTCCTTTCTCTTTATTCACATATTAATTTCGAGGAACTCCCAATAATAGTTCCTTCATTATTTCAACTACCTCATATCACATATGAGGAAATATTATATTTTTTTTATCTATTTAATATGTGACCCATTCCCTTATGCATCCTTTTAATGAAAGAAATAATCTTCCCTTGATCTTGCTCATGAGGTAGAGCATGCATCATTACTATTTACAACTATATAATGGCATGAGTTAACACATTAAACATATGCATACATACCTCATTTATTCTTTGGTCATCTATAAAATCCTTCAGAAAATTCCTATCCTTGATCAAGAGTGCTTCAATCATCATCATACCATCATTCTTCTAAATAATGAATCCCATATGAGGTGGTATTATTAGCGAGACACTTGCTTCTTCTAAGAGATCAACCTTCTAATGAAGATTCTTATGAAGGATATTGAAAATTATTTTCCTTTAATTGCTCCATTCTAATGATGTATGATGGGATTTATTTCCTAAGTGCTACTTATGCTTCTAAGAGCTACTATTTCCTATGATGACTACTGCAATTATGTATCATTTTACTTTAGCTATGACGTGAGCTATTGATTCAATTGTATGCTTACTATGATGCCTTCTTAATATGATGCATCCTGTCATTATTCAACCATGGTAGAGGTCTTTCATCTTCTATTTCCCTTTATCTTCATCATGAATATATTCTAAGGGTTTGTACAGTTCCCTTCTTCCATCATGTTTCTCAAAGTATCAACCCATCCGTATTTACTTCTTGTAACTGCACTAAAACTTAACAAGTACCCCAAGCAAAGAATACGATACCAAAACATGGTGTCAAGTTATCATTCTAAGGTTTTTTTGCAATTATTAAGTCATCCTAGTGTTTCTTAGGTGAAAACCCTAAATCATGTTATGTCACACTAGGGTTCCTCTCATGCCCTAAAACCCTAGAAGTCAAATCATAAAGAACAAGTACTTTAAAATTCAGATTTCTAAATACTAGGGTTTCTTATGAGCCATCTACACAAACCATAGAGTTATAACTTCAACCATATGATAATTTATGATGGACCCCTAACAATAAAAGAACATCTTACCTCATGGATAACTACCTATGATGCCATGTCTTATTCACAAAGCTATTTATTTTGACCTTTTTTCTATCTTTCAGACTTGCTTTTACTACTCTCTTGATGTGACTTGCTTCTTCACGAGTTTATTTATGACAAGGAATGATTGTAGCTCCTTTCTTCCACATTGAAGATTATAGGGATTCTTTGCAACAATACTTCATAATGGGGACTCTTTTTGTTGCACTTAGTTTCTTCTTGTAGTTTCTTGATTCAATTGCTTACCAAACTATATGGATAATTGTAGAGTAAATTCCTTTAGGAAGGTATTGCTTCTTGAATGCTTGATTGTGATACAAGTTACTATATATGATTGGTTCTTATTTCCTTATTTCCACATAAATTTTGGGTATTGCAATTAGAGATAGATAATATGAAGTTCTTGGTATTTTTTGAGAAGATTGATCCTCCTTGAAGACAATCTTCTTTTCCTGCTAAATAAATTTTAAATTATTCCTTATACCTTATGAAATAATGATGTATCATCACTCTGTCATGAAATTAATTTGGAAGTATCTTTATTTGGTGAGGAGCTGATATTGAAGCCTAAAATTTGATTAACTTGAACTTGGTTTGGTTGGAGAGAGATTGATTCCTTTCAATATTTTTGGATAGAGATATATTTCATTGTAATTTCTTCATTATTTTGGGTTCAGAGCTTGAGAATTGATCAAAATCTGGATCAAGACCTAAAATTAGTTAAAAATTCAAATTGTTTGATATTTCTTTGAACCTAAAGGACTGGATAGAGTTCATCACCAGGATTCCCGTGCAACTTGTTTCATCAAAATCCAAGTTCTTATGACTGAGTTATTATCTATTGTTCATTTTCCAAAATAGGCAAAAAAGGCACAGAATAGGTACAGCGATGATGTGGCAGGTATAGTCAATATTGCAGGGAATATTCTCTAGATTGTAGCTAGTGACACTATGACAAGTGTCATCTTTAGATTCACCAAATGGGTTAAGCGAAGAGAGAAATTGTCCAATGACCTCCAATTCTTCCTAAGTTGGAATTTGAAATTTTTTTAGGAGTTGGAGTACAACCCAACAAGAGGGCGCCACATGTCCTCTCTGGTGGGCCATCTCCTAACTATGGGGTAAAAATTTCAAGTCATATTAATGTCTGGGCATTAGTTATATGGTGGAATTACTTTAAATGTATTTAAATGTGTGTGTGTGTGTGTGTGTGTATAGTTTTTCAAAACCCACACTTCGGCGGGATTTAACTAACTTTGGAGGATAGTATGGAGTGGGTTTAAACTTGGAAGCGTTGACATATTTGGTGCAAGAAAACTTATTATGGCGCTATGTAAAATTTATGAGGCGGAGTGGGGGTCGAACCCCTGACCTCACGCCCGCCAACCAACCGCCATACCATCTCGTCTACTGGGTAGTTCTTACCCTATACATTCGCCGCACATATTTAAATTTTAACCACCTAACCGTTGGGGGTTGGAGGGGGCAACCCTCACCCCATGTGACCAGAAGTGCACAACCTAGTGATAAAACCATCGAACCGATGGATTTTTTATAATCGTGATTAATTAAGGTTAAGACGTGGGATTTTAACGTTAAAGCATCATTAGCACGTAAAACACGCTTAAAATGTATACCTGTCTTATTTGTCGTAAGCGTGCTTAGTGCTAATTAACCCCGACACTGAAGTTGGCAGAGTTTTTGGAGGTGCACCAATTTTGGCAGGAATTCCAAATTTGGAATGTTAACTGGCAGTTCCTCCAGTTTTGGAGGAGAAATTGGGGCAAAATTGGTTTTGGTCATAACTTACTCAATTTTCAACCAAACAGAGCTCAGTAAAAGTCAATCTAGTCTAATTGGAATGCTGGGAAGTCAATGAAGTAGGTTCCAAAGGAATAAAAGACCATTTTTAGGTTTTTTAGTGGATTTGAAGATTTCTGAAGGCAAGGGCCATCAGTTGTTGGGGCCATTGCCAGAGCATCTAGAGTCCAATTTCAGCAAATGAATAGTCATTTTTGACTATATTGGACCTTCTAAAGCTAATTATGTAGCTTTAATAGGAATTTGGAAACTTCTAAGTGCAAAAATGCTACTTGTAATTTTCATGGCACCTAGAGCCACCAGGTGTTGGAGGCATAGCCAGGGGAGCCGAAGGTCATTCTGAGAGAATGAAAAGTGAATTTTGTATTTTTGACATGTTCTGGAAATAGTAAGATAGGATTTAAGAGCACATGAGGACTTATAAGGGTGTTTTTTCCATAGGATGGCTCAGGGAAGATCAAGGCCACCAGTAGAAGAGGCCATGTCCAAGGGAGCCATGGTCCATTTCTGATGATTGAACAGTCAATATAGGGGTATTTTGGTATTCTTAGCCCATTGGTATAGTCTAAAAAACCAATGGATTTGAGCATCATCTTGTAAAATAATTTGACCATCTTTATCCCATAGAGCCTAGTCCATTGATGGAGGCTCAAGGAGACGTAGCCCAAGTGCTGAGGGTGAAATCCTTTATTATTTTGTTTTTGTGTGTTGCTGGTTAATTTTCTACAAATTGTTTATGTTCATGCATTTAATTAGCTAAAAACAATTTTTAAATGCTCACACATAAAGAATCTAAAAAAACACATAAACTTGATACAAGGATTCAATTGCACAAATGGATGTATGAGCATGATCCTTAGATTATTTAAATGGAATATAAGGTGCTTGCATAGAAAAACAATTCAGCCTCCTATTTTAGATCAAGTTGGTATTAGAGCTTTAGATTAGCTTAATGTAGCCAAGGATAGCTATGGTTAGCTATTGGTTCATAAATTGTGCAAAGAGAATTTAACATTTTGAAAGTTTATGTGTGAAGGAGAAGTTAGTGTTATCACCTAAATCTACCTCAGGCTGAAGGAAGGCAGAGTTCAGGATAACATCAAACCATGCTCAGTCTGGTAGCTAGCCCTACCAGAACAGGAGAGGGCTCTCTCCGGGTCAATCTCAGCAAAAATAATCAATAGGGCTTGATATGACTTGAAATAGAAGCTAATTTTAGGCTAGGTATATAAATAAAGGAGTTTGATTTTGATTTTGGGGGTTTTTGTTGGAAAAAAGGGAAAGGCAGTTTTCGGTGCGGGGATAAGGCCTAGTTTTTGCAGAGTTCTAATTGGGGCAAGGAAGGCAATTGTTTTGATGCTTTGGATTGAATAAATGGATGGATCAGATTGGTGAGGAGCTGAAGAGGGCAAGAGGGCTTCTAGAATCCTCTTCAAACAGATGAAAACATGGAAAATTAAACAAAATTTCAAGGCAGAGTATTGCAATCTATGAATTATACCTTAATCACTGTTTTGTTTAATTTAAGAAGAAAGGAGAAGGGAAATGATACAAATAAACATCAGTGAACTTAAAATTACATAGAGAAACACACCATCAAAACACAGAGCCACAAGGATCCCAAAGAGTGCTGCAAACCCTGGTCTATTCCTTTGCCAAAATTGCAGAGATGAAATGTACAATGAAGTGTCAAGCAATCCCAAGTGTCCAACCCTGAAAATGACTGAGAAAATACTTAATATAAACAAGCCTAACTCCTCCCCATGCCTCTAGGGGTTGAGCTCATCATTCTAGGAGCTGTTTCAACCATATCTAAACTAGGAACTGGCAATGAAACAACTTGCCTCTATATGCTAGGAAACTGATCCATTCACTTACATTTCACCTTTTGGTGAATGGATCTTCTAGAATGAGTAAAAATGTGCCAAAAATACATCATGGTCATGAAATTACATCAAGTTACATCAATATTTACATCAAAAAGTGAAACTGGCCAAAACTAGGCGAAATTCTAAACTGCTGAGTGAAAAATGGGCCAAATACCTCTATGCGCCATGCCTGAAATCTCTGTGCGTAACACAAGTTTGGAGCTGATTTTGAGGCCCTTCCCGAAGTCAAAATTGAGCACAGGATAGCTCGTTGGAAAGCCCTACCTATCTACTTTCCAACCCAAGTAAAATTTCTAGATGTGGATGCCATTTTCCACTCCAAAAATGCAATCTCCCAACACTGCTTCCTGTGTGTGAAAAAAGTGGCAGAAAGGCCAATTTTAGGGTGTTTTTGACCCTTTAGGCAACCCAGAACTTGATGGAATCCTTAAGTAATCCATGAACATGCATAAATTTTGATAAAAAATCCAAAAATGTAAAGTTTTCCTCCTGAAGAGTTGCCAATTATAAGCGCGCGCCAAGTGGCGCTACACGTCGGGTAGGAAAATCTGTTTTGAGACCAAAAAATTCAAAATTGACAAAATTTTTCCCAAATTTCTTTAATTTTGGGCTGAAGGTCCCTCATCAAGCACTATGCTGGGCCAAAGAAGCTTTGGCCAAAATTTGGAGTCTATCATGCCTTTTGCGACGCTTCAGTGCCCTCCTTAGCTTTGCCTTCAGAATTTTAATCCGCGCTTTGCAAACATGATTGCGCGCCCAATAATGGTTCTTCATGTGCCACAGCATGTTCTTTTCCTTGTTTGCTTTTGCCAACAGCTTCTGCAAATGAATATTGACCCTTTCGATCCAAGTCTCTCGATCAGCCTCAATCTCCCACTCAATGGGTGTCATCTCGGCTTGGTTTCTTAGGGCAACTTGCCTATTCTCACGGATGTTTTGCAACTCCATGACTGTCTGTTGATCCTCTAACTGTTTGTTTCACTGCTCCAGGTACTTTATGACCCATTTAGCTTTATGCAAATTTTCATTCAATGTGTCTATCTCAGATTTCTCTTCCTGAATGATCTCTCTCAACTTTGAGCTTGGAGAGCTCAAATCCTCATCAATCAATACAAAATCAGAGTCTTGGCCTCTTGAAGAGCCCTAGTCCTGCATAGGATTCTTGCCTTTGTCCTGTATCTGTACCTGTACTTGTGCTGATGTTGGAGGTGAGACCCCTTCCACCTCAGGTGGAGATAGTACTCGCAGTGTTGCTGATGATGGCAACGAGACCCCTTCCACCCTGGGTGGAGATAGTACGCACCGTGCTACTGCAAATAATACTCTGGTGCCTCCCTGATAAGTAACAAACACTGGCACACTGATAGGCTCTATCTCAGGACCTCCAAGATAATGTGAAGGTTCACCTGGCTCATGAATGATCTCCGGAGGAGGCTGAGTGGCTGTGAAGAAGTCATGGGAAATGAAATCCTCCCATGCAATAACCTGCAATCCAAGCTGATGTACAACAACAATCTTGATGAGTGCATAGTGATAAATGCTATTGTACTGCTGCTTGGGAGTCTTCTTCTGCACAAGAGTGGTCATTCTCTCGATGTTTTGGCACATGAAATAAGGTATGTTCATCATCCTCACTCTCGTGAAATGCATCAACAACCTGATGTAGTAGGCATAAAAGTGTGAGAACCGGCCCTCACAACTGAAGTATCTGATAATGAGTCTCATCAAAGGTGCATAGGATTCCTTCAAGAACCGGAATGGGAATACCCTATTGAGCTGTCTCACATAGCTAGGCCTGATGTAAGGTTCATAATGCACTCTGTCCACCTGTTGTCTTTTGTTCCATTGTTCACCCACATTCAGTATCCCGGTGGCTTGACATATGGTTTCTGGTGTCAAGGTGAAATTTACACTAGCAAGAGTCACTAACCATCATGCAAATGTAATACAGACAACTGAGCTAACTCCTGATGATGCTGAATCCGGGCAATCATCTCACAATACTGATAGCATGACTTCTCTCGAAAACATGCCATGGCAAGTGGGCAGGCCTGCAACTAAGTCAACGAGGTGGGCTCTTATCTCACATGTTTGCCACCTTTACGGGGCCTTCTCAGTGCATGTAGCTCAGTGGTAGAATCACTGTCTTGTTCATATGATGAATCAGTGTCCGTCTCCATGGTGTTACAAGTCTATGCCAATGATATGCTGATTTGTATGACATGAAAATATGAATTTGGTGTGGTGTCTTTGTCTTGATTTCCAAATGTGCCAAATAGGAAGGGACTGTGGGAAATATGGATAGTGGGAATGATGAAGTTTTGTCAAGTGAAATTAAAATGTAATAACAGTCACTTGACTGTGTTTGGGAATTTAGGAATAGGAATTTTTTGCAAATGATATGGGGAAAGGAATAAGGATAAGGAATTAAAGGATTTGAGGGATAGGTATAAATGGGAATAAGTGATATGAGTGGTTTTGGGATATAAGGGAATAGGGGATTGACAATGATGATAGTATTATGGTGATGGAAAAGGGACCATAGGTGGGGAATGGGATTTGAAATACTTGGCACCAAATTCAAATTTTAACACTCAAATTCAAACCCTAAGGAGCAGTTTTTAACCGAATGAGAGGGTTTATAATTTCAACATTCAAACTCTTATATTCTTCTCTTCAAACCACACCAAACACCGTTTAATAGCAATTGAAAGGGCTCACAAACTTACTTGGATCATAGCAGGCTGAGTCGTTTTGAAATTTTATGGAGTAATGGAAAAATTTCACTTGTCAGCCCTGTGCGCCGCACACACAACCCAGTGCGCCGTGCCTGGTGAATGCATTGTGCACGTTAAAAAAAAACATAGTGATGGGCAGCTCTATGCGCCACGACTGCTATGTGTGCCACGCCTTCTCCCAACGCGCCACAACCCTGAATTTCTCCCACAGTCAGTCCTCCAAAACTAGCTTTTGATCCTTCACAACTTAACTCGACATTCTTTGAGGATTTGTTTGCAAATGAATTGTTGAATGGTGAAAATATCTTATATAACCATTAGAATTTAATTTTTGATTTCAAATAACCCACTTTCTAATGTTTGGCTTTGGCACTTTTCACCCTTTAATATAAACTCTGTTTTTGTTTCCACTTTGATTTTTTGAGCTGAATGATGAAACTTTGTCTATTTTTTGTAGGGATAGCTGGCATGGAATTTGGAAAAGGTAACCAGGGCTGCGCCTGAAGAATTTTACAACTGAAATTTTTTGAAAATTACATGGCATTTATTACAAAATACCAAATTGACGATTTTTCTTCAAAACAGAGTTTTGAAGAAAAGTCATGATCAAGCAATATGACGATGAAATTTTTATCATGAAAACTTATTTCTAACTTCCCTCATGTGCCTGCTAACATTATTAGTCATTCTGAGGACTAAATAAACTAAACCCTAGACCTAAAGAGACCTAAAAACCCAAAAATGACTCTTTGGCAAACCTGACTGTAAATGACTTTAAAATTGACTTTGATGATCAGACATGGACTAGCAGGTACAAGACATGAGGGGTATGAGTCACCAGACCCTTCTGTCAAATGATCCATGCTTCCTAATGGAATGCAAATGACTGGACTGAATGAGACACCTAGAATGAAATGCAACAAAAGAGATTTTGATCTCTGACGGAGGGATGAAGAGACCGACTCTAACAGTTATATTGAGAGCTTGTTTCTCAAATCAAAATAAGGAATGTTGTGAGGCCTTGTGAATTGTTGTGAAGCTTTTATTCATTAAATTGTGATGGAAACTTTATTAAGTGGTGATTCTAAACCATCCTCCTTTGCAAGACTCTTTAATAAAGAGATGAAGCATGACTTATAGAATATATGGTGCAAAAGTTGTATGAAGATGTAAAGGAGAACACTAAACTTCAAGAGCAGTTGGTTGCTATGAAGAAAGAGAAGCAAGAACTTCTTCAAAGGATGCATGAGATGGAGATTTAGTGCCATGATGCTAAAGAAGGATTAGCCAAGCATGTGCTTGAAGAAAAGGTAAATAATTCAAGTTTGTCTTCAATTTCATCTCAAGATAAATGTGTAGGTTCTTTTGAAAAACACACTAGAGGAATAGGGTCCAAATTGATGATAAAAATGGGATATGAAGGTAAAGGATTAGGAAAGCATGCACAAGGCATAGTTGAGCCAATTATGGTTGAAGAAAGGCCTAAGTATTTGGGTATTGGGTATGGACAATTTTATGGAGAAATTTATGAAGCCATGAAGGCTCTTGAAATAGTTCCAAGAAGGACTTTTGTTGCAAGTTCAAAACCTCAAACATGCAAAGTTTGTATTAAAGATTAATGCAACTATTTGAAGCCCATGTTGCAGCAATATGTTTTTAGACATGTAGATTATGGCGAAAAAGAGAGTTTTGACAACTCTAATGACATGAACATTGTTGTTGGTATTCAAAAGAGAGCTGGACCCTCTTCAAGTTCATCTCATCAAGAAGGTGATAAATATGGACATTCAAAGCAACATTCTAGGTATAATTCTTCCTATAATCATGTTTTTTATGATTATGTTAAGCATGAAAAATTTTCATGCATGAATGGGAGAAGAAGTTGTTGTTCATTTTATGGTTTGTATAACCATCAAGTTTCAAGATGCTGGAAGAGAATGATTGCATACAGGAAAAAGTTCAAGCAAATGTGACTTGAACAGAAGATGAAAAATATTTGCACTCATTGCCAAAAGAAGGGACATCTCATTACCCAATTTTGTACACTTCATCCAACCACTCATCCCAAGCATTTGAAGCAAGTGGATAAAAATACTGGTGAGAATGGAACAGGAGATTCCATCATCGAGGTGAGTCAAGATGATTCACAAGAAGAGGATGTTCAACATGAAAAATCACCATTGAAGTGGATTGGTAAGAAATGGCTTGATTTCTTCACCCAGTAAGGCATGCATTTCCTTCGTACATAGATGCAAATTTCAGCCTTATGTATGCATGAATTTCTATTGAAAGTATGACAAGTTGTAGCATATTATCACAACTTGTATGGTGCAAGATTGCATGTGAATGTTGTTCTATTGAAGGCATTTATTTTTGTTGCAAAATCTCACCAAGATGGTGTAAAAGATGGGTATGTCACTCAATTATGTTGCAACAATTTTTCATTTAGTTCAGATCTTATGGTCACCCATATCTTTTGTGTTTTTGTACTTGTTTGTACTTGAAAAAGAAATTTGAAGAGTGTACATATGCATGAGATTCTGTATATTTAAATAGAGAACTTGTGATAGGTTCATTGTAAATATATAAATGCATGAGTGTTGTCAATATGTATCATGGAATGTCGACTTGTGTCGCTCGTACTGCACATATGTTTATCGACTTGTGTTGTTGATGTCGCATGATTTTTTTCAACTATGTTTATCGATTATGTTGATCGACTTATGTTTTAGTCTATGGCGTTTTTCGATTGTGAGACGATATTGAATACACCAATGTGCAAGAAGATCACCATGTACTTGATGTTACAGAAGGTGAAAATCATTGCTTTGAAGGAGAAAAAAATGAGGTGCTCATCATTTCAATTCTTGCATAATTTTTTCTTTTCAAGATTCATTGTGTGTTCTTGTGACAAGATGTCGCAAGAAGTTTTATGTCCATTCTGTGAGAAATGGACGAGATGCAAAGTGTTTTGTAGCCATTGAAAAATAAGCTGGTTTCTTGAGTTGACACCAAGAGTTCACTCATATTACAAGTTTAATTTGGATAAGAGGATTTCCAAGAAGAATCTTATGCACTTGCTGCAAGAGGGACTTCATTCTTAGTGGGAAGGCTAATAGTTTGCCAAGCACATAGAGATTGATGTGGTACAACTGGATATGTATCAATTAATAGCACTCAACAATGTTGAAGTGGTTCAACAACAACTAGAGTGTAGTAGTTGAGAGAGATAGTTAGTTGTGATGTAAGGCATGTCAAGATGATTTTCAAAAAGACTTGTTAAGTAAAATCAGTTGATATAACTTGAAAGTAAAAAAATGTTGAAGCTGAAGCAAATAATTATTAGCTTTTGTGGGTCCAAAATCCCGTCAGTGGGAAGGAATGATCATAATTTGGATCAGGGCTTAAAATTAGCTAAAAATTCAAAGTGCTTGAAATATTTTCGAACCTGAATGACTGGATATAGTTCATCGCCAGGATTCTGGCATAACTAGTTTCTTCAAAATCCAAGTTCGTATGACTGAGTTATTGTCTTCTGTTCATTTTCCAAAACATGCAAAAAAGGAGCAAAATAGGTACAATGATGATGTGGAAAGTACTATTGGCATTGTAAGGAATATTCTCCAAATTGCTGCCAGTGACGCTGTGACAAGTGTGATCTTTAGATTTTCCAAATGGGTTAAGTGAAGAGAGAAATTGTCCAATGACCTCCAATTCTCCCTAAGTTGGAATTTGAATTTCTTTTAGGAGTACAACCCAACCAGAGGGCGCCATATATTATATAGTTTTTCAAACCCACACTTCGACGGGATTTAACTAAGTTTGGAGGATAGTATGGAGTGAGTTTAAACTTGGCAGCGTTGACATATTTGGCAAAAGAAACCTTATTATGGTGCTCTGTAAAATTTATGAGGCAGAGTAGGGGTCGAACCCCTGACCTCATGCTTGCCAAATGACCGCCATACCATCTTGTCTACTGGGTAGTTCTTACCCTATACGTTCGCCACACATATTTAAAGTTTAATCGCCCGACCATTGGGGGATGGAGGGGGCCAACCCCTTAGGCCAACCCCCTCCCCATGTGACCAAAATCACACAACTAGGTGCTAAAACCATTGAGCCGACATATTTATAATCACAATTAATTAAGGTTAGGACGTGGGATTATGAAGGTAAACCGTCATTAGCGCGTAAAATGCACTTAACATTTAAACCTGTCTTATCCATCGTAAGCACGCTTAGTGCTAATTAATCCGGACACTTAAGTTGGCAGATTTTTTGGAGGCATGCCAGTTTTGGCAGGAATTCCAAATTTAGAATGTTAACTAGCATTTCCTCCAGTTTTGGAGGAGAAATTGGGGAAAATTTGGTTTTGGTCATAACTCACTCAATTTTTGACCAAACAAAGCTCAATAAAAGTCATTCTAGGCTAATTGGAATGCTGGGAACTCAATGAAGTAGGTTGCAAAGGTATAAAAGGCCATCTTTAGTTGTTTTAGTGCATTTGAATATTTTTGAAGGCAAGGGCCATTAGGTGTTGGGGCCATTGCTAGAGCATCCAGAGTCCAATTTCAACAAATGAATAGTCATTTTTTACTATTTTGGACCTTTTGAAGATAATGGTGTAGCGTTTAGAGGCATTTGGAGACTTCTAAGTGCGAAAATTCTATAGGGAAGTTTCATGGTACTGAGAGCCACCAAGTGTTGGAGGCATAACCAGGGGAGCCAGAGGTCATTCTGAGAGAATGAACAATGCATTTTGTATGTTTGACATGTTCTGGAAATAGTGAAAGGTTTCAGGAGTAGATGAGGGCTTATAAGGGTGTTGTTTCCACAAGATAGCTTAGGGAAGCTCAGGGCCACTAGTAGAAGAGGTCATGCCCAAGGGAGCCATGGTCCATTTTCAGTGATTGAGCAGTCAATCTAAGGGTATTTTGGTATTATGAGCCCATTGGTGCAATCTAAAAAACCAATGGAGTTGAGCATTGGCTTGTAAAATAATTTGACCATCTTAATCCAATAGAACCTAGTCCATTGATGGAGGCTCAAGGAGATGTAGCCCAAGTGTTGAGGGTGAACTCCTTTATTATTTTGCTGTTGTGTGTTTCTGGTTATTTTTCTGCAAATTATTTTTTTTGTTCACTCATTTAATCAGCTAAAAACAATTGTTAATTTCTCACACATAAAGCATCTAAAAAAAATACATAAACTTGATACAAGGATTCAATTGCACAAATGGCTGTATGAGCACGATCCTTAGATTATTTAAATGTAATAGAAGGTGCTTGCATAACAAAAAAAGTCAGTCACCTATTTCAGATCAAGAATTCAGAACTTTATCATACCTTGAGCCCTTGATGATGATGACAATGAATTTATTCTTTCTTCTCTTGGATGAGTAGACTTCAATTGCTTTGATTTTCATATCTTATTCTATTTGAGCAGAGGTAGTGTCTTTTGAGGTTTCCTTAGATACTTCTTTCGAGATGATGATGTAATCATTGATGATCTTCTAGTTCTTTCAAATGTTGAGTGGCATTTCTTAGAGCTTCCCTTCATTTAAGTTACCTTAGCTTTGATATCACGTCGAGAAATCTAGGGTAGTGAGATTAGATGATTTCTCTTGCTTGATAATTTCTTGTGATGCATTTTTATTTTACTTAATTTTCTTATTATTTTACTTGTTTATTATTATGTGTTATCTTCATGAAACAACTACCAGAAACACAAATAACAATGAGACAAATGATACAAGACTTTAGGCAATCTGCTAGTGCCAAAACCTCTCCAATCTTAGGAGGAAAACTCACAGAATTCTTCTTCTGATAGAATCTTCAATTGATGAATTCCAAGACCTAGACCCTTGACCAAGACTCCTCCAAGACCAACGACCTTGCTTCATTTTCCATGTCTATTCAGCTACTTCTTCTTTGTCTTAAAATTTGGCCTTCAAATCACTTGTTTGGAACTTCATATTGCCTTCCAGCAATTTCGTTATGCTTGCAAATTTTGTGATTTTTTCCCTTCTTTTAGAAACCCTAGCTGTACATATAAGGTGATAAAGGAAAATTGAAATGCACTTTATTCTTCATTTATCTTCATCCCTTCTCCTTGTGATCTCGGCCAATAAAGTGATTCTTCTTGGAATATATCTTGGATCCTTTCAAGGGTTTCAATATTGTACTATAGAAACCCTAGCTACAACCACACCATGTGATATGAGGGACCCAAAACAAAGCTAGCAAAAATTGGAAGGCTTGTCTTTCTCTTACTCTTAGCTCAAGAGGATTCCCTCTTCTCTTCCTTCACACTTATTTTCTTGGTGATAATGCTTCCTTCTTCATCCTTGAATGAGGTTGAGTCCTCTTGTATATATAGGCTTCCTTCGCATGCTTGTAGGTTTCCTTGACATAGAACCTAGGTCGACATGTCCTTTAGATATATCATTTTTCTTCTTTTCAGGGTTGACTTGTTATAGCACTTGGGACGAGGTCTTGGAGGGTATTTTGACTCTAACAATGACTCAACTAATTTTTTTTTACAATATGTAACATGTCGAAATGCATCATTCATACATGAAAATTACACAATGATATTATCATAAACCTACAAGCACTCAATGGGTGTTTTACCTATAAAAAAAAATTCTCTTGAGAATGAAACGCATGCTTCAAGACTCACAATAATAAATTTATTTTTCTCTTTTCATTAAATACATAAAATGATGATTACATCTGTGATTTTGAAGACTGAACCTAGTTACATATTTCAATATGTGAGATTCCTAGAACCCATAATTTGTTAACTAGCGTGAAGGCCTTGTGGAAAAAATGCAGGACCAGTTGACAAGATGGAGAGATAGCATGGAGGAACATAGGAGCAGCCTTGAGGAGTGGCCAGCGAATAGGCAAGGAATGTGGATTTGTGTCGTGAGCATGTAGATGCATGAAAAAAAGAGTGTTTCTTGACCACAGTCGTGGAGCATGGAGCAAGAGCAGTGTGCGTCATGTGGATTCCATGCCAACGCGCTAAAAAATAGGACCAATGCACTTCACATTAGACGAAAAGTACGATGAGTGTGGAAAAGTTATGAAATTCCAAATTTCTACAACACATCACACATGTCCTACATTGTAAGGTGCGATGGGAAATGAACATTAAAATTTGAAGTTTTATCAATGGATGGTAGTTTGTGAATACAGTGCTCATGGTAATTCCTATTGTATATTTTTTTTTTTGAAAAAAATTAGTGCAAAGAAGTGGTGGTGGAAATTTGTTGTATTTGTAAAAGAACAATTAGTAGGAATATTGGTGGGTCATAGAAAGTTATTCGTTGGAATTTCTTGGCACTGCATATTTTTTTACTATAGACTTCCTGTCAAGATGACTAATCCACTTGCAAAGACGTAACTGAATGAGGCCACTATGTTGGATGGCTAAAATTATGTTAATTGAAAATTTAACATACAAACGTGGATGGAAGGTTATGGTGTATGGACAAATCATAAATGGAGATGAAGCAAAGCCAAGTGCAGCCAGAGGAACGACATCAACATCAATCCAAGACTGGGAGAAGTGGGAGAATAAAGAAAAGATACTATTAAGAATATAGTGATATGGAAACTACTAGCAGTCGCAACTCACCTAAAAGTGGAGAAGGACCTTCAGAGGATAAAGTTGAATAAAACAAATTTCCAAGGAGATATACATGCAAAATTTTTCTACATGAAAGGTATAAGGAGTATGCCCTGATGAGTAGTGTTTTAAATGTCATAGAACCCATGAGTTTTAATGAAGCTAATGAACATGAAGAGTGGAGAAAATTAATGAAGGAATAATATGATTCTATAATGAAAAAATAAACCTAGGAATTGACTGAACTTCCTAAATATAAATATCCCATAAGATGTAAATGGTGTTGAGATTTTGGGGTGTTGGGGTAGCATCGGATGTGCTCTAGCTCCCAAACTTTGTGGAGGGACTAGAGTACATAAGATATCCAAGACCTAGAAAGTGTTTTAATAAATTCCATCTTGTTTAACATATATTTAATTAATTAATATTTTTAATTAAGGACCCTAAGTCTAACTTTGGAAAATTAAAATATTAAAGATAATTAAATTAAACATGTGATGAGAATGACGTAAGTGATGCGCATCAAACATCTTCTAATCTTATCCATTGATTTAATATTAGATCATGGTCATTGATGTTTCAATGAGAAAATTATAAGAAGAGGGCTTGGGGTTAGTTGGAGAATACACATAGTAGCAAAGCACTAAAGCTAAGCTGGAATTATAGGGCATGTTTGCTAAGAATTTAAGAAATGTTTCAGTTGCGGAGAGGAGAATTATTGGAAAGGGGGATGGTCTAGTCCTAGGCCAAGAGTACAATGAGGGCAGAGAAGCAGTAGACTGAGGTAGCACAGAGGCAGCAGCTATGCAGCTCAGCTGAGAGGCCAATAGGGACATCGCAGAGGCATCAGGAGCTACGTAGGGATGAGGCAGACCCATAAAGGGCATCACAGAGGTAGCAGGAAGCTAGGAGGGCTGATCCAAGCCCAGCCAGGGCATCGCAAGGGTAGTGTAACCCAGTCTATGGTGACATAGGCCCTTCTTAGGAAGTGCAAAGGCTGACGCAGGTTAGGAGGGCTGATGCAGTAGGCTTCTGAGAAGTGTTATGGTGTCTAGAGGCTGACAAGGGCCGAGTTCTATAAATCTTGTTTGAGGGTGTGAATCAGTCAGTTTTTCTATTTCCAGAACAGAGGTATAGCTACATATTTATTTCTCTGTTGGGTTAACCAGTTTGGTGCCTAGATCTATTGTACTCAGAATCTGCTTAATAATAAAAAACCTCCAAAAGCTAGAAGCACCAATTTTCCTGCATTGGGTTTTTCTGGGGATAGATGTCCGGAAAATCCTTGTGTGTCACTTTGTCATTGTGCATGTTATTCAATTTAGATCTGTATGTGTAGGCTGTTAATGTGTTTCCTTCATTGTTGATGCTGAATATTTCAAATTAATAACTCATGTAAGTAGTAGAAGTAAATCATGAATTTAACAATAGGGTTTCTATTTAAGTATATTCAGAAATTTTCACATGGTATTAGAGTGATTTCAGATATAGCTGGATCTCCAGAAAGAAGGCTAAAGAATCTATGTTGCAGAAAGTAGTAGAGAAAGCAGCAGTAACAGATAAACTAGTGAGGGTAGCACACCAGTAGAGGGACACAGAGATAATAGAGTCGGATAGGGGCTGATGCACTCCCAGCTAGGTGACGCAGAGATAGCGTAAATTCTTCCATAGGGATGCAAGGGCAGCCTGCACTGCTCAGTTGTTGCGCTAACCCAGTATTCCCACATAGAGGTCAACGAGGGTAATGCAGTCCAGAATTTTATTTCCGTGCATAGTGTCATGAACTAGAAGCTGAGCTGCAGAACTTCAACAGTTGCTGGTGGGGTGAATATTCTACCGATGCATAATTTAGCCTAGGCTAATTTGATAAAGAGTAGGAGGAGAACAACTTCTCATTAGATTTCCTGCCAAATAAATCTGAAGATCGGTCAAAGATCAAAGAGAGCTGGTTCGTTGTGTTTGGCAGACTTCCAAGAGAGGGAGTCAGTTTTCAGAGGGAGAAGAGGGTGCCTTTTCGCCAAGGACCCTAGATCTGAGTCTCTAGCAGAGAGAGGAGGAATATTTTCAAAAAATTTATGAGAAGATGGTGCCACATGGATTGCATGATCAGGATAGGTTGGATAGCCTGTCCAACTTTGGGATTTGGAAGGCCAGAATCTTGGTAGTCCTTGAGGCCTACAATATATCGGAGCATGCAGAGAAAGTATTGACTACACCAACTGATGCAGCTCTCCTAGAGAAGCACAATGAAGTAGCGACACATTCCAAGCGCTTCATTATGGACGGGGTCAAAGATCATGTGGTACCACACATAGCCGAAAAGGTGATGGCTCATGAGATGTGGGTAGCCCTAACCACATTGTGTGAAGGAAGGTCTGTCCAGAGAAAGATGCTTCTAGAGAACTAGATGAGGTTATTTATGATGACCAAGGGAGAGAAGATCGACCCTTTTCTATCCAGACTGCATTCGATCCGGGATCAACTAACTAGCATGGGGGTGAAGGTGAATGATGATGTCATGGTGAGGACTATTCTCAATGCAGTCATAGAGGTTTGGGAAAATTTTTCCCAGTCTCTTGGGCAGAGCGGACCTTCCCAATTGGGACAACATGTGGGCTATGCTCCGACAAGAGGAGATCTGCCGAATCTCCAAGAGGTAGTACAAAACCGGTTTGAGCAAGGAGAAGGAAGAGGAAGATTCACCCTTGGAATCAAAGAGGCAGCAAGGGAAAAATAAGCGTGATCTATCAAAGATCAAATGGGTGTTTTGCCTATAAAAATAAATTCCCTTGAGAATGAAACCCATGCTTCAAGACTCACAATAATAAATTTATTTTTCTCTTTTCATTAAATACATAAAATCATGATTACATCTGTGATTATGAAGACCGAACCTAGTTACATATTTCAATATGTGAGATTCCTATAACCCATAATATTTTAACTAGCGTGAAGGCCTTTTGGAAAAAATGCAAGACTAATTGACAATATGGAGAGATAGTGTGGAGCAACATAGGAGCAGCCTTGAGGAGTGGCTAGTGAATAGGCAAGGAATGTGGATTTGTGTCGTGAGCATGTAGATGCATGAACAAAAGAGTGTGTCTTGACCACAGTCATGGAGCATGGAGCAAGAGTAGTGTGCCTCATGTGGAGTCCATGCCAGCACGCTAAAAAATAGGATCAATGCACTTCGCATTAGACGAAAAGTACGATGAGTGTGGAAAAGTTATGAAATTCCCAATTTCTGCAACACATCACACATTACCTACATTGTAAGGTGTGATGGGAAATGAAAGTTAAAATTTACAATTTTATCAGCGGATGGTAATTTGTGAATACACTGTTGATGGTAATTCCTATTGTATATTTTTTTTTTTTGAAAAAAATTAGTGCAAATAAGTGGTGGTGGAAATTTGTTGTATTTGGAAAAAAAAAATTAGTAGGAGTATTGGTGGGTCATAGAAAGTTATTCATTGCAATTTCTTGGCACTACATATTTTTTTACTGTAGACTTCCTGTCAAGATGAATAATCCACTTACAGAGACCTAACTGAATGAGGCCAATATGTTGGATGGCTCAAATTATGTTAATTAAAAATTTAAGCTACAAATGTGGATGGAAGGTTATGGCGTATGGAAAAATCATAAATGGAGCTGACACAAAGCCAAGTGCAGCCAAAGGAACGGCATCAACATCAATCCAAGACTAGGAGAAGTGGGAGAATAGAGAAAAGGTACTACTAAGAATCTAGTGATATGGAAACTACCAGCAATCGTAACTCACCTAAAAGTGGAGAAGGACCTTCAGAGAATAAAGTTTAAGAAAATGAATTTCCAAGGAGATATACACACCAAATTTTCCTACATGAAAGGTGTAAGGAGTCTTCCCTGATGAGTAGTGTTTTAAATGTCATAGCTAATGAACATGAAGAGTGGAGAAAAATAATGAAGGAAGAATATGATTCTATAATGAAAAAATAAACCTGGGAATTGACTGAACTTCCTAAATATAAATATCCCATAATATGTAAATAGTGTTGAGATTTTGGGGTGTTGGGGTAGCATCGGATGTGCTCTAGCTCCCGAACTTTGTGAAGGGACTAGAGTACATAATATCTCCAAGACCTAGAAAGTGTTTTAAGAAATTCCATATTGTTTAAGAGATATTTAATTAATCAATATTTTTAATTAAGGACCCTAAGTCTAACTTTGGAAAATTAAAAGATTAAAGGTAAATAAATTAAACATGTGATGAGAATGACTTAAGTGACATGGATCAAACATCTTCTAATCTTATCCGTTTATTTAAGATTAGATCACGGTCGTTGATGTTTCAATTACAAAAGTATAAGAGGAGGGCTTGGGGTCAATTGGAGAATACACAGACTAGCAGAGCACTAAAGCTAAGCTGGAATTGTAGGGCATGTTTATTAAGAATTTAAGAAGTGTTTCAGTTGTGGAGAGGGGCATTATTGGCGAGGGGGATGGTCTAGTCCCAGGCCAAGAGTACAACGAGGGTAGAGAAGCACTAGGCCAAGGTAGCGCAGAGGCAACAACTACACAGCTCAGCCGAGCAGCTAGTAGGAGTAGTGCAGAGGCATCAGGAGCTATGCAGGGCTGAGGTAGGCCCAGAAAGGGCATCACAGAGGTAGAAGGAAGCTAGGAGGACTGACGCAGGCCCAACGAGGGCATCATAAGGGTAGTGTAACCTAGTCTAGGGTGACACGGGCCCTTTTTGATAAGCGCAAAGGCTGACACAGGCTAGGAGGCCTAACGCAGTAGGCTTCTGAGAAGTGCTGGGGTTTTCAGAGGCCGATAAGGGCTAAGTTCTGTAAATCCCGTTTGAGGGTGTGAATCAGTCAGTTTTTCTATTTCCATAATAGAGGTATAGCTACATATTTATTTCTCCATTGGGTTAACTAGTTTGGTGCCCAGATCTGTTGTACTTAAAATCTACTTAATAATAAAAAACCTCCAAAAGCTAGAAGCACTGGTTTTCCCGAATTGGATTTTTTCGAAGATAGTTGTCCAAAAAATCCTTGTGTGTCACTTTGTCATTGTGCATGTTATTCAATTTAGATCTGTATGTGTAGGTTGTTAATGTGTTTACTTCAATGTTAATGCTGAATATTTCAGATTAATAACTCATGTAAGTAGTAGAAGTAAATCATGAATTTAACAATAGGGTTTCTATTTAAGTATATTCAGAAATTATCACATGATATTAGAGTGATTTCAGATATAGCTGGATCTCCAGAAAGAAGGCTAAAGAATCTGTGTTGTAGAAAGTAGTAGAGAAAGTAGTAGTAGCAGATAAACCAGTGAGGGTAGCACAGCAGCAGAGAGACACATAAGCAGCAGAGCCACACAGGGGCTGACGCACTCCCAACTGGGTGACGCAGAGATAGCATAGATTCTTCCATAGGGACGTAGGAGCAGACTGTGCTACTCAGTTGCTGCGCTGAGCTAGTCTTCTCACACAGAGGCCAACGAGGGTGATGCAGTCTAGAATTTGATTGATGTGCAGAGTGTCATGAACCAGAAGCTGAGCTGCAGAACTTTAGCAGTTGCTGGTGGGGTGAATATTCTGCCGGTGCATAATTTAGCCTAGGTTAATTTGACAAAGAGCAGGAGGATAAAAAATTCTCAGTAGATTTCCTGCCAAATAAATCTGAAGATCAGTCAGAGGATCGGAGAGAGATGATTCGTTGTGTTTGGCAGACTTCCAAGAGAGGGAGTCAGTTTTCAAAGGGATTAGAGGGTGCCTTTTTGCTAAGGACCCTAGATCTGAGTCTCTAGCAGAGAGAGGAGTACTAGTTTTCAAAAATTTATAAGAAGATGGTGCCACATGGATTGCGTGATCAGGATAGGTTGGACAACTTGTCCAACTTTGGGATCTGGAAGGCCAGAATCTTGGTAGTCCTTGAGGCCTACGGTATATGGGAGCATGCAGAGAAAGTGTTGGCTACACCAATTGATGTGGCTCTCCTATAGAAACACAACGAAGCAGCGACACATGCCAAGAACTTCATTATGGACGGGGTCAAAGATCATGTGATACCACACATAGCCGAGAAGGTGATGGCTCATGAGATGTGGGTAGCCCTAACCACATTGTATGAATGAAGGTCCATCCAGAGAAAGATGCTTCTAGAGAACCAGATGAGGTTATTCATGATGAAGAAGGGAGAGGAGATCGACCCTTTTCTATCCAAACTGCAGTCAGTCCAGGATCAACTAACTGGCATGGGGTGAAGGTGGATGACAATGTCATGGTGAGGACTGCTCTCAATGCAATCACAGAGGACTGGGAAACTTTTTCCCAGTCTCTTGGGTAGAGCGGACCTTCCCAATTGGGACAACATGTGGGCTATGCTCGACAAGAGGAGATCTGCCGAATCTCCAAGAGGTAGTACAACACCGGTTCGGGCAAGGAGAAGGAAGAGGAAGATTCATCCTTGGAATCAAAGAGGCAACAAGTGAAAACAAAGCATGATCTGTCAAAGATAAAATGTTTCCAATGCGGTGAACTTGCACATTTCGCCAGCAATTGTCCTCAGAAGAAAAAGGACAAGGAGGCTTCTAGTTCCAAGGATGTTGTAGTAGAAGATGGATCCAACGATGATGTAGACATGAGTGCTCATGAACCATGAAAGTGGGGTGATATTGATTTGTAGAATAGCTAAAAAGTGTTGGCAGGATCCTTGAGTAGCCCAAATCTTGGATCACATCTATGCTATGGGAGCCTTAAGACAGTAGAGCGACAAGTGGAGCAGTCGGTGCAGAAGATCAATGATGGAGTAGAGGCAGACATGGATGCTCAGAGGGAGCAGTGCAGTGCAGATGCAACAACAAAGTAGCAGCAGCAACGCAGAGGGGCTGCTGTGACTTCAGTAGCATAGAGCAGGCTTGCTTAAGCAGTGCAGAGCTGCAACAGCGCAGAGGCTTCAGGAGGACAACACAACGTAGTATCATCATAGGGGACATCAGCACAAAGGCGATGTAGAGGAGGTCTTCTTATGCAATACAGAGCTACAATAAACTCTAAAGGACATCATGGAGCAGCAGCCTATGGAGCTTCAGTGATGAAGATGCAACTCAATTTACTTTTATGTCAAAGGTTGGGCAGGAATCCTTTAGTTTCATACTCTCAGCAACTGAGTTGTAGTGCAACAATTGGCAGCACGATGCAGAAATTTGAGAGGGAGTTAGAGTATGAATGTAGCAGTGATGGTGGTAGTGTCATGAACATCAGTAAGGGAGAGGAGAAGAAGCTTAGTGATGATGGGCAATAGGCCAAGCATTAGTGCAAAGACCCACACCGAATATCAGTGTAGAACTTCGGGGGTGAAGTATTTTGCTAGAGCACATTCCTCACTAAGAGGGAGTGTTGAGATTTTGGAGTGTTGGGGTAGCATTGGATGTGCTCTAGCTCCCAAAATTTGTGGAAGGACTAGAGTACATAATATATCCGAGACCCAGAAATAATTTTATGAAATTCCATCCTATTTAAGATATATTTAATTAATTAATATTTTTAATTAAGGACCCTCAGTCTAACTTAGGAAAATTAAAAGATTAAAGGTAATTAAACTAAACATGTGATGAGAATGAATTGAGTGATGCGGATCAAGCATCTTATAATATTAGCCATTGATTCAAGATTAGATCACGACCGTTGATGTTTCAAAGAGAAAATTATAAGAAGAGGGCTTGGGGTCAGTTGGAGAGCACACACACTTGTAGAGCACTGAAGCTAAGCTGGAATTTGAGGGCGTGGTTTGCTAAGAATATCATAAGTGTTTCAGTTGTGGATAGGGGCAGTATTGGTGAGGGGGATGGTCTAGTCACGATCCAAGAGTACAAAGAGGGAAAAGAAGCAAAAAACAGAGGCAGCGTAGAGGCAACACTTACGTAGCTCGGTCGAGATCCCAACAGGGGCAACACAGAGGCATCACGAGCTACGCAAGGCTGACGTAAGCCGAGAAAGGGCAGCACAGATGTAGTAGGAAGCCAAGAGGATTGACGCAGGCCTAGCCAGGGTAGCACAAGGGCATTGTAACCCAGTCTAAGGTGACACAAGCCCTTCCTAAGTAACACAAAGGTTGACACAGGCTAGGAGGGTTGACACCGTAGGCTTCGGAGTAGCACTGGGTTTTCTAGAGGCTGGAAAGGGTTGAGTTTTGTAAATATCATTTGAGGGTGTGAATCTGTCACTTTTTATGTCTCTAGAATAGAGGTATAGCTGCATATTTATTACTCTATCGGGTTAACCAATTTGGTGCCCAGATTTGTCGTACTAAGAATCTGCTTAATAGTAAAAACCCTTTAGAAGCTAGAATCACTAGTTTTCCCGCATTGGGTTTTTCTGGAGACAGTTTTCCATAAAATCCTTGTGTGTCACTTTTTCATTGTGCATGTTATTCATTTTATATATGTTTTTGTAGGTTTTTAATGTGTTTACTTCAATGTTAATGTTGAAGATTTCAGATTAATAACTCATGTAAATAGGAGAAGTAACTGAGGAATTTAACAGTAGGGTTTATGTTTAAGTATATTTAGAAATTTTCACAAATGATTAAACAAACTCAAATTTAAATTATATGGCAGTATAGATAAATAAAAGGTCAAATTTGTGGCAAAAGGGTACTCACAAAAAGAGGGAATTGATTCTGCAAGAACATTTTCACCTGTAGCTAAGTCGAACACTATTATATTTTTAATTTCAATAGCTACAAAGCACCATCAGAATATTCACCAATTAGATGTAAAATATGCATTTTTGAATGGTGAGTTAAAGGAGGAGGTTAATATTAAACTCATTCAGAAGGGTTTGTGAAAAAGGGTCAAGAACATCCAGTCTGTAAATTAAAGAAAGCTCTGTATAGGATGAAGCAAGCACCCAAGCCATGGTAAGAGAAGATAGATTCCTTCTTTATTCAATATCATTTTATAAGGAGTCAAAGTGACCCAAAATACAAAATTTGATTTCAAGGGGCATGTTATATTGATTTCCTTGTATTTTGATGATTTAATTATTGCAACAAATTTTGGTTAACTAACTGGTGGGATTAAGGTGCACTTGCCACAAGTATTTGAGATGAAAGATCTTGGATAATTGCATTATTGTCTAGGTCTTGAAGTTTGGAGAGATTTTGGTCAGAATTTTATTTTCTAGGGTAATTATGTGAGAGAATTTATTAAGAAGTTTAAAATTGATCAGTGTAAAGTTCGTTTTGTTCAAATGCAACAAAATGTGAGACTTGACAGTGATGATGGATCAAAGGAGGTCAATGGTACATTGTATAGAAAATTGGTGGGAAGCTTGAATTTTATTGCTACAACCAAACCTGACATAGAATACTTTGTTAGTGTGTTAAGTTGGTTTATGGCAAGACTTCTAGAAAAGCCATCGACAAGCAGTGAAAGGTATATTCAGGTATCTTAAAGGAATGACTAATTTTGGTATTAAGTATACTGATTAATTTCATGTTGAGCTAACTAGCTATTCAAATTTAAAATGGGCTGGTAATCTATATGATAAGATATCTACTATATGTTATGATTTTAGCATTGGATAAAGGGTAGTTTCATGGAGTAGTAAGAAGCAACTTATTGTATCTTTGTCATCCACTGATGCAAATCAGTACAAGGCTTTGTGTGAAACAACTTGTGAAATTGTTTGGTTGAGGAGTGTTCTTCAAGATGTTGGAGAAGAACAAAAGAAGGATACAGTGATCAAATTTGATAATTAAAGCTCAATCAAATTGGATAATAATCTATTTTATCATGCAAGAACAAAGCATGTTGATGATTAGTTTCATTTTGTTATAGAGAAGATACATTCTAAAGATATTACTCTAATGTAATGTAATACTTGTGAACATGTTGCTAATATTTTCACTAAGCCTTTTGTGGAGATTAAATTTGAGTTGTTTAGGGAGATAATAGGTGTTGAGAGCAATCCTTCCTCCATTAAGGGGAAGGCTTGGAAATAATGGAGAAAGCAGTGGTTTGGTTGTTTTGAATGTGTAATTATTTAAGTCTTAGATCCTATTTCTTAGGAGTTTGTTTAGATATCCCTATCAGAATGTACTCATAAATTTTTGTATTGATGATTGATTTGGTTAATGAGAATGTGACAACATTTTTTGGTAGCCTCCAGGTGCATTTTATCTCACATGTGAGCTATGTGATTCATTCATCAAATTTTGTCTTCCAATTCTTAATTTTTTCTTTATTATTAATCATTCTCGTTAAAAAAATTAATCTTTTTATTTTTATTTTTAATTTTCTATATATATATATATATATATATATATATATATTATTTATTAAAATAAAAAAAATAATTAAATAAATATGTTATTCTATTATCAAGCTTTGAGTTAATTTCTCAAGAATTAGAATTAAAATTTCTATATCATTCCCCTTAATAGTAATAATCATATTTCAAAACATTTTATCGTGTAATAATAATTATCAATGAAATATACTATTTTAATTTAACTTTTGTCTAATTTCGCATTGATTTATTTGTTTATTTATGCTGGTAATTAGTATTTCTTTGACCATTAGTCTATGTTGTTTCCTTTAAAAAAAATTGACCCTTCCTCCCATTCATAATCCAACATGTTTTCATTATTTATAAGGTTGATCAACATTCACTCTTAATATATATCTGCTTTATAGTCCCTCAAGATGAGTAGAGTGTCCACCTGAAACGTAGGTCAAGGAAAACATCCATATAGTTCATATCCAAAAATTTCAAATCGTCAAACCAAGATGTCACTCCACAAATTAGAATCTGTATTAGATGGAGGATGTGCATGTACTTATACATGGAGGTGAGACTATTGGGATTTATTTCCCAATGTCTCTTGGCCTTCCTTATTTCCTATTTTACAATAATATACAATCTCACCCAATCCCTTAGGATTAGGTGTCAACATTCCCCCCCTTAATCTAAAGGGATGTTGGTGAGTTCAAGCATCATTCTGAATTTTTCAAACTTTTCTCTTCCAAGTGCTTTGGTGAAGATGTCTGTAGTCTTCTCATTTTTGGAACAATGATGTAGAGGGTTACTTTTGGCCTCAACATGATGTCAAATCAGATGGTATTTTGTATTTATGTGCTTTGTTCGATCATGGAATTTTGGGTTCTTGGCCAATTTTATTGAAGAAGTGTTGTCGATCATGAGTGGGGTTAAATGCATTTGTTTCATCTGCAAATCTTCTAGGATTTTCCTGAGCCACACAATTTCCTTTGTTGCTTTAGTTGTTGCCACATATTCTTCATCAGTTGTGACATCTACTGGAATTGACTATTTGTGTGATATCCATGAGACAACTCCTGATACAAGACTCAGGGTATAACCTGAAGCAGATACCCCAGTTTCTTTGTCCCCATAAAAGTCTGAATCAAAGTATCCGATTAAGTTGAAGTTGCCTACCTATGTATATTTGAGTCCAAAGTCTTGAGTCCCCTTCAAGTACTTTAAAACTCTTTTTGCAGCAGACCAATGTCCTTCACAAGGTTTCTGCATAAACCTGGAGAAGATTCCAACAACAAATGAGATGTTTGGTCTAGTAGTAGTCAGGTAGATAAGACTTCCTAAAATCTATCTATACTTCGTTGCATCCTCAAATTCCTTCCCTTCAATGGATGCGGGCTTCAAATTTTCTTCCATTGGAGTGGTTAAGGGATTGCATTCATCCATGCCAAACTTGTTTAAACGATCTCCAATGTACTTATTTTGAGAAAGGAATATAAATTTAGGATGTTGAGTTACTTAATACCCATATAGTAGTGAACTTAGCCCAAATCATTCATTTCAAAACCTTTCTTCAATTCTTTCTTTATGGATGAAATATAAATCTCATTATTCCTTGTCATCAAAAGATCAGCTACACACACCACAAGATATAAAATTTTTTTCCCAACTTTCTTAACAAACAAAGTTAAATCGTCAAGATCAAAATGTTTGAAGTTAAGTTTTGGAATATGCTCAGTTAATTTCTCATACCAGGCTCATGGTGCTTTCTTGAGGCCATACAAGGATTTTATAAACTTGCATACTTTGTGTTCTTGGCCCTTCACAACGAATCCTTCTAGTTGTGACATAAAAACCTTCTCCTTTAGATATCCCTTCAAAAATGTGGTTTTACATCTATCTGATGGACTTTCCATCCCTTCTGAGTTGCTAGGGAAAAGAGTGTCCAGATGGTGGCCCATTTTGTTGTGGGGGAAACATTTTCCTCATAATCGACCCCTTCTTTCTGTGCAAAACCTTTTGCCACAAGCCTGTCTTTTTTATTTTCAAGTGAGCCGTCTGCTTTGTACTTGTTCTTGTAGACCCACTTGCAGCCAATTGGTTTGATTCCCAAAGGAGGATCAAACAGCCTGCAAGTGCCATTCTTTATCAAGGCATCATACTCCTTTTTCATTAATTCATTCCATTCAACACGATAAGCAGATTCTTTGAAGGAATTTGGTTCAAGATTTGTAGTCAAATTCAGTTCACAATTATAAGCAATATCCATATTAGTAGGTGAATCAGAATTATCTACATCACCTCCATTTTTTTGGGTGGAACTTCTTTTTCCTGTCTTTCCAACCTCATCGGGACGAATTTTTTATAGTGTCTTTATTAGCCATTTTGGGGGACCTTTCTGAGATGGCCCAAGCTGTTCATTTGACTGAATTGGAATTGAATCTAGATTCAATCTCCCAATTCTTTCAATCACATCGTTCAATGTGTCATTCCATGGTTGGTTCATCATGTGGGGGACAGAGTTCTTCAGAAGATGATTCCATATATTTATTCAGTATAGGGATCCCCCCTTATGGATGTGGAATCAGATTATCAAATTCTTGTAAAGACTTTGCATGTGTGAATCTATCCAAGCGATCAAGTTGCCGCTCAACAACATTGTCGGTCTTGGAAGATTCAAGGAATATGACATCTTTGGCTACTACAAACTTATTATTGACTTCATCATAGAGACGATATCCTTTGGAGGTATTGGAATACCCTAAGAAATACACTTTCGACTTCTAGCACCAAGTTTATTCCTTTGTACCTTAGGTATCAAGGCATAAAATATGGAACCAAAGACACTGAAATGCTTTACTAGAGGAATGTGGCCATGCCACATTTCATAAGGAGTTTTGTTTCTGATTGAATTTCAAGGACACCTATTCTTTATGTATACAACATATAGAACTGCATCAGCTCAAAACATCAATTTTACATTCTTAAAAAACATCATGGAGTGAACCATATTTAGAATTGTCATGTTCATTCTTTCAGCTACACCATTCTGTTGGGGATTATAGGGCACAATTGTTTGATGTTTGATCCCATGTTGGCGAAGATAGTTTTCAAATTCGTTTGAAGTGTATTCTTTTCCATTATTAGTGCACAAAGAGCCACTATGATTTTCCGCATCATTTTGATGCAGGAGCATTAACCTAGAGTCAGCAATGTGACAAAGTTGGTCACATGTTATGCCTTGGAAAGAGGGCTAGTAGTCCTAAGCATTTGAAGACTTTGTATTTTTTTTGAAGTATTTTGTTTAATTTTAATTTGGGTTAACTCATCCAATGTAATTTGCAGAATAAAAGAATGGTTAATTTAGGATTAGTTAAGAATTTAGTTGAATAAGTTGAATAAACTGTTTTGGAAACTAAATGATAGTTTCTCAACCATATGGGGATTTTGGGACAGGATAAATCCAAACAAAATCCACCATTGTGGGGTTCTACCATCTGTAGAGAGAAAGGAGAGAATAAATAAGTGGAAGTAAATGTAAAAACCAACCATCTGAGGGCTTGGATCTATGTTTTCCATCTCCATACTATTACTAAGTGTTTTGTGCTTTGATCGAGTTCCCCGTTGTAGAGTGGTTATTTTAAATCTTCGTTGAAGTCAAATGTTTCCATATAAATGCACACCAAGAAGATAAATAGGATTTGCAGGCACAGTGGGTCCATAAACCTTGCACTTTACTTTATTTAATGTAATAATCTGTTAACCGCAGAGCAGATATCAATTAGATTGACAAGCGCGACGAGGGTCGTTGAATCTAGTAGATCAGTAGTGGAAGATCATACCATAGGCAGAGCAACATTTCATATCGCAAAGAATAGAAATTAAGATTCACTTCACAAGGTAAAAAGTTTTTTTTGCGATGAGAAGTGTTATGGCAGAGGTATAGCACGGGCCATCAGATCCAGCCGAGATCGAGCGGCAGATATTGGAAATAGTGATTGCAAATTTCAATTAGTGAAGGTCAACATTAAGGGCCATTGCAAGGGAATTTAAGAAATTTGTGATGTGAAGTGCAGGAGGCCACGTGTCGACGTGGTGCAACATCACATCGTGAAGAAGATAAGTTTTAGCCCTTAATGTTTGAAAGTTATGTTGCAAGTAATGCGAAGTGCGACTATCCGTTGATTGGTCAGAGATCACGGTGGGACCCTATGGGAAGAACTCCCATAGGTTTGCATTTTGTTTGGTTTATGCATTGGTTTGTGTTATTTTTTTAAGTCTGCATATGTTATAAAAATTTCGATCTTGATCGCGCAAGTATGTATGTGTTGGTTTGGGCATATGAAGGTTTGAATAACCGCTATTGATTCGCAATGTATGTATGTGGCTAACCCTGAGGTTAATATCTGTTACAAATAAATGAGATTTGTATTAAGTCTTAAAAACTCCATTCCACATTGTTATTTTGATATATTGCACCAGGTCTGCATCGCATTTTCAATCCATGCATGAAAATTTTTGAATGTTTTAAAAGCATCAGATTTGTTCTTCAATAAGTAAACCCTGCACATTCTGGTGTAATCATCAATAATGTCATCATATATTTATTTCCATTTGTAGAAGCAATAGGGATGGGGCCACATAAATCTAAATTAATAAGCTCAAGTTTTCTATGTGCTCTGGAATGTGAATCATAAAAGGGTTGTTTGCTATGCTTTCCTAGAATATCAACATCACATTACTTAAGCTTCCTAGGAATTGTAGGCAATCCAGTAACACCATTTTTCTTCAAAAATCGAAGGTTGTCATAATTGAAGTGTCCAAATCTAGCATGCCATAAAATACTTAATTGGAATGTAACTTCATCATGACGATAACTGAATGAAAAGTTTTGTGCATGAGAAGAGGAACCTTGCATCTTTAGGAGTCTTCCTTCTCTTATTCCCTCCATGACAAGTGAGTGATATGATGCTTTTTTGACCTCAACCTTGCCATCAAACATGTGAATGGAGTTTCCTGGTTGGTTGATGTGGACCAAGGACAACAATTTTCTCCTTAACTTAGGGATGTATAGAACCTCACCTAGAAGATGACTTGGAAGACCAGACAACTTAAGCTTGATTGTGCCAAGCCCTGATGGCTTGACTTTGGATTTATCTCTGAAGTATAATGATCCATCAACTTTGTCAGTAAATTCTTCAAAAAAAAATCTTTTCTAAAAGTCATGTGACATGTTTCTCATGAATCTAGCAACCAATCAGTCTCCAAGAAGTAAATGAAACGTCAAACAAGTCTTTAGTTACTCCATTGTTACAATGTGCTAGAACATAATGAGCAAATTCAGGTGCTTTACCTTTGTCTCTGTCATGAGTTTTACCTTTTTCTTGATTTATTTGTTACTCAATTTAATCTCAAGTCAAGTTACATGTAGATGCATCATGCCATTCTTTATTGTAGTGTATGCAATGAAGATCAGATTTTCCAGTTTGAGTTTGTCTGCCCCCCCTTCCTATGAATTTCCTTCTTCCTCTTCCTCTTCAACCACCTCTTCCTCTGGAATAATCTTGAGCATGAATCTTCTCTCTATGTGTGAAACATACAACCTGTTCAGAAGACATAGGGGATGCCATCTTTCCAAAAGCCTTATCTCTTTCTGCAAACTTTCTCTCAAGGAAATCAAAGGTGATTTTCATGAGGTTTCCACTTGCTTGCAATGACTCAAGGTAATGTGAGTAAGTGGGATACAATGACTTAGCATAAGCTATGAGAGGTATGTAAACTTCTACATCAGTATTATTAATGTCATGCATGATAGATCTTACTTCTGATGCTAAAGCAAGAGGGTCATCATTTTTCAATTCAAGAATGAACAACTTAATCATTAATTGAACAATTTCAAGTTCTGAATGTAAGTCATAGAGTTATTTTAATTTTCTCAAGGCTTCATAGACATTTGAAAATGGTGTAATATGACGAATCACCTCTTCATTTACATAAGCTACAATCAAGTCATAGGCCTTACAATTCTTGTTTTCCCAAATGGCGATCTCCTTGTCTGAGGTGGACTTTGATGGTGGATGGTCTCCTTCTCCTTCAGAAATTCCTCTCTACAACTCATTAAAAATGAGAGTTTGCTTGATTTTCTAAGACCATTCAGGATAGTTATCCTTTCTGGAGAGAACAAATACCACAATAGATATGAGAAAATGCATTCTTTAAAAAAGATCACTTTGCTTCCACTGTAAAACAGATACTCAATTCTAGTTTAAATTCTGCACTCCAAATATTTTTTATTTATTTATTTTAATTTCTGTAAACTTTTTTTTGAAAAAAAAATTTATTGGAAAAAAAATCAGAGGGCAGAAGTGTAGGAGGAAGGCTGCGTGGGTGAAAAAGGGAGAATGAGACTACATGGAGGGAGAATGGAGGGAGAATGAGACTATGTGGAGGGAAGGCAATGGTCGACGGGAGGGAAGGTGAGCGAGAGTAGGGAGAGGGGAGCGGGAGTAGGGAGAGGAAGCGGTCGGGAGGGAGGGCGAGCTACAAGGAGCAGGTGAGGCCAAGGAGGGAAGGGGCCAAGGGCAAGCTGCAAGGATTTGGTAGTGTGTGGGAGTTGGCTGCATGAGGAGGTGTGGATGGGAACGAGAGTAGGGGAGGGGAGCGGGAGTAGGGAGAGGAAGTGGTCAGGAGGGAGGCCGAGCTGCAAGGAGTCGACAACTAGTAGGAGTTGGTTGCATGAGGAGGTATGGGTGGGAGCGGGATTAGGTAGAGGCAGAGGTTGGGAGGGAGGCCGAGTTGCAAGGAGCGGCCGATACCAAGGAGGGAAGGGGCCGAGGCCAAGCTGCAAGGAGTTGGCAGCATGTGGGAGTTGGTGTGGGTGCAAAGGGAGAGGAGTATGCATCAAGGGCTTGTGTGGGTTGATTGAAATAGTATCAAAATTGTGTAGGTGAAGCTATACAGTATCACAATCAATCTTGATGTGTAGCTGAGGCAACAAAATTTGATCAAGATTAATGGACAGCGCATTGTATGACAGAGAGGGAGCAGTTTTGCCAAGTGCTGGTAGAGAGGCAGAGAGGCAGGTCTTCTTGGAGAGAGTTACAAGGATGCAGAAATATAGCTGACTCCGATACCATGTCAGACCAGGAGGTAACTCCGCAAATGATAATCTATATTTGATGGAGGATGTGCATGTACTTATACATGGAGGTAAGACTATTAGGATTCATTTCCCAATGTCTCTTGGCCTTCCCTATTTCCTATTTTACAATAATATACAATCTCACCCAATCCTTTAAGATTAGGTGTCAACACAAACAAAGATTAAGTGTCAACAGAAACAATTTTCAAATTAATCTGAGCTTTCAGCCATCCTGAAAGTAAGTGCAATATTCACCCTAAAATTAAACATCACAAATATAAAAAATATAAATAAAATTCCAAAATACATTATGAATTTTAAAATTTTTAATAAAATATTACTGAAAATTTAAAATATACCAAATTCTATAAAAAAAATACCCACATACTAAATTCTTAATAATAAAAAATTACTACCAAAATAAATAATGTAAATGGCTTAGTGTTAGTATATTGCTGCAAAATGTCCAAATGAGTACTGAAGATTTGTATTGTCTTCTAAATAAATTGATGTATTATGATGGAGTTTTCTTCCATGAGGTTGATCGGCTCGATGGACACGTTGCAACCAAACTTTTAAAAGAATGTCCATGCCATTTGAAAATTTTTTATTTTCTTTCAAACTTTCTATTTGCATTGGTTAAAAGCTACGCTGGGTAATCTTGATGATATTACATTAAAAACGACAGCACCGTAGATGTGAGAACACACTCATATTTATTTTGAAAGTCGCCATCTTTCTTCTTCAGAGGAAGACCACCGCGTCAACCAATGCAACCGAAGAAATTCTCCACAACCTTTTTTCATTTCATCAAATACACTGCATTTCCTATTAGTGGAAGACAGGAGAATCGCTGTACACTGCATTTCCTGTTAGTGGAAGACTACTGACTGTATTGTCGATGAACTTAGAAACTGAGCATACAAGATATATTTCATTAATCAAATCAAGTTACATATATACATGAGGTACAGTCTCAAGATAAAGAAGCTATCTTAGACGCAGAATAATTTGGGTTAGTGAATAGCTCAACCTTACACCAAACTAGGAACTAACCTATCAAATAGGAACAGACTCTATACATAGAGAGAACCACAACTGAAGACAAGTAGGAATTACATATTCCAACACTCCCCCTTAATGACTACTTGTCTCAATATCTATCTGCAAAATCTACAACTGGTTCTATTGTCAATGTCCATATAAAGAAACAACCATCTACCGAAATGCATTGGTTCCAACTGCTGCAACCACTAGTCTACTAGGAAGTCCTTTACATACATGGTTCATCCAACCTCTCTATTAACTCCCCCATGATATAAAATTTCACCTTACGGAGTCTAAAACCAATACGGACCTCCCAAGTGTATCCATCCCGAATGACACACTCTTCCAGGGTGTTAAAACTCTCTGAGAGAGGGAACATATAAAAAAGGGGTATGCATGCCTCTCTGGGTCATACAGCACATACAAACAATAGATGACATGTATATTTGCTTCTAATTACAAACTGTGACTCATACTCATGGTCATGATTCTATTCCAAGAAACTCACACAAAACAAACACTCACAAACTTGATTGTGCACTTTAGTTGTCCATCATCCTTTAAATTTTGTCGCTACTCCTTTACATCATATTTTGAAATGTTCACATCTTGGGCATCTTTGTCTTTGTCAATTAGAACTTGAAACTGCATCCTTAACTGGTCATTTGTTAGAGTAGTCAATTCTAATTGAAACTTGTAATGATGAAAACACATCCATTATTGTAGAACCTGAAATTTTTCCTGATGTAGAACTTGAAAGTTTTCCTGATGAAGAAATCAAGTTTGATGAGACTTATATATCTCATGATGAGTGGATCAATTTGATTATTGAAAAACATCAAATTGATGAATTACTGTTTGGTGAGAAGGAAGGCCTATCTTCACATATAGATCAAATGCAGAACATGCTTGTAGCAACAGAACTGCATGAAGGCATAATTATGTCAGCCGAAACGGATGAAGTAGGGAGAGATGGTGAAATGAAAGCTCTCCTGAAGGAGAAGGAAGATGAAAGTAATTGTGGTCATCTTTATGAATTCTCTTATACCATGATAAAATCTATGAAATGGCTCTTTATTTCCCTCAGCCCAGAAGGGGCCAAGGCTAGACCCAAGCCCAAACGCGCTCTGATACCAACTTAGAAACTGAGCATACAAGCTATATTTCATTAATCAAATCAAGTTACATATATACATGAGGTACAATCTCAAGATAGAGAAGCTATCTTAGATGCACAATAATTTGGTTGAGAGAATATCTCAACCTCACACCAAACTAGGAACTAACCTATCAAATAGGAACAGATTCTATACATAGAGAGAACCACAACTAAAGACAAGTAGGAATTACATATTCCAATAGACGACCACCCAGAGTCTCTTTTCAATATATCTTTTTATTGAATTCATACACCACACCCAGGAATTTCATCCAATTATCACTCTTTCTATCGAATCTTTCAATTATTTCACATTGCCTTCTCATCAAATTTACAATGTCTTGGCCTATATTGAAAAGGTACACCCACAGTCTATTCATCTCTCTGCCTCACTCCATTCTGCATTTTGTTTATTGTATTTCAATGTAATGTTTCAATTATTTCACGTTGAATTCTCCTGAAATTTACAGTGTCTTGCTGTATATCAAATAATTTCATCTCTATGTCGCACTTCATACGCCATTTTCTAATTCTCATTCAATTTTCCCGCTGATTTCCCGTGTCTTCCACTATATATATATATAAGAATTTTCCATTCATTTTCCACATCTTCACAGCATAGAAAATGGGAGACTCACTATATATTGCTTTTACACATCTTCGCGTCATTTTCTTATGGTGGAAGACCTACCGAATTTCCTGTGGATGAGGACGGACCATATATTTAATTTCTCTCGATCTATCAATTATTTCACATTGAATTCCTCATGAATTCCACATATTCTTACTGTGTGTGCAATAATTTCTTCAAAGTTCCTCTCTTTCTATGCCCTTCCTTATGCACATATCGCAAGAGTGATTTCTCCTTATCCTCAATCCATTAATGCACTCCGATAAATCCTGCAGCATCATGACAGTCAATCCATTAATGCACTCTGATAAATCCTGCAGCATCATGATAGTGAGTTTTCAATTTTTATTTTTTTTAACTCTCCATATAATGTTAACACAAATCACCATCAAAATACATATTTTACTATACATTTTACATTAAACTAATTAAAAAACACCAAGTTCATTTTATTAGAACACCAAGTTCCTACACTTAAATATAGATGGAAACACCAAATTCAATCTATTACAACACCAAGTTCCTACTCTTAAGTCTAGATGGAAAGGACAATAATTATTTCACCCAACCACTCACTATAAATTTTAATTGACTAAATTTTTTGGGATAAAATCAATTGAGTTAAAATTATAGGCTTACTCTACTTGAAGCTCGGTGGGAAGGATCAAAACTATTTATCATCAACTAATTTTTTTGGGATAAAATCAGTTGAGTTAAAATTATAGGCTTATTCTATTTGAAGCTCGGTGGGAAAGATCACAACTATCCATCAAGTTAAACTTAATTGACCTTTATTATATATAGATTCATGAGTAAAACATGCATATATATAAAATAGCATTTAACAAGTATTTTACCTAGTAAAACCACATTAAAAATATTAATGTGGTTGATATAGCCGAAGGCTTCTTATATATAACAAAAAAACTATTGCAACCAAAAAAAACTATTGCAACACAAATAATGCCTTAACAATGCACACATATACCTGATTAACTATGTATAAAAAGGTTATGGGTTAACTTTAACTTGAGAAAAAAAAAAGAATTACACATCTTATTGTAAAATGCTTATATATAAATGACTATTATAGAAAATAACGAGGAACTTATCAGGGAGGAAATTATTAGAATTGGAATAATCTCAAATCCTTTGGAAATTGGTGGGCGAAGTGCCACCAATATTATTTTTTTAATTTATTAAAAGTCAATGCAACTTAAAAAACTCTCTAACACACTACAACAGTTGATAATCATTGAGAGGAAGCATATGCTGAGCATATTCCATTAAGAATCAATCTAGGTTGTCAAATTACAAAAAAAAATCAACAGATCTTCATCCACCTTAAGTTGAAATAAGAATCCTTCAACAATTATGGAGATTCTTGACATGTAAAATGACACTTGTTGATACTATATTTTTCCTTAATTAATTACTTTAAATAAAAGGATAAAGATGACATAACTACTCTTAAGACGAAAAAGAGGGATCAAATTTCTTTTGTTGCAAACTTATTTTAGAGTGCAAAAAACAATGTAATTTTTTATTGTTTAAATTGCATTTTTGAATGTTATAGAGATTACATAACACATGTATTGAGCCATTTTATATTAATTCATATTAAAATATTTTATTCACATTTCACATTGGATATTTTATTCTATACAACATTAAACTATTTTCTTTTAACATTTTTTTCTCTATATATAGATATATATAAAGTTGATATCAGGTATTAAAATATTAATGAAAAGTATAAGGTTTAAACATCTTAGTCATATATATATACTTCTAATTACTTTTCATTATATTAGGTCATATGGACAACTAATTAGAAATGCATAGCATATATTTTTCTTCATTTTTACTATAGGTCACATTGTTTTTCTATTTAGAGAATATTTTGTTTTTATTTTAAGAGGGACTAACATACCTACACATAGCCTCCACACCTAGCTGTAGAACCAATGATCAAATCTCAAAATTGAAAAAATATTTCCACATCTACCAATATCCTAGAAGGATCAAATCTCAAAATTGGAAAAAAAATTAAGCTTCAATTAATTCATTTTAGTGCTTGGTAAATATGTGATTAATATAAATCAATAGTGCTAATTTTTCATTGTTTAAATTGCGTATTTGGATATTTTATCACTATTAATATTTTATATTAAAAATTGAATGAGTTACACATTTTCCTCTTATTAAGAAATAACTACTCTACTTCACCTTTAAATTATTTTTTCCTCTCTAACAAAAGTTAACACACATAATGAAATATATTAGTTAATATGGATATTCAAATAAAAAGTTATATATATATATATATATATATATATAGGTTAAGATAGATATCGAAATATTATATTTATACTTGAGAGTGTATGTGAAATATCAACAATTAAGTTAATTGTCATGTTAATAAATTTTTAATTGTTTATTTATATGGTTATTCAAATTTTGTTTATTTATATGGTTATTTATATGGCCTGTTAGTCATCAGTATTTTTCACTTGTTGGTGATGACTAAATCCATAGCTGAGTTTTCTAGAAGCTGATCTCCATATGTCAATTTGTCATCTAGAAAAACCCTCATAAAACTTTTTTCGCCCTCCTATTTTTCAGTCCGCCCATGTCAAGGTGAAACCTCATTATCATTATCCTATCTAGCGTTAGCCATACAAAGTCTGCCTGTCAGCTCTAAAGGGACAATCCAAGTCTGCTTCAAAAAGCCTCCCCTAAGTTAGGAAGTGGCGCTTTAAGGCATTTTACCCTTGGCAACCATCAAAAGGCCAAAAAACCTCCATCTGCTATAGACCAGTCACAACAGACCTCCTGCTCTGCTAATCAAGTTGATCACAGCTCTAAGTCGCGCCACTTACACACCCCTAAGTCTCAGCACTGCATAGACCACAGTCTCAAGCTGATTATTAGGTGTTTTACACTGTTTATGGATTTGACAAGCACAAGAAACATGTCATCATCTTAGAAGAAATTTCTTGACTCCACATTAGAAGAACAACTACTTCTCAATGTAAACATGAGCCTGAGATATATCTGCAAGATAGAGGGTTACTCATCAAACTCTTACAGCTTCATTCAGCCTGATAGCACAGTAGAAGAAAGACAACACTGTCAAACAAACTTGTATTTTGTCATGGCCAAGAACCTCCTTCATCTATAAGCAGAGGGTTAAGGCGCCTCCTTCATCCATGAGCAGGGGGTGATGGCCAATGTTGATTTGAAGAAATTACAAAACTGACTGTAAGCACAGTTTTGTTTTTACTAGGCAGTGAAACAGTGACTCAAGGTTTATGAGGGAAAGTGATAATCAAAACAGAGCTAAGGTCTGAATGTGCAAGACAAAGGAAAGTAGAGTTTTTGGTCTTGTGTCCTGAGAAATAAGATAAATTGAAGTTACCAACATCATCATCATGGCGCAACAGAAAGAGACTCCATTGATCAAAGCTATCATAACAAAATATCTCTGCAGGGGTGTTAATATGAATGGCTCAAATCAGTGTTGAGTAAGAAGACACTTCAGTAAAAAGGACCCTGTGTGCTCTTATGTTTCTATTGGGCTGTGGGATAAAGTCTATGGTTTCCAGATGAACATAGAGAAAAGGCAGGCAAGTTGTACACAATCCCAGACATGAGACATCTTGATATCATTCAAAGCGCTATTGCAAGTCCAGGTGTTGCAAACTACACACCACCACAAAGACAAATGTAGCCTTCAGATGCAGTAGGTTGGTGATTTCAGAGCTCCATTGAAAATAAAATGACTGATAAAGGCCTTGGTACCTATGAAATATTCCAGCAGTCATTCTACACCTCATATGTTTGTCTCCTCAACAGAAAGGTATAAAAAGTTATGATCTGAGTTTTAAACCCTTGGGGAGAAATGACATTATTGAAAGAAATTCTATTTATAGACAGCTGCCTTTCCAAATATGCTACAACAGCTGACACAGACAATCTAGGTTTATGTCATCAAGAGACACCACCATTGAAACTATTGTTCATAATAGGCAAAGAGGTGCTTTGACAAACTGTTAGTTTTTTGGAAAGCTTCAAACAAACATAGGTTTCATTATTCAAATGGACAGAGACATCATGGTAATATTTTCTGAGCAGAGAAAGTATAGTGGAAAGCAGCGCCCCTCTTGATCAATAGACCATGACAAAGTCCAAATAAATGCAGGAAACTTTGGACACCTACAGTGGGAAAAAGGTTGAAGAGACATCTGGAGAATGAACTGTCAAAGCAAGTTAAAAAGACAAGCCCTATCCTTTCTAATAACAGGGCAGTTTTCAGTAAATTTTTAACAGTTTCGGAGTGGAATTTCTGTTTTAAAATAATCACCAACAGTGCTAAACACGTGTCAAGGGATGGTATACAAGTTCGTTGAGTCATTTTCTAAAGCTAGAGCTTCTGTGCCAAATTGACACCAAAGGGACAGTGTTAGCAGAAAAACACCTTTTCAAGTCATTGATGTTATAAAAGGATGGTTCATGTTAACACGGTTTAAAAACATAAAAAACCTCCATTGCCTACATCATTTCGAAACCCAAGTTTCACGATGCACCAAAGGTATTGTTGAAAAAGGGAAAAAAAGCTGTGAAAACCTTTGCAAAGGCCAACCAAAAGTTCATTTTGTATTTCAAAAAATAAACTGACCGTTGGGTGTTTGATGTATCAAAGGAATGAGGTCGAAGGGCAAAGTTTCATTTTCAAAACACCAAGTAAGAAATTGAGCTTCTCTCTGCAATCTTCAGGTGTTGAACCAAGTTTTGGGTCAATTTGCAGGAATTTAAATGAGTTTTGAACCATTTCAGACCGCACGGCACTCCTGTAGGAGTGCGCGGCGCTCTTACGCAATTTTTTTGAACTACGCCACAAGGGCGCGCGACACTCCTGTAGCCACGCTCGGCGCCCCTGTAACGGTGGGCCACGGGCACCCGACCACGACCCGATAGGCCACCCGAAGGTTTCTGTGCAGCGTTCTCATCCATGAAAGTGCCGCGCACTTGTTAAACACTTAACACACCTCCAAATCACTTCTGAAGGTGGCCCAAGCTATTCAAAGGGTTTTGCATCGCATTTTGAGGTATTTTGCACAAACTGACCCTCATTTTCACGTTTGTTGGATAATGCTTGGAGGCCAAAGAGATCAGTTTTGAAATAGTTGTTAAGAATGTTGATGAGATGCATATAAGGGTTAAGGTTTTGATGCAAATGAGCGGCTTGACTTGTGACTTGCTATAGTTTTTAATACCACAGTCCAAAAACATATTGAAACTTGTCACCATATCTGTAAACTGTGTTTTTTGCTGTGAAAACATCTATTGTTAAAAACTGTGCTGAAGTGTTGTCTACGCTGATAAACTGCTAACAAGGAAGGGGGTCTTGAAACTAAAACGCTGTGGGTTCACCTTTCATAAATCAAGAAGCAGGGTGTGTTTATTCCTCAAAACACCAAAGGGCAAAGTTCTCCTACTACCCACAGAGAAAGACAATTGCCCTGTGTATACTTTTAAATGCCTTTCGTTCTTCAAGCTCACTGTCAAGTTAATTTCAGAGGATACAAAGACATTTTCCAAAGAGACAAGTTTTCCATACTAAAAAGGAGTTTTGATTGTGTGAGAGGATAAATTCCTACAACCTTATTTGAAACTTTGTTACCATACCTGTAAACTGTGTTTTTTGCTGTGAAAATATCCATTGTTCAAAGCTGTGCTGGAGTGGTGGGCATACTAATAAAAGTGCTTACAGGGAAAAGAGATGTGTTGAACTAAGAGCTGTGTATTTTCACCTTTACTAATCAAAGGACAAGATATCTTATATCTTCAAGGCATCAAAGGGCAGGTTACCCCTATAAACCGCAGAAAAAGATAGTTTTTCACTGTGTATTCTACTTGACTGTCTTTTGTTCTTCGAGCTTATTTGATAAGTTGATATTCATATGGAGCAAAGGAATTTTCTACAAAGACAAGGGTGTTACATTGATAAGGAGCCTTGATTATTTGAAAAGAGAAAACTCTTATAGGCTTTGTTGAACTTTTTGAAGCATTTTTCAAAAAAACTCTATTACCTTGTTACATAAACTGTGGCATTGACTGTATGCTTACACTAAAGGTTGATTGCATGAGATATGAGTTTGTTGAGTGATTGGCATACTAAGCAAGGGCAAGTTTGTGAAGATTGGAAAGTTCACCATTGGTCAAAGGTACAAAATAGGTTGTTGAGCTCCAAACATCACAGAGTAAGGCGATTTTGACACTTTACACAGCAATTTCACCTAACAGTCTATCATCATTTCACTGTATTGTCTCTTGTTTGGGATCTGCTGGCTGAGATACACATTAAAGGTGGGAAGGCCACTTTTTAAAGGGGCAGGGGTTTTGTATTGTGAGGAAATATTTTGCAAATAATCCAAATACATTGTTTCTCTATCAAAACAGTAAATTGACAGAGTTTAGCTCAAAGAAGGCAGTTTAAAGACAGGGAGGCTTTTTGGTTCTTCAATAGCATATTTAGCCCAAAATGCCGCCCAGGCAAGACAACAGAAGTGGTTTACATAAAAGATATGAGCCAATATCTATAGAGGAGGTCAATGCACATCCATCCATCCTTTTCAATTTTCATGAGGTAGGTTGTTTAGAGTTCTGCCAGAAGGTACAGGAGGTCAAAAGTTTCTCGCCCTTGACACACCTATGCGCCCTGAGGTTCGAAAGCAAACATTTCCAGGTAGCAGACCTTGATTTCAATTTTTCCCCGAGGTCAGTGTCTAAAGCCACCAAAATTCCATATCATGGTGAGAAATGGTTCAAACAGGCCCATCTAGACTTGGATGACTACAATCCTTTCATCAAGCCCGAGCACAGAGATACTTGCACTGCTATTTTTCCTTTCTCTTATCTTCTCGCCAGCTATGCTCCTCTAATGAAGGTCATAATGAAGTATTTTACTTGTGAAGGGAGATTTACTCGAGTTTATGCCTATCATGTCCGACTATTGATGCATTTCACTAGAACTAGGCAGCTTAATCTCCCTTAATTTTTATGCAAAAGCATTGAGAAGATGGCATCCTTAGTCCAGAAGAAGACTCCATCTCTGCAAATAGCTTCCCTTTTTCATAATTCTCTGATCAAAATTATCATTTTACATCAGTTGGAGAAGAAAGGGGTTTCTTGGGATGTTTTTATCAGTCACCCGGATTTCTCCACTATTCCTCCTGTCCATATATCTCCCACCCAGCCTATTCATCGCCCTGTACCTTTGTCCAGCAGGCCTACTCCTAGAAGGCTCGAGATTACCACATAACAGTCAAGACAGAATGAAGAATAGGGACATGAACAGGTAGAAAAAGAAGAGGATAAAAATGAAGAAACTGATGAAGGCCAGCAGCATGTTTTTGATGGTCATGGGCAGCAGCTGGAGCCACAAAGTGAGCATGAAGTTGAAACACACCAGCAGCTTGATGTTGGTGAACGGGGACAGCAGTTTGAATAGCAAGAAGAAAGAGATGAAGAGCAGCAAACTGAAGGTGAAGGTCAGCAGCAGGAGCAAGAAGAAAAGAGTGCTGAACAGCAGCATCTCAGTGAAAATGAATAGCAGGGACAAGAGGAAGAGCAACAGCTTGATATTGAAGGTCATGAATAACAGTTTGGGAAAAAACTTGAGCAGCAGCTTGAGCCACAAAATGAACAAGAAGTCCAAGCACAGCAGCCTCGAGGAGAGCAGCAGTTTCAAGATGACAAAGGCAAAACAATTGCGCCTCCTTCCCCTAAAAAGACAAAGCCCAGCACATCAAGAAAGAAAGGGCCTAAGGCTACCACTCCAAAAGTGACAAGAGATGTCCCTAGCAAAATAAAATCACCAAAGAAGTCTCCCACTAGCATGCCAAGAAGGAAGAGTGCAAGGCTAGCTTTCAAGGGAAAAGGGAAAGGCAAGATAGAAGAAAGTCAAGAACATGGAGGTGCATTGGCTGTCATTCCAATCCAAAGTGATGATAGCGATAATGAAGCCTGCATTCTTGAAAACCTTCTAATCCATCGAGAGGGCCAAATTGAAGCATTGGAGAATGACCTTCATCGGGCAAAGAACTTAAATCATTTCTTGGAGATCCAAAATAAACAAATGAGTGTCCATATGGCTGTCCATGAGGCACGAGCAATCAAATACAAGAAAGAGGCTGCTAAAGCACAAGTGAAGATAGAGAAGCTCATCGGTGAATTTGATGAAGATGAAGAAGAAAACCAGCCTAGGTAGAAGAGGCCTAGAACCATAGGGCTTAAAAGAGCCCTGGATAAGCAAAAGGAAGAAGAACAGGCCCATCTTCAATCTTTTCCCCTCACTGCACTACTTGAGCAAGAAATTGAAGAGAATAAAGAGGCATGGCTAGAAAGAGCCACTAAACACTTGGATATGAAGCTTGAAAAGGCAAACAGAGACCTGGAGCTGCAAAGGAAGATGACACAGCACTATCAAAAGTTGAATCAATTTGCCCGGCGCAAGCTAAAGGCCACCCAAGAAAAACTGAAGGAAGCAAAGGGGAAGCGCCCGGCATGGAAAGAGAAGAAAGGCACATCAACACTTGACATTTTGGCTTCAGCTTTGGAACATGTTGCTAAGGACCCTTGAGGGTCATGCACACCAATTTTGGGCCCATTTTGACAACTTTTGGTTTTTTGGCATTTTTGAGTTTTTGATCAAAAACTCATAAATTCTCCATTTCATTTTGAAGATTCATCAAGGGAGGAGAATGGTATCATCGGATGCCATAATTTCATGAGCATGTCCTCAGAAATTTTCAGAGCATTTGGAGATCATCTGCCCCCTCAAAACAGCGAAAAAGGCTCGCATTTTGCACACTCTGCCCAGTCTATCAGCAGACTGTAATTTTCTGGCTTTTTACACACAGGTGCAGATTTGGAGGACTTCTAGGCATCGGATTGGAGAAATTTCAGTTGCACTGGAAAGTAGACACTTAGATCTTTCCAACGAGCTATCATGAGCCTTGTTTCGACATCAGGAAGGCTGCCAAATGTTTCCGGCAAGTCAGGGGACCTTTTTCTGATATAAATTTGAAGTATTTTTGTAATTTTTGAACCTTTAAAATCTGCTTTTTCCAAATGTGCGTTTAGCTATTTTTGCACATGAAAAATGATGTAAAGTCAATATAATTTCCATTTTTAGCATTTTCTTAGATATTTTATGAGATATTTTGTGCCTTGGGCTTTGCAAATCCTCAAGGACAAGTTTAGATATTTTGATTAGGCCAATGAGATAGCTAGTTGAACCATGAGGTTTTCCTCACTTGAGCCTATTTATTCCACAAGCTCTAATTGTAAACAAGGCTAAACTTGAGAAGAGAAGCAATATATTGGTCATATGAGCTTTGAAGGAAATACTTGTCTTATGCTTTTGGATTGACTCTTAGATGTTCTTGGATGAATGAAGAAGGATTTTTGATGGATTCCATGACTTGGTAGAATGGTATAGTGTCTCTTGCTTTGTTGTTGTCTTCTAGTTTTCATTCATGATACATGTTTCTTGCTTGCTATAGATAAGTAGAGAATAAATTTGAGATATACCCATGGAGGCACCTCAAATTTCCTGAATCTTCATAGCTTTCATGTTTTCCTCCTCCTTAGTCATACTAAAGAATTCTTAACTACTCTTTAGTAACTTAAGGATATTGTTGCTAGTTTCATTCATAGTTCTATGCATGTTAAGTAGGATGTATGGTGTGTCCTGCTTACCTATGGCTGTCCATAGTTCTATCCATGAAACTATCTCTTTGACTGATTAGATTATCATCTTGTTGAACCAAGGAGGCCTAGTCTCGATCTAGCCCTTTGTCTAAAACTATGTGAATCTTGTTGTTCAAAGTTTCCAATAACTTAAAGACTGTGTTTAGGCGTTCCGACATAGTTTTATGAGTTGTTAGTTTGTCTTATGTGTTTTCCCCAAATTCTGATAGCCATTTCCCGAAGTTAGAGAGTTATACTCCTCTATGCATGGCTTGAATGTTTGTTTCTAAGTATTGATTAGCTTATAGTTACATTATGCATGATTAATGGTTTTCCCTACCATGTCTATGTCTGCTATCAAACGAGTTATGCTTGAAACCCTTTGTTATTCACAAACTTGATGTCCATTTACTCCATTTTGCCCAAAGATCCTTTCTACCTTGAATCAAATCGGCCCTACAGCAGCCTTGTATCATCATCTTATAGCTTCCTTGACCTTTTTTGACCCCATAGCCCAGTTGATCTAACTTCTTGTTACCCATTTTATATCTTTGATCAGTTTTATCCCTCACAACATAAAAAACCAAAACCAAAACACTCACTTCATAACTAGCCTAATATCATAACACCACAAGCAAACACATAGATATCCCTTACACATATAGAGAGAGCCCTCTCTGAGTCCAGGAAGGCTAGGTCCTTGGGCTCCAAAGCTTGGTTTGATGTTACATCGTCATTTGGCTCACCAATCGGCCAAATCACGGGACCCTAACATGGCCGTCATCAGCTAAAAATATTTTAACCTCACATACTTACACATGTCCCCCATACTGGATTGTAGAGTGAGCCTCTCAACTCAATAAGCCTCTCTACTCAATGAGCCTCTCCGCTCAGTAAATCACTACCTTTGAGTAGTGATTACTACCAAATATATTTTAGAATATTCCACGAAAATTAAATCTCTACCATTCACCTAATAATTATTGATAATTAAATTAAAATTCTAAGAGCCCTATTCCAAAATAGACACATGTTAAAAAAAAAATTCTTTGGAAGAAAACCAATCCACCCACAATGATAAGCTTGTGACCTATCTGTTAGGGTCCCGTGATTTGGCCGATTGGCTAGCCAAATGACGATGTAACATCAAACCAAGCTTTGGAGCCCAAGGACCTAGCCTTCCTGGACTCAGAGAGGGCTCTCTCTATATGTGTAAAAAGATGTTGGTGTGTTTACTTGCGATGTTCTGATATTAGGCTAGTTATGAAGTGTGTTTTTAGTTTTTTGGTTTTTTAAGTTTGTGAGGGATGAAACTGATTAAATACATAAACTGGATAACAAGATGTAGATAAATTGGGCTATGGGGTCAAACAGATCAAGGAAGCTATGAAGTGATGATGTAAAACTGCTGTAGGGCCGATTTGATTCACAATAGAAGGGATCTCTGGGCAAAATGGAGTAAATGAACAATAAGTTGGTGAAAGACAAGGGATTTCAAGTGCAAACTAGTTAATAGCAGACATAAACATGTAATAGCAAGCCATTAATCATGCTAGGAATAACTATAAGCTAATCAATACATAGAAATCAAACATTCAAGCCATACATAGAGGTATATGACCCTCTAACTTCGGGAAATGGCTATCAGACTTTGGGGAAAACACATGAGACAAACTAACAACTCATGAACTATGCCGGAACGCCTAAACATAGTCTCTAAGTCATTGGGTACTTGGACAAATAAGTTTTCATAGTTTTAGGCAAAGGGCTAGATCGGGACTAGGCCTCCTTGGTTCAACAAAATGATCAACAAATCAGTCAAAGAGAAAGTTTTATGGACAGAACTATGGGCAGCTGATAGGTAGGTAGGGCAAACCATACATCCTACTTAACGTACATGGAACTGATGAATAAAACTTAGCAACAACACCTTAGGTTACTAAAGAGCAGCTAAGAATTCTTTAGCATAACTAAGAGAGAAGAAAACATCAAGCTATGAAGATTCAGGGATTTTGAGGTGCCTCCATGGGCATGTCTCAAAATCAATCTTTACTGATCTATAGCAGCAAGAAAAATGATATATGAGTGAAAACTAGAAGACAAAACAACATTAAGAAGCACTATACCATTCTACCATGTCAAGGAATCCATCAACAAGCCTTCAACATTCCTCAAAAGCATCCAAGAGGCAATCCAAACATCATAACTCAAGTGTATCATTCAAAGCTCATATGACCAATGCATTAATTCTTCTCTCAAGTTCAGCCTCTGATTTACAATGAGAAGCATGGGATAAATAGGCTAGAAGGAGGAAAACCTCATGGAGCAACTAGCTATCCCATTGGCCAAGTCAAAATATCTAAATTTGCCCTTGTGGCTTTGCAAAGCACAAGGCACAAAATATCTAATAAAATATCTAAAAAATTGCTAAAAACGGAAATTATATTGACTTTACATGATTTTCCCATGATAAAAATAGCCTAACGCACATTTGGGAAAAGCAGATTTTTGGAGTTCAAAAATTGCAAAAATACTTCATATTTATGCCTGAAAAAGGTCCCCTGACTTGCTGGATGCAAATGGAAGGCTTCCCGATGTCGAAATGAGGCTCATGATGGCTCTTTGGAAAGCTCTCTGTGTCTGCTTTCCAATGCAAGTGGAATCATCTCAATCTGATCTCTGAAAGTCCCTCAAAACTGTACCTGTGTGCAAAAACCCAGAAAATAGCAGGCTGCTGATAGGGCGGGCAGAATGTGCAAAATGAGGCTGTTTTTCGCCAATTTGAGGGGGCGAATGATTTTCAAATGCCCTGAAAATCACTAGAGAGCTGCTCATGAAATTATGGAATCCATTGGTATCACCCTCCTCCCTTGACGACTCTTCAAACTGAAATGGCGCATTTATGAGTTTTTGGCAAAAACCCCAAAAATACCAAAAAACAAAACGTTTTCGAAACAAACCCAAAAATTGGCATGGATGACCCTCAAGGGTCCATAGAGACATGTTCCGAAGCTGAAGCTAAAATATCGAGGGCTGATGTGCGTTTTGCTTCCTTCCGTGCTAGGCGCCTCTCCTTCAATTTCTTCAATTTTTCTTGTGCCACCTTCAATTTGCGCCGGGCGAATTGGTTTAGCTTCTGAAAGTGAAGTGTTCTCTTTCTCTGTAGCTCAAGATCCCTGTTTGCCTTCTCAAGCTTGGTCTCCAAATGCTGGTTAGCCCTCTCAAGCCAAGCTTCCTTGTTTTCCTCAATTTCCCGCTCAAAGAGGGTAGTGAGAGGAAAAGCTTCGAATTGAGCTCGTTCTTCAGCCTTCTGCTTCTCCAAGGCTCTCCTAAGCCCGATGGTTCTAGGCCTCTTTCGCCTAGGCTGGTCCTCCTCTTCCTCATCATCAAATTCGCCAATAAGCTCTTCAATTCTTACTTGCGCCTTTTCCGCCTCCTTTTTGTACTTAATGGCCCTTGCCTCATGAATGGCTGCATGAAATTTCATTTGTTTGTTCTCAACCTCCAAGAATTGATTGAAATTCCTTGCCCTTTGGAGATCTTCTTGTAAAACCTCAATTTGCCCTTCTTTGTGAATGAGGAGGTTTTCAAGGATGCGTGCCTCATTGTCGTTGTCATCGCTTGGGATAGGGATGACAGCTGATTTACCTCCCTGCTTGGCGCTTTCTCCAACTGTACTTTTGCCTTTGAAGGCCAATCTAGCGCTCTTTCTCCTTGGTAAGCTAGGAGTTGTTCTTTTGGGCAATTTCCCCTTCTTAGGGACAGTTTTGGTCACCATTGAGGCGGCAGTTTCAGCTTGCTGTCCTTCCTCAACATCCTGTCCAGCTTGTGGCTCAAAAGATGTTTCAATTGCTCGCTCAACCTGCTGCTCTTCAAACTCTGTCCACTGCTGTTCCTTTTCCTGTACTTGCTGCTGTACCTCAACCTCTGTCTGCTGCCTTTCTTCCTGAAATTGATGTTGTTCATCAACCTCTGTCTGCTGCTGCCCCTCTAACTGAAATTGATGTTGTTCATCAACCTCCAGCTGCTGCTGTCCAATGATATCCAACCGCTGCTATCCCTCAAAATCTGGCTGCTGCTCATCAACCTCCTTTTCTCCCTGTGGCTCACTGCCCTCTCCCTCTCCTTATGTACTTGGCTGCCCAGTGATCATCTTGAGTTTTTTAGGGGTAGGCCTACTAGATAAAGGCACTGGGCGATGGACAGGCTGAGTCGGAGACACATGAGCAGGAGGAACAGTGGCGAAATCGGCATGGCTAATGAAGGACTCCCATGAAACCCCTTTCTTCTCCAGCTGGTGCAAGAAGATGATTTTGATCAAGGAATGATGAAAGAGAGAAGAGATTTGCCGAGGTGGAGCTTTCTTTTGGACAGCAGCTGCCATCTTCTCTATGCTCTTGGACAAAAAGTATGGAAGGTTTAATTGCTTGCTCCTGGTAAAATGCATCAATAAGCGAACATGATAGGCAAATATTTGGCTAAACCTCCCTTCACAAGTGAAATATCTCATTATGGCCTTCATCAGTGGAGCATAACTATCAAGAAGATAGGAGAAAGGAAAAATAGCAGTGATGTTCTCCCTATGTTCCGGCTTGATGAAAGGCTTATAGTCCTCCAAATCAAGATGTGCTTGTTTAAACCACTTTTCACCATGATACGGGATCTTGGTAGCTTTGGATACATACCTTGGAGAGATTTTGAAGTCAAGATCTGTAAGCTGGAAGTGTTTGTCCTTGAATCTCAAAGCACACAAATGCGTAAGTGGTGAGAAACTCTTGACTTCCTCTATCCTTTGACAGAAATCAAGACAGCCTACCTCATGGAAATTGAAAAGTACTGAGGGATGAGCATTGATGTCTTCGATGGAGGTAGGCTCATATCTCTTATGTTGTCCGCCTTTGTGATCTCGCCTTGGAGGCATTCTGATTAAAAACATGCTTGAAAGAGTCACACTGCCTTCAATATATGAAGAATGCTTTCCTGGATTGAGACAAGCCACCAAACTGCTTTGACAGTTATGGACCCTGTGATTCAACAAGGCTTCCTTGAATAAACTCTTCTGCACTTATTAACCACAATCTTTCAAATTTGGTTACACTTTAGCTCTGAATCTTTCTTAACAATGGCACTATGTGTAAGAACTGCTTTGTAGATTCTTTGGGCACAGTCTTGAACAAATCCCCTCTTGTGACCTTTGCTTAGAGTCCTGTTTGCATTTGTATTTTTGTCTTTGAAAACAACCTTCAAAATTATAACCCTGCTTTTTTAGGTCATTTACCTCGAAACATGCCCCTGTCAGCAGACTTCTGTGGAGACCACATAGTGGGAAAAGAAAAGACCCTGTGGTTAGGTGAAAATAGCCCACTGTGTCAAGAGAAGAACTTTTCACTTGTGACCCTTTGAGAAGTCAATCACTGCCTTTATAACTCTGCCCTTGCTGTTTACTTGATCATCAGTAAATGCCCAATCATTTACAAATGCCCAATCACCAACAAAACACCCTGTTTCACCTTCAGGAAACTCTGTCTAACAGTCTTCAGAATGACAATATAGTGTAATGAGCAAGCAGACCTAGTTTAGGTGAAAAAGTAAGTGCAACAGTTGTTTTAGGAAACACACTTTCTGCTCTGTGAGTTTAAAAAATCCATTCATACATCTATACCCTTCTTTTGATGTCAAAAACTACTATCAACCACCTCTGTCTCAATATTAACTGTACATACCAATAACTCTGCTTTTTAATGCTTTGTTACCCTTGGAAGTTTCTCTGTTGATAAGTTTTCAAATAGTGAAAAACAGTGAAAAAGGGGCAGATTTCAAGAAAGGTTTGCTGTAATAGGTGTTTTGGTGCCTTGTTTTTTAGAAATGACCTTCCCTCTAATCATATCACAACCACAGTTTTTCAAAATGACATCATTCAGTGGAAGAAAAACAGAACTGTGCTAAGGTGATATATCAATGCACTGTGGTTTTTTGAAAACATCTTCTTCTGCTTGTGAGCTTGAGTCCACCAATACATCTATATTCCTGGCTTTGATGTTAAAAAACCACCATCAACCACCGTGCCTAATCACCAACAACCCTGCCTTTGATGTAAACCTGATCATCAACAAATGCCTTCTAGAACATGGCCTTATTTCACTTCTCAGAAAACTTTGTCCAACAATTTTCAGAATGATATCATGTTTTGTAATGACAAAAGGCAGTCTTAAGTTAGATTGTAAAAATATAGCACAGTACTTTGTGAGGGACACCTTTGCTTGTGTTTTCACAATATCTATCAATGCATTTCCGCTTCGGACAACTTTGCCATCAACTAACAACGTTATACCCCTGCCTCCAGCTTCTTATCAACAAATTTTGCCCTTTAACTATGCACAGCTTCAAACCGAGGTCTACAGGCTTAAAAACTTGATTTTTCGAGTTCTTTAAGGTAGGAGATAGAGTACCTTGTGCGTTTTTGAGAAGAAATCCCTTGGAGGGAGCTAAAAATGCAACGGGACTCTTCAAAACTGGCACGGCAACCCTTGGAGCAAAACCCGTCGCGCCGGAGAAAAGTGTCGGGTGGAGTTGTCGTGCTGTCGGGCAGGCACCTACAGGCACGTCGCGCCCGTCTACAGGCTCGTCGCGCCGACGTTGAAGCCCTGTGTATTTTGAAGCCCAGGCCCGTCGCGCCACTTGCCAGGCCCGTCGCGCCGCCCTAAAACTGTGCAGAAAACCTCAAACTTGCTTGAAAACACGTCGTGATGCTTGGGAGCTGCGGCAATTTGTTTTTTTTTGGATTTCACAAGTGGTTTACTATTCCTCCATTTCCTTCTTATGACATTTTCAACCTCAAAATATCAAACGGTCACTTTGAATATATATATCTGCCCCTTTTCAAATGATACAAAACCGTGTTTGTATCAAGTTGCTTTTTAAACAATGACAATCCTCCAAATCTGCTTTGCCTACTCACGAAATTACATACCTGTTCTCACAAGAGAGATATCTCAGAAATTTCGACTTTTTCCCTCTTTGGGCACTTTTAGGTGACAATGTAAACAAAAGCAAGGTCATTCAAAAACTGTCAAAGGCATTTGAAAGCTATTTTACCGCTTACAGGAAACCATTGGTGCCTTTGTAATTAGCTTGACAATCTCAATCCCTAGGTGATTTATAGGTTTCCTTCTGGACTGAAGTGCTAGTCTATTAGCTGTTTCTTTTCATAACAGGATTCTCTGCTTGATAATTTACTGTGTCACTTCCCTGTCACTGCTTTTGCTGTACTGTATATTTGTGCTTAAACTGTCCTTTAGGATGGTGACCATTGTGTCTGTTTTAGGGAATATAAACAATGATAGTTCATCAAAAACAAATTCCTTTCTGCCTAATCATAGGATCATATACCAGTTTGCCTCCTTATTTGAAAAGCCAAACTTGTAAAATATGAAAACAGGTTTTTTGGCACACAGTCTTTATTCTATTCTGCTCAGCATATTAAACCCCTTTTTGTCAGTAGCAACATTTCATGACTGGACTTATGTTCACTGCCTCCTTCACTTGGTGATTTGCTAGTAAAGAATGGCTATTTCATAATGCACTAAAAATGTTGGAAAAGTTGTAAACACCTCTTCTTGAAAGGCGCCTCTTTTGAACTTTTGACATATGGTATTGTCTTGCTGCTTGGCCCTTTCCTCAAGGAGAAAATCTTCTTTTGATATCAGTGGCACACATATGATCAAAATGGTTTCTTTGTTTATTCATAGCATTGCATACCTGTCATCATGCATTTTATGACTCATCCTGGGTCACTATTTACTTCCCTAGTGATAAATTGCTACTTCTGAGTGTTTCACAAGTTTTTCTCTGGACTGTAAATATACTTTCCAGGTTGCATCCTTTCACCTTAGACTTCTTTGTTTGCTCAGAGGGATTTCCCTTGATTTCTGGATAGGTGATCATGAAATGTCTTTAACCCTTTTTAAGTCAACTGCTCCTTTGGCACTCAAGGCATACAGTATGTTCAACATTTTCTCCTTTCTGCTGGATGAGCTGTTGACAGGTAGCTTCTTTGAAGAGGGAGATCAATACATTAATATCATAGACAGTAACACTTTATTTATTCAATTTCTTTGAGTCCTTTCCCTGCATTTTTGGACTTACTAGTTTTCAACAGCCTGCAATGATTTTGGCCCTCTGCTCATATATGGAGGAGGCTCCTCATCGGGCGAAAGTGGTGGAAAGTAAACCATTTTGAACAACACCAATCTTAGCATCTTCATTTGCAAACCTCACTGTGTTTTTTGAAGGAAACCTAGCCATAGTGACACTGTTCTAAGGTTGCTGAGATATTTGTCACTTGGCTTGTTCATCTCATGACCTGTTATATTGACAAAACTCTTTGTGACCCTGAAGGTCAGCGTTTTCTTGAAGAACCAAGAACCTTCTCCTGCCTGTGTAATGGCACTGATTATCATTTGTTCCATTTGATCTTGTGGATAGACAGGGTCTTTATGCTTTGGAATGTTTACTGATGACAGGTCATCCTAGAGTTCAATAATCCATATGGTTTGCAAGTTTGAGATGAGTTTCTTTATCAGGCCAAACTCTCTTTTCTTTGAATTGATCATATTTCCAGTACATTCCTGCTATGACCAGCAATTACATTCATGAAACCTGAAGATATTGTTTCATTGTTTCAGTAAGGACAAACCTGGATCTTTGCCACCTTTTGAGTCAATACTGGCCTGCGCCCTCTGCTTATGGATGAAGGAGGCGCCCTAACCCTCTGCTTGTAATGAAGGAGGTCCTAGGCCTTGACAATTTTACCATTTGCTGAGACAGTGGCAACCCTTTCTTACTGTTATTTTTATGCTGGAAAGAGCTGTAAGGTCCTGATGAGTGACCTTTGTTCTGCAGCTTCATCTCAGGCTCATAATACACTTAGAAGCAGCTGTTCCTCTAACTGTAAACTCAAACATTTACTCCATGATATGAAATATATTTCCTGTCTTTGTAGAACCATAGAACACAGTGAAAAACCTACTAGTCAGCTTGAGAATGGGCTTCATGCAGCGCTGAGACCTAGGGAATATGAGTGGCGTGACTTAAGGCTGTTTGTCAACTTCATTTGCAAATTTAGGGATCAGTCATGGTAGGTCTGCTGCAGATGAGGGCATTTTTGGCTTTTTGATGATTGCCAAAGGTGAAATGTCCTAAACGCCACTTCCTAACATAGGGGAGACCTTTGAAACAGATGTGGATTTGCCTTTTAAAGCTGATGGGCAGACTAATAAGGCTGAGGTTAGATATGATTGTTGACAAGGAGGTTGTGGTTTTGCCAGGGGTGGACTGAAATAGGTAGAAAGGCGAAAAAGTTTTGGGAGGGTTTTCTGGATGACATATTGACATAAGGAAATCAGTTTCTAGAAAACTCAGCTAAATATATAGTCATCACTAACATGCAAAAAATACTGATGGCTACAGTGGCTCCATTTGGGGAGGACAGCTCCTCGTCAGGAGGTGTCCAGAATTCAGATTTTTGGATTTATGAAGACCAGTGCCTTATCCATTGGCGCAAAATTTGCCCTTCTCTTGATGTTTTTTCTGAAAAGTGTCAGCATGTTTAACATCAATGATACTTCTACCTACCCCACTATCTTTCCTAGCATTTTTTCTTCTGTTTGGCGCATTTAAACTAGCAGCCTTTTGATAATGCATATTTTTCTTTTTGCAAAATGAAACTATCTACTTCTACTCTTATATCTGCCGGGAGTTCAGATTAAGCTGATGAACTCCTTCATTTCTCTACCTAAAACTAGATCGACTGTCAAGATTAAGCAGTTTGACAGGATTTCATTTTCTAATCTACAACATGAAATTTAAAAATGATCAAATCAGGATTAAGCAGTCTGATTTGTCATGCATTTGCGGCATAAAAGACAAGCTGCACACAAATGTTATTCTGCAAAAAAAAGGAAAATAGACAAGCGGGGCTAAGATGTACAATGTGTTTTTCATCCCTCGCTTTCTCTCTTTGGTTCTGTTTTAGGCATGTGGAACCAGAATCTCTCCCTAATCTAAGCTCTGTGATAAGTCAATCTTACACAATGTTGACTATCTTGACACTCACTAACTTATCAGCAAATAAATTTAAACATGCTCAGCTATGATTAGGCTAGATAGCCGAACAAGACATTGAAGTACCAGCAGCGGCATTTAGACTTGCTCGCTTTCCGAAAGACTATTTTTTGGAACATGGGGCCTTTGTTCTATCTTCACTTGCCCTCTTTTCTGCTTTTTACTGTTTTTGACTTTCCTATCTTTTACTATTTTTGACTTTTCTATTTTTTCAATATTTCAAACAATGGTATGTACAATGACTGAAAGTGTCTCAAACTCAAAAATCTTGGAAATGACGGAATTTCAACATCTTATCCTCGTAAGGATCTCCTTTCACCCTTGGCCCACTTAACTCTTGAAAAGAAAAGTTTGGGAAATTTTCTCTCTCTAACATGACATAGGGATTCATGCAAGAATCTTTAAACAGCCCAGTATCCTCCCTCTGTACCTCTCTGAATATCTGATTCCCACTCCTTTCCTTACTGTATGCTTTTTTCAGGTAATGTATGTACTCTTGATAATTCTTGAAATAGATAGTGATATCATCAAGGTATGCAACAACACAGAAGTTTAACACTGGGAACATGGCTTTCATGAACAGATTTCTGATATTGGGTGGTTTAGCAATTTTGAACTTGAAATCAGATTTACCTCCCGCAAACTGGAAAAAGTCTTTAAGTTGTCCACTTTGTAAAGGAATTTGATGATTATGATCTGAAAAATGATCTTGCAAGAATACATCATTAGAAACATTTTCAATTGGTGAATAATGATCTTGAGTAGAACAAACATGATTTTTGTTATATGGAGATGCAGTATTATTTCTAAAATCAAAGTAGATTCTATGACCATTATTTTTCTCCTTGATCATCTCAGTTTGTTTCAGTTTGATGTGTTTGTTCCTGTTAAAGTTGTTCTTTGGGGAAAAGGCAGTGATACAATGTTTTCCCTTGCTTTTCCTGTAGAAACTAGTATTTTGCATGAGATTCCTGATTTTAGCCTTTCTAAGTTCTTCATGAAAAGACAAAATATGAGCCAATTTTAGTAGTTCAGGTATGCCGGGATTATAACTGTCATCCTTGCTCATAAAAAGTTTATTTGGCATTTTCTCAAGCTGTTGAGCTACTGAGGTTATAGTCAAAGTTTTATTTGCAGTAGGAGGGTAACATGATGGTAAATCCCTGAGGTATGGTAGAAACATTAAACTCCCTTTCTCCCGGGTTCCAAATAGGTTTATGATGTGAAGGTCTTCTAAAGCCTTTACCCGGAAGAAATTTCCACAAGTTACTGCTGGTGTTTGGTTAAGGTTAGAGCAATTTGCTTGATAGTACATGAGAGTTTGTGCTTCTTGCTCTAACTCCACTTTGGAGAGGGGAAAATTACTTTCCTCAAGACACAGTTGTTCATGATCATGGTAGTTTTGAGCGTCCAGCTCATCATAAGGTACCAAGGACAACTGATGTGGTGGATCTAAATCTATATCAGCTTCTTCTAACTCTTCCTCCAGTTTTACATCAATATGCATAATGAAAGAGTTTAAGTCGGAGCGCAAAGAACACATTGGAATGTTATCGGGCCTATCTTGACTGCTAATCATGTATTTCATGTGTGATTCGCGGTAGAGTATCCTGGTCTGACCAAACACAGGAATGGTGGCATAAGACATGTCTAGTTGGATATTCCCTTGGAGTTTGGCTCCCCAAGATCTGGAGAGAAGCATCCCGTACTTGGGAGGAATATCTGCCACTACTATATCCATGATTAGATGTTTCACGGGTATTTGGGCCAGACTAAAACAAAGGTCTTTGATCAAACCCAGGCATTGGACTCTGCTTGAGTCAAATGAGTACAAGTCTTTGTATGGTCTTGTGATTTCCAAACCTAATCTTTCCATTACTACCTTTGGCATAAGATTATGCGAGGCGCCAGAGTCTAGCATGGCATTGTGGAGGATTTGGTCGTGGATGTTTAGGCTAATGTAGAATGGAAGGGTAGCTCCCTCTTGGAACTTTCCCTCTATCTTAGGACCAAACAATACTTCAGGAATGTCATCAGTGAGATTAACAGTGTTTGCATCATTTCCTAGATTTAAGACTTTTAGTACCTGGGATTTATAAGAGCTTTGGGCAATGAGTTCGGTAAGAGGCATGGTGATTTTGATCTTAGCGATTTCACCTTCAAAGCTAAAAGGCATTTGAAGTTTAGATATGTTTGTTTCAGCTTTTTCAGCTAAGACTTTGTCTATACTCTGAGTTTGTTGGCCTTGTTTAGGGATTTTGTTTACCATAGTTGTTTTGGTGACCTTTGTAGAAGTGTCAGGAGTATATGTGATAGGACTAGTTTGGGTAACTTTAGCTTGGCTTTGATCAGCTTTTTCAACCTTGATTTTGTCACTGCTTGGTGCTTTTTTGAGGATGGTATCTGGAGCTTTAGCAGTATCAGAGTTAACTCTCTTGACATTATCTTGGTTTCTTTTGCTTCTAAGGTCATATTGTCTGTGGGCTTCTTCAATAGCATTTTGAAACTCTATGGCAGGGTCATCAAGATCCTCATAATTGGTCTCATCTTGATCAGGCGAAAAGAAGGCTTGTTCCTCTTCGGTTAGGTACACCTCACCTTCATTGTCAGACCCTATGAGGTTTAAATGATGTTCATCAAGAGGTTCTGAGTCCCTATCATCTTCTTCCACATAGTTTTCATTGAAGGGTGGCCTGATCTGTTGGTCATTGTCCCTTGGTCTGTTTTGGGGCTGTTCCCTCCTAAAGTTTTGGTTTCGGTTTCTGATTGGAGGGTTTGGCTGGTTGTCCCTAACAGGAGCCTTTTCATTGATCTTTTCCCACATTTTAGCCATGGATTTGACTAAGTCATCTATTCTGGGATCTAGGGAAGGTGATGAAGTAGAAACCTCATCTCTATATGTGACCTTTCTTTCTGACCTAGTTCTGGCTCTCTTTTCAGCTAAGTTGGCATCTTCTTTTATAGCTATTTGTTGCATTTCTTCCAAGGTAGGGGGATCTTTATCCCTCAAATGATATGTCATGTCTGGATCAAAACCCTTAGGAAATTTTGCCAAAGCTAAACCAAGTGGAGGTTTGAAATGAGGTGGAAGGGAGTTATATACACTGTTGAACCTAGTACAGTAAGCTTGGACACTTTCCCCATTTTCCCGTTTTAGGCTGTTATATTCTGACAGGATTTGAATGGGGTTTCTTCGGATTTCCCACCTATTTCTGAAAATTTGATGTAGTTCTGGGATATCATGGATACTATTTGGAGCTAAACTTTTGAACCATGCTTTGGGTTCACCACCAAGACTTTGGGCAAAGATTCTCATTCGGACAGTCTCGTCTTGTACCTCTAAGTATTCATAAGCATCAGTCATTCTACTTATATGCTGTTGAGGTGTGGTGGTATCTTCTCCAGTAAAGTGTGGGATCTTGTCTTGATATTTGTTTGGGAGAGGAGCTAAAGGTGGTGGTAACACCAAAGGTGCGTACCAGGCTGCCATGACTGGAGCTAATGGATGATGCGCAAGATGAGGACTGGTAGGCTGAAATGAAGTGGTATGAACAGTGGTGGTTTGACCAGGTGTGGCGGATGAACTTGGACTAGTGATCTGGTTTTGAGCAGATCTGGGATGATAAGAGCCAAACTGATAGAGAAGCTGGAAATCAGGAGGAGTGGTGGGTGAAGCTTCTCTACTAAGACTCTGTGGTGGGCTTAGGGATTCAAGATCGTCAAAGTCTATCCTACTATATGATTTGCTTCTGGGAAGAGTTTGTGATGGCTCTGGTTCCAAAGGTGAATCTAGTAGGGTAGTGCGATGTTTAGGTACAGATCTTGTTCTACGGACGAATCTACCAGAAGCTAGATGATCAGTTTCAGAAGCTTGCCACAGAATCTTCTCTGGGTCATCTACAATGATAGGGGGATTTGGGTCTGGATGGGATCTGGTATTGATTCTTCGTGAAGCCAGATTTTAGATCCAGGGTTCAGAGAGAATGGTATTGGTGAATGTTTTGGATGAGTGATTTTTCTACAGTTATACTAAGGCGAAGGATGGTCAAAAATAGAAGGGATGGATTAGTGGAGTCGCCAGGTGGAAATGGATTGTTTTTGTGAAGATGGCTATGGTCCACCACCAGTAACTAATCTGAGAATGTTTTTGGATTTTCTGAGTTTTATGTGCAGCCTATGGTTTAAAGTATCCTAGACTTGTTTCAACACTTTGCTAGGGTAATGAGAACAAAAAGAGTTTACTCTAAATGGGTTTATGGACTGCTTTCTTGTTTATGGTACCTAAAGGAACAAAGAGTCTTATAAGAGTTTGCTGGACTATTATGTACTCAATGTCTTACCATCTCCCGCTATGTTAGTGAGTGATGGGAAAGGTCTATCGGATGGAATTCTAAAATTTAGCAAGGTAGTAAGGCCTACTGGAGGCTAGTGGAGTCGCCAAGTGGATTTTTAGTTGTTTTGAGGTATATTTGTATTGTCCACCACCAATACTATCAAAAACCAATCTAAGGGAGTTTTTTGGGGTTTTTCTGAGTTTTATGTAATCCTGAGGTTTGGAAGAGTTTCCTATAACTGGCTCATCATTTTGCTAGGATGGTGAGACAACCAGATTCTACTCTTCTAAGTTTGACTGAGATTTTGAGAATTCCTAAGGGATACCTAGGATGTTTCGACTCAAGGTCCCACTGTGATCGCCATTATGTTAGAGAGCGGTGGGATAAGTCAGCAAGCTAATATTCTCAAAGTCTCTAAATGTATAGGGAATCTAAGTTTGTTTAAAACTCAAAGTCCCACCGTGATCGCCATTATGTTAGGGTCCCGTGATTTGGCCGATTGGCTAGCCAAATGACGATGTAACATCAAACCAAGCTTTGGAGCCCAAGGACCTAGCCTTCCTGGACTCAGAGAGGGCTCTCTCTATACGTGTAAAAGATGTCGGTGTGTTTACTTGCGATGTTCTGATATTAGGCTAGTTATGAAGTATGTTTTTGGTTTTTTGGTTTTTTAAGTTTGTGAGGGATGAAACTGATTAAATACATAAACTGGATAACAAGATGTAGATAAATTGGGCTATGGGGTCAATCAGGTCAAGGAAGCTAATGAGGCGATGATGTAAAGCTGCTGTAGGGCCGATTTGATTCACAATGGAAGGGATCTCTGGGCAAAATGGAGTAAATGAACAATAAGTTGGTGAAAGACAAGGGATTTCAAGTGCAAACTAGTTAATAGCAGACATAAACATGTAATAGCAAGCCATAAATCATGCTAGGAATAACTATAAGCTAATCAATACATAGAAATCAAACATTCAAGCCATACATAGAGGTATATGACCCTCTAACTTCGGAAAAAGGCTATCAGACTTTGGGGAAAACACATGAGACAAACTAACAACTCATAAACTATGCCGGAACGCCTAAACATAGTCTCTAAGTCATTGGGCACTTGGACAAATAAGTTTTCATAGTTTTAGGCAAAGGGCTAGATCGGGACTAGGCCTCCTTGGTTCAACAAAATGATCAACAAATCCGTCAAAGAGAAAGTTTTATGGAAAGAACTATGGGCAGCTGATAGGTAGGTAGGGCAAACCATACATCCTACTCAACATACATGGAACTGATGAATAAAACTTAGCAACAACACCTTAGGTTACTAAAGAGCAGCTAAGAATTCTTTAGCATAACTAAGAGAGAAGAAAACATCAAGCTATGAAGATTCAGGGATTTTGAGGTGCCTCCATGGGCATGTCTCAAAATCAATCTTTACTGATCTATAGCAGCAAGAAAAATGAAATATGAGTGAAAACTAGAAGACAAAACAACATTAAGAAGCACTATACCATTCTACCATGTCAAGGAATCCATCAACAAGCTTTCAACATTCCTCAAAAGCATCCAAGAGGCAATCCAAACATCATAACTCAAGTGTATTCTTCAAAGCTCATATGACCAATGCATTAATTCTTCTCTCAAGTTCAGCCTCTGATTTACAATGAGAACCATGGAATAAATAGGCTTGAGGAAGGAAAACCTCATGGAGCAACTAGTTATCCCATTGGCCAAGTCAAAATATCTAAACTTGTCCTTGAGGCTTTGCAAAGCCCAAGGCACAAAATATCCCATAAAATATCTAAAAAACTGCTAAAAACTGAAATTATATTGACTTTACATCATTTCCCAATGATAAAAATAGCTTAACGCACATTTGGGAAAAGCAGATTTTTGGAGTTCAAAAATTACAAAAATACTTCATATTTATGCCTGAAAAAGGTCCCCTGACTTGCTGGATGCAAATGGAAGCCTTCCCGATGTCGAAATGAGGCTCATGATGGCTCGTTGGAAATCTCTCTGTGTCTGCTTTCCAATGCAAGTGGAATCATCTCAATCTGATCTCCGAAAGTCCCTCAAAACTGTACCTGTGTGCAAAAACCCAGAAAATAGCAGACTGCTGATATGGCGGGCAGAATGTGCAAAATGAGGCTGTTTTTCGCCAATTTGAGGGGGCGAATGATTTTCAAATGCCCTGAAAATCGCTGGAGAGCTGCTCATGAAATTATGGAATCCATTGGTATCACCCTCCTCCCTTGACGACTCTTCAAACTGAAATGGCGCATTTATGAGTTTTTGGCAAAAACCCCAAAAATACCAAAAAACAAAAAGTTTTCGAAACAAGCCCAAAATTGGCATGGATGACCCTCAAGGGTCCATAGAGACATGTTCCGAAGCTGAAGCTAAAATATCGAGGGCTGATGTGCGTTTTGCTTCCTTCCGTGCTAGGCGCCTCTCCTTCAATTTCTTCAATTTTTTCTTGTGCTACCTTCAATTTGCGCCGGGCGAATTGGTTTAGCTTCTGAAAGTGAAGTGTTCTCTTTCTCTGTAGCTCGAGATCCCTGTTTGCCTTCTCAAGCTTGGTCTCCAAATGCTGGTTAGCCCTCTCAAGCCAAGCTTCCTTGTTTTCCTCAATTTCCCGCTCAAAGAGGGTAGTGAGAGGAAAAGCTTTGAATTGAGCTTGTTCTTCAGCCTTCTGCTTCTCCAAAGCTCTCCTAAGCCCGATGGTTCTAGGCCTCTTTCGCCTAGGCTGGTCCTCCTCTTCCTCATCATCAAATTCGCCAATAAGCTCTTCAATTCTCACTTGCGCCCTTTCCGCCTCCTTTTTGTACTTGATGGCCCTTGCCTCATGAATGGCTGCATGAAATTTCATTTGTTTGTTCTCAACCTCCAAGAATTGAATGAAATTCCTTGCCCTTTGGAGATCTTCTTGTAAAACCTCAATTTGCCCTTCTTTGTGAATGAGGAGGTTTTCAAGGATGCGTGCCTCATTGTCGCTGTCATCGCTTGGGATAGGGATGACAGCTGATTTACCTCCATGCTTGGCGCTTTCTCCAATTGTACTTTTTCCTTTGAAGGCCAATCTAGCGCTCTTTCTCCTTGGCAAGCTAGGAGTTGTCCTTTTTGGGCAATTTCCCCTTCTTAAGGACAGTTCTGCCGTCCTGTTCAGGCGGCAGGCTTCAGCTTGTGCCTTCTCCAGCCTCTAATGGCTGCAACAAACAAAAGTGTTCAATTTAACATCCAACTGTGCTCTTCAAAACTCGCTACGCTAACATTCCTTTCTGTGTATGGCATAACATGCCTCGACTCTCTGTGCTGCCTTTATTTAAAAAATTGATCTTTATTCATCCTTTCTGTTCTGCTTTCATGCCCCTCAACGAAGGTGATGTATGCTTCAACCTCAATACTACTACGACGATATCCTTGTTCTTTGTCCCTCCGTCTGCGTTGTTATCATCCTTCTCGCCACACACGCGTCTCCGCGCCTCTCCCTCTCCTTCTATGTAACATAACGTTGATCATCTTGGTTTTTTGGGGTAGCCTACAGATAAAGAACGCGGGGGCGATGGATAGGGTGAGTCGGAGACACATGAGCAGGAGGAACAGTGGCGAAATCGGCATGGCTATTGAAGGACTCCCATGAAACCCCTTTCTTCTCCAGCTGGTGCAAGAAGATGATTTTGATCAAGGAATGATGAAAGAGAGAAGAGATTTGCCGAGGTGGAGCTTTCTTTTGGACAGCAGCTGCCATCTTCTCTATGCTCTTGGAAAAAAAGTATGGAAGGTTTAATTGCTTGCTCCTGGTAAAATGCATCAACAAGCGAACATGATAAGCAAAGATTTGGCTAAACCTCCCTTCACAAGTGAAGTATCTCATTATGGCCTTCATCAGTGGCGCATAACTGTCAAGAAGATAGGAGAAAGGGAAAGTAGCAGTGATGGTCTCCCTATGTTCCGGCTTGATGAAAGGCTTATAGTCCTCCAAATCAAGATGTGCTTGTTTAACCCATTTTTCACCATGATACGGGATCTTGGTAGCTTTGGATATATACCTTGGAGAAATTTTGAAATCAAGATCTGCAAGCTGGAAGTGTTTGTCCTTGAACCGTAAAGCACACAAATGTGTAAGTGGTGAGAAACTCTTGACTTCCTCTATCCTTTGACAGAAATCAAGACAGCCTACCTCATGGAAATTGAAAAGTACTGAGGGATGAGCATTGATGTCTTCGATGGAGGTAGGCTCATATCTCTTATGTTGTCCGCCTTTGTGATCTCGCCTTGGAGGCATTCTGATTAAAAACATGCTTGAAAGAGTCACACTGCCTTCAATATATGAAGAATGCTTTCCTGGATTGAGACAAGCCACCAAACTGCTTTGACAGTTATGGACCCTGTGATTCAACAAGGCTTCCTTGAATAAACTCTTCTGCACTTATTAACCACAATCTTTCAAATTTGGTTACACTTTAGCTCTGAATCTTTCTTAACAATGGCACTATGTGTAAGAACTGCTTTGTAGATTCTTTGGGCACAGTCTTGAACAAATCCCCTCTTGTGACCTTTGCTTAGAGTCCTGTTTGCATTTGTATTTTTGTCTTTGAAAACAACCTTCAAAATTATAACCCTGCTTTTTTAGGTCATTTACCTCGAAACATGCCCCTGTCAGCAGACTTCTGTGGAGACCACACAGTGGGAAAAGAAAAGACCCTGTGGTTAGGTGAAAATAGCCCACTGTGTCAAGAGAAGAACTTTTCACTTGTGACCCTTTGAGAAGTCAATCACTGCCTTTATAACTCTGCCCTTGCTGTTTACTTGATCATCAGTAAATGCCCAATCATTTACAAATGCCCAATCACCAACAAAACACCCTGTTTCACCTTCAGGAAACTCTGTCTAACAGTCTTCAGAATGACAATATAGTGTAATGAGCAAGCAGACCTAGTTTAGGTGAAAAAGTAAGTGCAACAGTTGTTTTAGGAAACACACTTTCTGCTCTGTGAGTTTAAAAAATCCATTCATACATCTATACCCTGCTTTTGATGTCAAAAACTACTATCAACCACCTCTGTCTCGATCTTAACTGTACATACCAATAACTCTGCTTTTTAATGCTTTGTTACCCTTGGAAGTTTCTCTGTTGATAAGTTTTCAAATAGTGAAAAACAGTGAAAAAGGGGCAGATTTCAAGAAAGGCTTGCTGTAATAGGTGTTTTGGTGCCTTGTTTTTTAGAAATGACCTTCCCTCTAATCATATCACAACCACAGTTTTTCAAAATGACATCATTCAGTGGAAGAAAAACAGAACTGTGTTAAGGTGATATATCAATGCACTGTGGTTTTTTGAAAACATCTTCTTCTGCTTGTGAGCTTGAGTCCACCAATACATCTATATTCCTGGCTTTGATGTTAAAAAACCACCATCAACCACCGTGCCTAATCACCAACAACCCTGCCTTTGATGTAAACCTGATCATCAACAAATGCCTTCTAGAACATGGCCTTATTTCACTTCTCAGAAAACTCTGTCCAACAATTTTCAGAATGATATCATGTTTTGTAATGACAAAAGGCAGTCTTAAGTTAGATTGTAAAAATATAGCACAGTACTTTGTGAGGGACACCTTTGCTTGTGTTTTCACAATATCTATCAATGCATTTCCGCTTCGGACAACTTTGCCATCAACTAACAACGTTATACCCCTGCCTCCAGCTTCTTATCAACAAATTTTGCCCTTTAACTATGCACAGCTTCAAACCGAGGTCTACAGGCTTAAAAACTTGATTTTTCGAGTTCTTTAAGGTAGGAGATAGAGTACCTTGTGCGTTTTTGAGAAGAAATCCCTTGGAGGGAGCTAAAAATGCAACGGGACTCTTCAAAACTGGCGCGGCAACCCTTGGAGCAAAACCCGTCGCGCCGGAGAAAAGTGTCGGGTGGAGTTGTCGTGCTGTCGGGCAGGCACCTACAGGCACGTCGCGCCCGTCTACAGGCTCGTCGCGCCGACGTTGAAGCCCTGTGTATTTTGAAGCCCAGGCCCGTCGCGCCACTTGCCAGGCCCGTCGCGCCGCCCTAAAACTGTGCAGAAAACCTCAAACTTGCTTGAAAACACGTCGTGATGCTTGGGAGCTGCGGCAATTTGTTTTTTTTTGGATTTCACAAGTGGTTTACTATTCCTCCATTTCCTTCTTATGACATTTTCAACCTCAAAATATCAAACGGTCACTTTGAATATATATATCTGCCCCTTTTCAAATGATACAAAACCGTGTTTGTATCAAGTTGCTTTTTAAACAATGACAATCCTCCAAATCTGCTTTGCCTACTCACGAAATTACATACCTGTTCTCACAAGAGAGATATCTCAGAAATTTCGACTTTTTCCCTCTTTGGGCACTTTTAGGTGACAATGTAAACAAAAGCAAGGTCATTCAAAAACTGTCAAAGGCATTTGAAAGCTATTTTACCGCTTACAGGAAACCATTGGTGCCTTTGTAATTAGCTTGACAATCTCAATCCCTAGGTGATTTATAGGTTTCCTTCTGGACTGAAGTGCTAGTCTATTAGCTGTTTCTTTTCATAACAGGATTCTCTGCTTGATAATTTACTGTGTCACTTCCCTGTCACTGCTTTTGCTGTACTGTATATTTGTGCTTAAACTGTCCTTTAGGATGGTGACCATTGTGTCTGTTTTAGGGAATATAAACAATGATAGTTCATCAAAAACAAATTCCTTTCTGCCTAATCATAGGATCATATACCAGTTTGCCTCCTTATTTGAAAAGCCAAACTTGTAAAATATGAAAACAGGTTTTTTGGCACACAGTCTTTATTCTATTCTGCTCAGCATATTAAACCCCTTTTTGTCAGTAGCAACATTTCATGACTGGACTTATGTTCACTGCCTCCTTCACTTGGTGATTTGCTAGTAAAGAATGGCTATTTCATAATGCACTAAAAATGTTGGAAAAGTTGTAAACACCTCTTCTTGAAAGGCGCCTCTTTTGAACTTTTGACATATGGTATTGTCTTGCTGCTTGGCCCTTTCCTCAAGGAGAAAATCTTCTTTTGATATCAGTGGCACACATATGATCAAAATGGTTTCTTTGTTTATTCATAGCATTGCATACCTGTCATCATGCATTTTATGACTCATCCTGGGTCACTATTTACTTCCCTAGTGATAAATTGCTACTTCTGAGTGTTTCACAAGTTTTTCTCTGGACTGTAAATATACTTTCCAGGTTGCATCCTTTCACCTTAGACTTCTTTGTTTGCTCAGAGGGATTTCCCTTGATTTCTGGATAGGTGATCATGAAATGTCTTTAACCCTTTTTAAGTCAACTGCTCCTTTGGCACTCAAGGCATACAGTATGTTCAACATTTTCTCCTTTCTGCTGGATGAGCTGTTGACAGGTAGCTTCTTTGAAGAGGGAGATCAATACATTAATATCATAGACAGTAACACTTTATTTATTCAATTTCTTTGAGTCCTTTCCCTGCATTTTTGGACTTACTAGTTTTCAACAGCCTGCAATGATTTTGGCCCTCTGCTCATATATGGAGGAGGCTCCCCATCGGGCGAAAGTGGTGGAAAGTAAACCATTTTGAACAACACCAATCTTAGCATCTTCATTTGCAAACCTCACTGTGTTTTTTGAAGGAAACCTAGCCATAGTGACACTGTTCTAAGGTTGCTGAGATATTTGTCACTTGGCTTGTTCATCTCATGACCTGTTATATTGACAAAACTCTTTGTGACCATGAAGGTCAGTGTTTTCTTGAAGAACCAAGAACCTTCTCCTACCTGTGTAATGGCACTGATTATCATTTGTTCCATTTGATCTTGTGGATAGACAGGGTCTTTATGCTTTGGAATGTTTACTGATGACAGGTCATCCTAGAGTTCAATAATCCATATGGTTTGCAAGTTTGAGATGAGTTTCTTTATCAGGCCAAACTCCCTTTTTCTTTGAATTGATCATATTTCCAGTACATTCCTGCTATGACCAGCAATTATATTCATGAAACCTGAAGATATTGTTTCATTGTTTCAGTAAGGACAAACCTGGATCTTTGCCACCTTTTGAGTCAATACTGGCCTGCGCCCTCTGCTTATGGATGAAGGAGGCGCCCTAACCCTCTGCTTGTAATGAAGGAGGTTCTGGGCCTTGACAATTTACCATTTTGCTGAGACAGTGGCGACCCTTTCTTACTGTGATTTTCATGCTGGAAAGAGCTGTAAGGTCCTGATGAGTGACCTTTGTTTTGCAGCTTCATCTCAGGCTCATAATACACTTAGAAGCAGTTGTTCCTCTAACTGTAAACTCAAACATTTACTCCATGATATGAAATATATTTCTTGTCTTTGTAGAACCATAGAACACAGTGAAAAACCTACTAGTCAGCTTGAGAATGGGCTTCATGCAGTGCTGAGACCTAGGGAATATGAGTGGCGCGACTTAAGGCTGTTTGTCAACTTCATTTGTAAATTAAGGGATCAGTTATGATAGGTCTGCTGCAGATGAGGGCTTTTTTGGCTTTTTGATGATTGCCAAAGGTGAAATGTCCTAAACGCCACTTCCTAACATAGGGGAGACCTTTGAAACAGATGTGGATTTTCCTTTTAAAGCTGATGGGCAGACTAATAAGGCTGAGGTTAGATATGATTGTTGACAAGGAGGTTGTGGTTTTGCCAGGGGTGGACTGAAATAGGTAGAAAGGCGAAAAAGTTTTGGGAGGGTTTTCTGGATGACATATTGACATAAGGAAATCAGTTTCTAGAAAACTCAGCTAAAGATATAGTCATCACTAACATGCAAAAAATACTGATGGCTAACACTATCAACATACATATTACATTCAAAACAAATAAAAAAAAAATTAAATGGAAGGATTGCAAGTAGAAAAATTGTAGTTATTATAGCATACCAATATTTAATTCTTGTTTTTTTTTCTTTCAAATGGTTTTTTTGCAAAAGTTTGCCGTCTTCTATCATATGAGTAACTAGTTGTAAGTTTGAAATAACACTTTAAGAAGATTTTGTTTAGTGACGTAAGAATTTGATTATGTATTTGTGTTACTGAACCCAACTTCCTTGAAAATTATGAATTTAATTTATATTGTGATCCTTAATCATAGTTATAATAAGAAAATGTTAACCTTTAGACATCATAATTTTACATTTTTCATAATGTTTTATGAATAATTCCTTAATCTCAAATTGAATATCAAAACCTCTTTAATCTTCCCTTTGACAATTATGACTACTTCTTGTGACATTCACTTACATAAAAAAAAATTAATCCTTTTTACTTATCATTTTAACTAACTTACTATTAGAAATTTCTTTCTTCGCTTACTATTACACTAGAAAACACCATGCTGAATTTTTTTGAAATAACCTTAAAGAAAATACTATGACAACACAATAATATGGATTTGTTAACTACTAGCCTTATTCTTGCAACGCCATGATATAGTCAAATATTTTAATATTGTAATGGCATGTTTTACAAAGGTTATTTGGTAGTGTTTACAAAGCTATTATAGGTATTATGTTTCACACCCACCTGGGTTATCATGGGCTTATCCGACTTGACAATTTAGCCACCTTTCAGCCACCATGAAATAAATTCACATAAATAATATGGTTCCTATGATAAGCAAGGATATTACTGCTTGATTGATCGACATTATTTGCATGTACCCTCACTATATCTCTCTATAGATTTTTCTGAGATTTAATATATATCTATGAATCTGACATCTGTTGCGGGTTACACCATTGGATTCTTCACCCTTTGATCAATGGTTGTGATGTGCTTTGGGAAGGGTTAGGGTATTTACCTACCCCTCAACCCTAACCCTTTTCATTTTTTCCTCCGTGAGTCTGTGTGAGTGTTTCGAGCTCTGCTGCTCTGGAACTCAATGCTATCATGACTCCGTTATGGTCTTGGTTCGAATGACCGCCGAGTTTACTCAGCAACCTTCAGGTATTAGAAATATTTCCAAGTTTTCTCAACCACCTTCATGTATTTGAATGATTTCCAAGTTTGCTCAGCCACATTCATGTATTCAAGAAATGGTTGCTCTTCAACCCCAATTCGGAAATTTTATCTTCATCTTTCTTTTTATATTTACCTTTACATGTTTCATACTAATTGTTAGGGTTTACGTATATGCATAATTTCTATGTCTTTTATTTTTTTTATGTCGCGGTCTATAACGGCTGCTAATTGTTTTGATAATATTCATGGTGGGTTCTCCCGAACATCCCTCTATAGGAGTAATGCGAAGTTTTTCCTTGCTTAGAGCACTGGATAATCAAATGATCCAGGAGGATATTGGTGGTCACCTGCCTATTCCACTTGGGGCCCCACCATTGTCTCTTTCAGTTTTTTCAGTTTCGGCTCAACTTACTATTTTTAGCAATTTTTCGGGTCCTGAACTTCTGGAACCGTTTTGAGGCCCTAAACGACGTTTTTTTGGGAAAACGGAGAGCAACATGGGTCCATGGTGTTGGGGTTCCCATGTTTTGGCAAGTTTGGCAATACCAAAAGATGAGACAACATCAAAACCACTTTCAGACCTCAGGATCTAGCCCTCCTGGGTCCAGAGAGGGATCTCTCTGTATAGGTAAAGGTATATGTCTTTGAAGCTCTGTTTTAAGGTTTTGGGCTAGTTATAGGCACAGGTTTGTTTGTTTGTTTAATTTTTTGTTTGGTTGTTGGGAATCAGGAAGGAAGGGTTCAATATGAGACAAGGATGAATAAAGAAGATTTTAGGCAAAGGAGAGATGATTCAAAGAATACTCGAGACCATTGGGAAATGGAGCTACGAAAGAGTTTACTTGCTATTCAATATGCAGGCTTTCAGTTGGGCTAGTCATCTAAAGCATTGGATCTTAAAGATGATACCATGGCATGAAATGTTAAGAAAGAAGGTGAAAGGCAAGGAAACCTCCAAGGTGACCATTCAGGAATCAGATCCAAAGACAGGACATGCCATTAGACACCTGTGATCCAACTCCTATTGGGTAAACTCTTCAGACAAAGGGAACATCAAAGATCGAAACACAAAGATGAAAGCCTGAGATCAGAGAGGGACTTTGAACTCTCAATGCTTCGGAATCCAACTTAGGGGAACTTGGAAAGATTCAATTAATCGAAAAAGACCCTAGTGAGATAGAAACAACGTTCTAAACTCCCAGTATCCCAATTCTTTCAATTAAAACCCAACAAGAACATCTAAGGACAGATTTATTAATCCATACATCAGCTAGTAGGTAATATTAACTACTACACAGGTTAAATTAACTTAAATTAGTACTCAGATAACACATGTTGGGTGTTACAGGTCAAAATACCTCCTCATCAGCTCAGAGGGGAAGACAAATATGGAAGAAGTACAAAGACCTAAATTAAACCTATTTCTGCCAGGGTAATGCATACATAGAACTGAACAAGAGCGTTATAATGCAGGCAAGCAATACATTGGCCGCGTTAGTGGCTAGGGCAACGCTCTGTTTACACTAGATGGTCGCGTTACCTGTGTTTTAAGTTTGAATTGGGAAAAGAGCGCGGAGAAAGATTTGAATCTCCGACTTTCCCTCACGAAGGAGTCAGTGCACAAAGGAAAGTGCAGAAGCACCAATTCATTATTGGTCATTGCCATATAAGACTGAACTCCAAGAGAGGCAAATGCATGGAGACCAAGGAAACATCTAAGCCTTTTCCATTCCAAACTAGTGGAAAGAGAAGGGCAACAATGGCTTTCTCCCTCTCCTATAAGAAGGAGCTGAAGGCTCTTAATTGAAGGTCGAAGGATTGCTCAAAGTTCTTGCATACTTGTGGAATAGAGAATAGTGTGACATTGTGAAGGCCAAGAGTCAAAGAGGCTCCTAGAGAGTTTGTTGACTTGGACTTCTTCACTAGAGAGAGAAGAGAGATTGGGAGACTGAGGAGGGCTTGGTACAACCGATGGTTGTAATCCTCCTTCTTGCAAAATCAATAGAACTGTGTTTGTTTTGTCCATTCAATGCTTAATGTTATTATTGTTGTTTCAATATTTACTTAGTATGATATGAATGGCTCAGATGTGTATAATCTAGATGTTTATTGTTGATTTAATTGATAGAATACTTGTTATATTAGAAATTACGCGGGTGCTTTGACTGATTGCAGGTCTCGGATTTGGAGCCGGCGAAGAAGGATTCTTACTTTGCTACACAACATTCTCCAAGAGATTACAAAACCGTCAAAGAGGTAATTCTTTATTGTATTCCTTCAAATTATTTCAAGCTAATATGAACATACTCATGCCATCTTTGTGAACAGCATAGCTAATCTTACTGTCTGCCTCGGGCACTGGAAAGCCCTGAGAGGGATCCACGAAAACTAACCACCCAAGCAGTTTACCCTATAGAAAAATTGGCGACTCCGTTGGGGAGATTTCCCCATAGTTTCCGGGCTATTTCTTCCTTCATTTCTTCTCTCCTCTGTTCTGTATCCTTCCGACCATTTTTTGATGCCCTGTAGACATACCAAACGCTTGCAGAGTTCAATCCTATGCATGTCTGGCCAACTGAAGAGCTTTTCCCTGGTTAACGTGACCTATGCAGTGTATCCAGTGTGTTATAATGCGGTCTAATCTTAAATACAGTGTGTTATAACGTTTTATTTTCTCACAGACAGAGCGTTACCCAGCCAAAAAACCCTGTTGTTCACTACTGTGACTGTGTTTTAGCTGTGCAGTTTTTTGGCCACCAGTACCTTTCACAGACCGAATCCCTATGCTTGTCTACTAAACTGGCATTGATTATTTGTTTCTCTTATTTAGTTAGTGTGCAAAGCATTTACTTTTTTAAAAGAGAATTTTTTTTTTTTTTTCTGCATTTAGCTGAGTTTATTCTGAAAGTTTGGTTCACAGACTGTTAAAAGCGGTAGATAGAAGTCTGAATCTTAAAAGTTGAGCTGTGTTATTTAAATGTTGGTGCATGGATGATTGAAAAAGAAACCTCTCCTTGTAGAAACATTGTTCATTGAAGTTAATATTTAGAGCATGTTTTGCATGGTTTCTTGAGTCAGAGTCTCACTATACTTCATACGTCCATTTCCCCTCCGTAAGACTAATAACAAAGTACACTAAAAACAAAGTGATAATGAAATCAATCTAATAACTCTTTTTGAGCTCACACAAACAGTAGTTCAGGCTAGGATCTTGGGTTAGGAAAGTGAGAAAACTACCCAAGATCTCAAAACTTGAAAACTAGAGTCATTAACGAGTGAAATCATGTTTACCCTCACATTATTGCGGACCATTCCTTTCTGGGAGCTCGGCGCGAGACAACACTTGGGTGCCTTCAGAAGGTAGCTTTGTCCCATTTGCCGTGTGGATATGTTATATATTGAGGTTCCCTTCGGGGATGTCGAAACTAGATCGGGGATACGATATTAACCCATATAGCACACGCGTACGCCCGGCCAGTGGACCCCCACGATAGTGTCGCGGTTGAGGTATCCTTGGTAGCCAAGGTTTTAGGGACTTACACGAGTGGCGGGACGGGGGCGTCTGGTGCACAGGCGGACGGACCTACTGTGGCTCTTGGGTCTTTAGGAGGGTACTCGTCTTCACGAGAGTGCTTGCCTATCATGCGGGGTTCGGGGGCGAAGCTCTGGAAGTAGCAGCGCGTACTTTCGACCAACCCTCTGCGCGCTGCTATTGTGAGACTGGATTTCATCACCAGTGAACAGTAGTACTCAGACAGGGCACCCTATACTGGCTGCTTGTTGATTGATTTTAGAGAGTCTTTTTTCTTTTTAGTAAGTGTGTGGTTACTGTCACTTGAGACTTCATAATATATCACATTTTAAATAAAAATTTTTAAAATTAAACCGGTCACCGTGGCGTCCCCTGACCCACGCCGTCAGTCTAGACGACAGCAAGGTCTACCTCCTCTCACCTTAGAGGAAAGATTGAACCTTGGTGAACCCGGGCCTTCTACGGAAGAGCAGTCTCCTTTGACTAATCTGGATTATCACATATACCCTTATCAGCCGGAACTCCCGGAGGACCCTTTCACTGAAGGCGTTGTACCTAATTACAATCCTCCGCTCACTGATCCGTTAGGACCTGTGATAATCCAGATTCCTCCACGCCCAGATATGTCTGCGGCCACACCAACATCTATTTCACCACCAGCATCCATAGGGACGATGCCAGTGGCAACCATCATTGGTTCACCACCATCCTCCCCGCCGGTGGTCAGTTCTATGCCATTACTGGGTAACCCCAGTAGTCAACATATGCCTACCCCCAACCCTATGGTCAACACAACTATCAGTAGTTTACCGAACCCTTCGGCATCTACTCCTACCGTGACCACGTTGGGGACCACGGTAGCTCCTCCCACGAGCACGACTACTTCGGTGCCCTTTAGCAACCCTTTCGGTTGGAACCCTCTGTTGAGTTCAAACCCCCTGGCCACTATACCAGGGGGCAGTGTTATCAGTACACAAGTCGCAGGGAATATTTCTCTTCCTATGCAATCCTTAGGACAAATGGGACAACCCATTGTAAATGATATCCCCTTAAGTGGTTCAAACATTGTTGGCCGGATAAATCGTTCTTGCGGACAAGACCGATCTCCCTAGTGTCAGAAGACAATCTAGCAACAAACAAACAACTAAGTTTGTCTTTCTCTAAGTATATTCGTTTTACAAATAAATGTTATGAAGGTGTCGATCCTACCTTAGATCCAAATGCTTATTTGCGGTCGCAGTGCTTCTGTTGCATCAATAATCCTTCGTCGCAACAAGGGCCCTTTTGTCACAAGAAAGTATCATTTTTCGTTGATCTGCAATCACAAACAAGAAAATATCAATAGCACCTGTATAAAAAATAATTATAAAACATACCTATCATAGTGATCAAGGAATCTATGAAATAAATGATCAAACGACAGCTTATTGAAATAAACAATCGAACGACAATTTATTGAGAAAAGCAGAACTTGATTGTATTAATCTTAAAATATACAGAAGAACCTTACAACCTTAGCCTTGATGTTCGAAAGGCCTTCCCGGGGTCCGAAGCAGGAATCTCCTCTACTCTGATAAGTCTTGCACTCTTCCTCCAGAAGCATAAAGAGGTATGTGATCTTTCCTCTCAAAAGCTCAGCAGAAGGAAATCTAAATCTCAACAGCACTTCAGCTCAATCACACATAAAGCTTGAACTCTAATCCTCAAACTCCAAAATCTCCATCAAAACTTCTTCAATCCTCCATTAGTTTAACTCTCAACTTGTGTTAACCCTTTTAGGCTACCCAATGCCTCCTTTTATAGAGCAGATGAGGAGGTTAGGATTCCACCTTCAAAGGGATAGAATCCTCCTTCAAAGGGATAGGCTCCTCACATCAAGGGATTAGTTCCTTAAGGTGTGGGATACATGCACCTTACCAAAGCGTACTCATCCCCAAAAAATCTCATCCAGAACCTTCTAGAATTGACCAAAATTCAACTTTTTTGGTTTAATTTCGCGCATTTTTAACTTTACAGGGGTACCGCACCTATAACACTGGAAAAATGCGTTCTAGAACGCAGTTTATCTTCAGCTTACCTGCGTACCCTAGCTAAAAACGCAGGTAAGCCTCATATCAACTGCGTACCCAAGGTTTTTTGAGCTTTTTAGGGTTTTTCCTCCATTTTCAGGGCATGGAATGAGGAAAAAAGGTTATAAGACTTGCAGAGGAGGTAAGTATGAGTGTAAATGAGCTCATACAGTCAGCAGAATGTCAAGGTGACATTTTTCAGTGTAACAAACATAGGGGTAGGATCTATACTGTTGCCAAATTATGCAAGTACTAGTATGCCTCCGGGAAACTCTATTGCATCCATTTGGACTAATCAACCCCAACCTCCATCTGGAGTGGGAGGGCACTTTTACGCTGGGGGTAACCAACCATTTTCCCCCCAATACACTATGCCCTATGGACAACAACCGTATGTTCCTACTCCTCAACCTGTGGGAGGTTTTTATCAAAGTCCCACTTACCCTTCTGGTAACACATGGATGGGGGGACCCTATGGTCTAAGTAGTCAGCCCATACTGCCTTGGTTAGACTCAGGGGCAAATCCAAAATTGCCTTTCTTGGCAGCTTTGGACATACCCGACATCCATAAACTGACAAACGACCCCATCAACCACAACTCGCTTTGGCCTCCTATACCGCATAAGATTCCTTCAGATATCCCGAAGTTCGACGGGAAGCATGGGGACGACCCGGCCGCACACATCACTACCTTCCATTTGTGGTCCATATCCAATTCCATGGTAGATGATAGTGTCCGACTTCGACTGTTTTCCCGCACTCTTACAGGCAATGCCGCCAAGTGGTACATTGAATTACCACGCGCCACCATCAATACGTTTGGCGCTTTAGCGACGGAGTTCTTAAAGAACTTTCAACTACCAATTAGAGTGGAAACCAGCACAGAATTGTTAACATCATTGCACCAAGACACCGCCACCCATATCTCTGACCATATTCATGAATGGAGACGTAGGAGGAGGCTTGTCAAAGCGCCAATTCCAGACCATCTCTTGGCAAATTGGTTTTGCAAGTCTCTTTTACCCCATATCTCTAAAGACATTGGCCTTTCTGGTGCGGTGACAGAAGATCAATGTATTCTTCATGCCCAGCACCTGGATTTGATCTATTCACAATATGGCACGCTTTACGATCTGCTCCCCCATGCCCCTGGTAACCCAAACCCTCCGGCTACTCAGAAAACCAGAGCTCATGCCGATGGTCTCGTTGGCGCGATCTCTGGTGTAGCCACCAATCAGTCTCGGGGGCAAACCTCCCAGCCATCCTCGGCTGCCATCGCCCCCCATCAAATGACTCCTCTCCCTTCCACTGAGGTAAATTTGGTGCAAACCTCACAAAAACCCAACGGGAAAAATAGGAAGAATAAGAAGAAAACATCTTCTTCGGAAGAGCAATCGAATAATCAGAATAACTCTAATCAGAAAAATGCTGCTAATGAAAAAGGAAAGGATAAACCCATGAGATTTCCTTGTAAAATCTGTGCGGAGTACCACTTGACATACAAATGTCCTTGGTTGCAGGAATGCACTGATTTTATTGCTAACAAGGATTCTGGGAGAACACCTGCCGTTCTTCACAATCCTTTCCCCAATCAACAGCAGCAACATCAACATATGGTTGACAACCCGCCACAACCCCATCAATGGGGCAATGGTGGTTCGCATCCTTCTGGCGAAGGACCATCTGCCATTTATGGCATCAAGATTATTGACCTTTAAACTTGCGCCAAGCTTTATGGAGCCCCTACCATAGATGCTCAGGAACCTGGAACTAGTTCCAATCCGCCGCCGCCCAACGATTTGCATATCGAAAGGCCTACTGCTGAACCTGTAATTCGTCCCCCCAAAGGGACACTTCGACGCACGACTCATAATACCTCTGCACGTGCAGCCCAAAATTACAATATTGTAGAAGATTTGGCGCAGGCACCGTCAGCCATGTCTGCACTTGAAGTATTACAAACCTGTCCAGCACAAAGGAAAGCCTTGCTTTTGGCCATTGGTGGAATAGACCCCCAGGATTCCACGCTAGCAATCTTTGATATGGAAAAGGCTAAACCTCGCCTCTCACATCAACTCGCATTCTAGGTGCAGGTTGTGTCGAAAGGGAGACCCATCCATCGCACTGTCATAGACGAAGGTGCTTCGACCTGCGTTATGTCACAAGCTTGCTGGCTGAATTTAGGTTCTCCTACTCTAACCTCACCATCGAATTCCCTCAAAGCTTTTGATGGCCACATGTTCCTACCCAAAGGATACCTTGCTAGCTTTCCCGTCACTGTGGGTGGGAAAACGGTAAACGTGGACGTTGAAGTCGTAGATCGTCATCTCGACTATAATCTATTGCTCGGTCGCAGTTGGTCTTATGCCATGACTGCCATTGTTTCTTTGGTCTTCCGACTCATCCTATTTCCATTGGATGGGAAAATAGTCACGGTCGATTAGCTATGCTTCTGCACCCCTGATTATTCCACTTTACCAAGTAGCTCTGTACCCTTAATAGGAGGTGTCCCTGACTCTTACGTCAGTATCGGTACCAGTCTTCTGAAGGCATCTTCCCTATTGGGTTGTTTTCCTCTACCGCCGCCACAGATCCCAAACACGGTTGCAATGATATCCACCACCTTGGATGACTCTATCGACCCATGGATCATCCTGGCACCTTCAGAAATTGATTCCTATGGAGATCAGATGCCGCTTTTGCCGGCCGAGTTGGCTTATCAAGCCATCCAAATAGCATCTGAACCCTCCACTAATATGGTTTCGACCACAGGTACAAACCTCTCTCCCATAACAGTTCTCTCTAAGGATCTCCTCAATGAAGTCTGGCCTACAGACGAAGCTATTCGAGAGATCATGTCATTAGAAGAACAACCTTGGGGAGAGTTTCACCATCGCACTTCGACGATTGATTTGGAGGCGATAAAAACTGAAATCCCGTCTTTCGACCAACCTAAGATGGTTCCCTCTGATTACACGAGTGTTCAAACTATCGATTCAGAAGGGAACATGGGTAATCTTACTAAGACAATGCTCATTGATATCTCAGTCAAAACGGGTATCGTGGAAAATATCCAGATTGGAGAAGATTGCAGTCCTGAGGAAATTGCACGCTTCACAGAATTCCGCGATGTGTTTGCTTGGTCTCACAAGAAAATTCCCGACATAGATCCTTCTATTGACGAGAAAGAGATCAAGAAATTTCGAGCATTCTTTTTATGGTATTTTTCTTGCTCGTTAATCCGAAAAACCTTGAGTCCTCTTCGTCGGGCTCGTTAAACTTACACGACGAAGCATCGAGCATTCTTTTTACGGTATTTTTCTTGCTCGTTAATTCGAAAAACCTTGATTTCTCTCCTTCGGACTCGTTAAACTTATACGAAGTTGGCATCGAGCGTTCTTTTTTGGTCTTTTCTTGCTCGTTAATCTGAAAAACCTAGAGTTTTCTTCTTCAGACTCGTTAAAACCATGAAGAAGCTCTGAGAATTCTTTTTAGGAATCTTTTTCTCGCTCATAAAACCAAAAAAATCCCGAGTCACCTTTGTCAGACTCATTAAACTACGGTGACAAAGAACAAGGAGCCATTCTTTTCCTCTTTTTCAACGCTCTTTAAACAGAAAAAGAAAATCGAGTTTTCTCCGCGTGACTCGTTAAAATTTCACGAAGGTACCGAGTTTTTCTTTGTTGGACTCGTTAAAATTTCACAAAGAAGATTGAGTTTACTTTGTCTCCTCGTACTCATAACAAAATGAGGTAGACATCCATTGAACATAGATTTCTCACTTTTCCAGATTCGATGGACTAACTTACGGAAAATGAACTGTTTCGGGCTTACTATTATCCCTTTGCCGTGCCCGGTTATCAAGACATGACAAAGGTACCCCAATGGAGTCGTCTTTTATGACATTTTTCAGACTCTCTAAACATGAAAAATTCACCGAGTTTACTCGTCTGGACTCGTTAAACCTAATCAGACAGGACATGGAGTTGTCTTTTATGACATTTTTCAGACTCTCTAAACATGAAAAATTCACCGAGTTTTCTCATCTGGACTCATTAAATCTAATCAGATGGGGCACAGAGTTGTCTTTCCTGACATTTTTCAGACTCTCTAAACATGAAAAATTCACCGAGTTTACTCGTCTGGACTCGTTAAACTTAATCAGACGGGGAAATATTTGGACAAAATGGATACTACCTCTGTTACATTTTCAAAAAGGTCGATTTGGCAGCAAAATTCTTGAACATGGCACTTCCCAGAAAACTCTTTCGCAGTTAGCCGAACACTACCATCTATGAGTATTAGCCTTCATTTCCCAGTGTCCCTGCACCGGTAAAATCCTAACACACTCTTTGGTGTTCATCAAGCTTCAGCTGCCTAGTACCCTGCTAGAGTGCCTTCTATTGTTCAAGCAGATCTCACTATCTACTGCTCCTGTTATCAACCAAACCGCTCATTATGCCAGAAATTATTTGTCGTCCGACATTCCCATTTACTCTTCATTATCTCAATCATAAACAAAATCAGTTGGTTTCCATTTCGTGTTGACTGATGTAGGATGCCTCAGTGCCTACCTTTCAACAGATCTCTTCCTATCGACTTCAACATCTTATCTAGGAAGTTGATCCAGAAACCCATCAGTACCCAGATACTTGCAGACATCAGTGGCAGGTAGTCTTGTGTTTGATCAGGAGTCTTCATCATTGGCTCTTGGTCGAATGATTTTACGAGTGTTCGACTTCAACTCATTTTATTCACACTCGCTAGATTGTACTATGCATCTTAGGGACCATCATCATTATCGGTGGCCACCTTCGCGTCTGTTAACAGTTTTCATTATTGACTGGTAATCAGATGATTTCTCACATGTTCGACGACAACTCCCTCATTCACATGTTGAGAAATATGCAGTTTAAGTGAATCGGCAGTCAAGACCTTGGGGAAAAGGTTACATCATTAAAGTTGTGTTCCCTTCCCCAAGATGCGATATTGTTTATGGAGATAGCTTCTTCAGCCTGATCCTGTTATGACAGACACTTCCACATTGTGCCTATTGGTGGATAGATTATTCATATCTCTATTCTAGAGAAATCATGTTGTTTAAAGCTACTGAGCATGGGACATGCCCGACTCTAGGAAAATACTATATTTTCTGACATATGTTGTTGTTTCAGGTTTTTTCCTCAGTCTTTCAATCTCTCTTCTTTCTACAAATTATAAAGTATTTCGGCCATCGTCTTCGTCTCTGACCTCACACTTTAGGGGGCATCTGTTACAGGTCAAAATACCTCCTCATTAGCTCAGAGGGGAAGACAAATATGGAAGAAGTACAAAGACCTAAATTAAACCTATTTCTGCCAGGGTAACGCATATATAGAACAGAACAAGGGCGTTATAATGCAGTCAAGAAATATATTAGCCACGTTAGTGGCTAGGGAAACGCTCTGTTTACACTTGATGGTCACGTTACTCGTGTTTTAAGTTTGAATTGGGAAAAGAGCGCGGAGAAAGATTTGAATCTCCGACTTTCCCTCACGAAGGAGTCAATGCACAAAGGAAACTGCAGAAGCACCAGTTCATTATTGGTCATTGCCATAGAAGACTGAACTCCAAGAGAGGCAAAAGCATGGATATCTGGAGTGGGAAACATTCAAGCTTTTCCATCTAAACTAGCAGGAAGGGCAATGGCTTTCCTCTCCTATAAAAGGAGTCAAGGCTCTTAATTGAAGGCTCAACATCCAACAAAGTTCTCACACTGTGGAATAGAGAATAGTGATATTGTGGAAGCATGGAGACAAAGAGGCCTTGGGAGAGTCACACTGGGACTCTTCTTACCAGAGAAGAGAGACGGGGAGACCGAGAGAGCTGGCAGCAACCGATGGTTGTAATCCTCCTTTCAAAATCAATAAAACTATGTTCGTTTTGTCCATTCGATGCTCAATGTTATATTGTTATTTCAATGTTTGTTTAGTATGATATGAATGGCCCAGATGTGTATAATCTAGATGTTTATTGTTGATTTAATTGATAGAATACTGCTATATTTAAATGACAGCTTTGGACCACTTGCAGCCTCGTATCGAGTCGGCGAAGAAGGATTCTTACTTTTGCCTATTGCTGCCCCTCTGGAGATTACAAAACTGCCAAAGAGGTAATTATTATTTATATTCTTCAAGTTATTTCAAGCCACGATGAACATACTCATGCCATCTTTGTGAACAGCATAGCTAATCTTACTGTCTGCCTCGGGCACCGGAAAGCCCTGAGAGGGATCCACGAAAACTAACCACCCAAGCAGTTTACCCTATAGCATTGGGGTTCCCATGTTTTGGCCAGATTGGCAAGACCAAAAGATGAGACAACATCAGAACCACTTTTGCACCCTAGGATCTAGCCCTCCTGGACCCGGAGAGGGATCTCTCCAAAAAGAGCAAAGAGTGATATATCTTTGAAGCTCAAAATGAGATGTTAGGCTAGTTATGAAGCACAAAGAGGGTTTTAAATGATTTGGTTGGAGGGTTTCTGGGTTGGTTAGGAGATCATGGACTGGGAAGGCAATGGGAGAAAAGGAACCAAGCAGCAAGATTTTTCAGCAAAGAGGATAGGCCTAGACAGTGTTGTCCATTGGGCTATGGAGTCATGAAAGGAAATTACTGGCATCCACTAGCCAAGGCTTTCAAAGGGAAAGTCATCTACACTAAAGGATATTTTAGGCAGATGGTGGAATGGAACATTAAGGAGAGAAAGTGGAAGAAAGAAAGACAACCAATTTTCTGTCTATAGATCAGGTCAGAGGTCATTTAACTCCAGACCTGCTTGGACATAATCAAAGGCAGCTCTCAAAGAGACAAAGGGGCAGCTTACAGATCAGACCAGAGGTCATTTAACTCCAGGTCTTCTTTAGCAACTCCAAGGGAAAAACATAGATAAATTTGACTAAGAAACATCCAAGCAGCAAACCTCAAGTTCATACATCAGCCAGTAGGCAATAACATCCGCTGCACTGGTTAAACCCGTGAATTTACTCTTAGATAGCACATACAGCAGAAAACATAAAGGTACGGAGAGTAGACAGCATAGGGCACCTAGCAAGGGTGAATCATATACCATTATTCTGATGCCTACCAGAAGAACATGAAACAGTATGAAAATGTAAATAAAAGAGTTAAGAAAGACATCACCAATAGTAATAGACCAGGATCCTGTGAAATGTGCTTTGATTAATGGATACAAAACCAATCATGTACAATAAGCTCAATGGCTAATACAGTCCAGACTTCTCCTCCCAGCCTATTACATACAACTACTCTGCTACTCCCTCCCAAGACTGTTCTAACAGTCACGAATGAATCCCTCTAACAGCAAGTGTCCAGCAACGGAACAACAACCTTTACAATATGTTCTCAGGGAATTTATATAGGAGAAGAGGAAGAAGCAGTGGTAGGATATACAATAAATGAGACTCATTAAGACAGTAAGGTGGAAGTGTTCACACCCATACTGCTTAATGGCAGAATGTAGCATGGTATGTACTCTGTAGACCAGCCAGGGAAGCCTCTGTCAGGTCGATTGACCTCGGATATTTCTTTGGGGTCCTTTCAGCGCCTGGAGCTCTATGCTAACCTTCTAAATAAATGAACTAGGTGAAAGATCTGCGAGGCTCTCCATACCTCATAACTGCTGCCTGACTGTCCGAAATGAGCTTCAGTCAATGTATTTAATTGTCTCAGTGCTCGAGAAGGCATGGAGGGCGTTGTGGGTAGATTTTTGTCCTGGAGAAAGTGCTCTGCTGGAATACACACAGATAAGACTTGTTGTGTGTGCATTAGTCTTCAACTACGCCCTGGTCCTTTGAATACGGGGCAAAACATTTAATTTCATTAATAACAGGCACCAACCCCCTTTGAATTCCTTCTGTTGGTCACTGGCAATGTTGAACTGGCCATCTCTGTACTACCTGCATAATGAAATAAACTCATCACAGAGCCCGGGCAGTGGCGGCAGAGGAAATGCTGCAGAGGCGGAGGAATGGTGGCGGAGCAGTGGAGGAACGAGGAAACTGGCAGAGAAATGATTAATAATGTAAAAACCCAAAGGTTATTTCTTGGGCGAATTACAGAGGGAAACACGAAAAACAGTACACGGAGGCATGAATGTGGGACCCGGCGGAGGCGGAGGGCGACAAATCGTGAACCGTCAGATCTGGAAAGGATGGACGGCTAGGATTCAATCGGGCAATCGCAATCGGAGGTCGGAGCGGGTGTCAATCGCAACACACCTTTTGAAAGTTCCGATTGCGATCGAGAATGGGGAAGCGATTGAGCGACAACCATTGATCTCGGGTCCAGATCAACGATGGGGATGTAATCGGAGGGATAAAAGAGAAGGATGATGGGAGAGGAGCGGGATGAATCCGGACCGTTGGATCTGGCGGGATGGACAGTTCTGATGTAATTGGGTAATCACAATCGGAGGGGGATAGGGGTGACACACATTGAAATTTCTGATTGCGATTGGGCGGAGAAAGCGCTGACCGTTGGATTGAAGGGGGGATGGACGGTCAGGATTGAATCAGAGCATCGGGAGAAGGACCTGCGATTGACGATTGGGAGGGGAAGAGCGATTGAGCGCTGGCCGTTAGATCGCAGGGAAATGGACGGGCAAGATTGAATCGGAGCGAAAAGAGAAGGACTTGCGATCAGCGATCGGGCAGACTTGCGATTGGCGCAGGACCGTTGATCAGTAGGGAGATGGATGATCGAGATTAAATCGAGCGGAGGGTAGGGAGGCTTGCGATGGCCGTCGGATCTATGGGAGGATGGACGGCTATGATTAAATCGGAGCATCGCAATCGGAGGTAGAGAGACGGGACTTGCGATTGCGATCGGGAGGGGGAATGCGATTGAGCGCTGGCCATCGGATTGCGGGGCAGATCAACGGTCAGGATGAGATCGGAGGATGGCAATCAGGGCGGCAGTGCTGAGACTTGCGATTGCGATCGGACAGGAGTTTGCGATTGAGTGCTGGTCGTCAGATCTTGTGACAGATCGATGGTGCACAACACATCGCGGGACTTATGTGTTTAAACAATCGCATCGGGGGTTTTGATATTACAAAGGAAATGTGCACCCGCCCGACTTCCGATTGCGATTAGCGCTTGGGACTTAACCGCTTGGTCCCAGCACCGGGGCACATGTGGGGAAGTGGTTAAGGGGCTGGCGGGAAAGGAGATAAGCCCTATTACATGGTCGGAAAGTGGGTTTTTTACCCCTTTTAATGGATTTGAGGATTCAAAAGGGGAACGAGAGAGGGATAAAGGGGGAAGAAGGCCAACAAAGGTTAGGGGGGTAATTTAAAGGGGATTTTAGGGGGAAATGAAGGGTAAGAAGGGAAATAGAAGGGGAAGACAAGGGGGATAAAATAGAGGTTAATCGGGGGTGAAATAAGAGGGAAAAGGAGGCCTTTGGGCATTTCTTCATCAACAGAGAGGCTTTATAAGGGAAATCAGCAGAGGGGATACTATCAAAGGATAAAAGACACATGGAGGCTTCAAGGAGACTGTGTTTTCAGAGGAAATGCATTCCTTGAAGACTCAAAGATTATTTAGCCCCCTATTTTGCTTGTCAAAAATTTATAGGGGGGCTAATAGTGGCTCCACATGGGGATGGCTTCTTCTTGAAGGAGACAAGAATTCAGAAATTTAACTCTTGGTGTAGGCCAGGTGCCTGCTGCTTGAACCATCCATTTCTTTCTTTGATCAGTTGCCACAAGCTATGAAGACAACATATCAGCAGAAACACTTCCCATACAACTACCTACCCTTACTATAGTCCTAACATTTTTTCTTGGGTGCATTTGGACTTGCAGACCCTTTTACATCATTAATTTTTACAAACAGGAAAAATAAACCTATTCTACCTCTACCCTTATTACTCCATGAGACCAGATTAGACTGTTGGTCTCATATGCTTCTCTACCTACACTACTACCTGCTAGGATTAAACTATCTAGCAGATTTCTTCTCTATATTCTAGGACAGAAAATGAAATAACTAACTACATTCTCATAGACTGAGGTTTATTGAGCTTTTCCTACCTATCCTACTCTATTGACATATTTACAATCTAGCTTACAAACATGGTCTTCCAATGTAACCAGTCCTTCAAGTGATTCCATGGCTGGTCCTTCTTGCTCAACTCCTTGAGCATGCTGGATAAGCAGGGCAGCTCCCACTCTGTTTGTTCTACAACAGCAGCCTTGAAAAAATTTCTTTCTGTCTGTAACACGCTGCTGAGCAAGACCTTTGATCCTTCTTCAAATGTATGCAGGAAATGTGCATAAGGATCATGAGAAGATACCTGGCTAGGAGTATCTGGCAGGCTGGCTTTGACCAGGATCTCTTCTTCTTCCACTGGATCAAGGAGAAGACTCTCCTGAGAGAGAGAATCTCCCTCATCTTCTGAACTGGAGGACTCATCGTATATTGGGGTTGATTCCTCTCGGAGCTCCGATATGTTCTACTCTGAGGTGCAGGGCTCCGTGAAAAGGTCCAAGTATTCTTGAGCAGGGGCTTGTTCCATTACTTCCTCCTTTTCAAGAGGAAACTCCTTGCTTTCATCGTGCTCAAGAATCTCTTCTTTGATTTTCTCCTCATCTTCTAAAAGGAAAGGCTCCTGGCTACCAGTCTCACTGATGATCTGTGGTAGAGCAGAATGAAGATTCAAAAAATCTTCATATGCCATTATGCTGTCGTAACTTTCTCCATCAGTGTCATAAATAGGTGGACTTGACCAAGCCAACCATTCTGGGCGCACGGCAGGTCTTTCTTCGTCCTGATCCACAGAGGAGTCTTCTGAATCTGAATCATCAAACTCAAATAATGACTGAGCAGTAGCGTGTGTTCTATAGAAGATGTCTGGGGTGGACTGCTGGTTTAATATCCGGTCAATCTCTTCTTCTGTCAAAAGAGGGGTTTCCCTTTCATCAGGGACAGAAGAACAGCAGTCCTCTTCCTCTTGTGTAGGCTGATTTGGAGGCTGGATGTTTCTTTGAGCCTCTTCTTCCACATCAGGTTCTGCCTCGTCTATGTAAACTCATGTTTCCTCAAGGCAGCTATCCCTATCAGCCTTTGCTAATAGGTCCTGATATTCTCTGGTCAGCGTGACACAAGACATGGGTGAACAATCAGGCAGCTCCTGATCATTTTCCTCTTCATCTTCTACAGATTCTTGAGCATCATATAGGTCCCGCTCATCTTCTAGATCTTGAGTTTGTTCTTGTTCTGAAGATGACATGGGCTGCTCTAAATAATCATCATATGCATTCATATTAGCCATGTACGTCTCCAGCATCTCACCAAGAACTTATGTTATTCTGCATACTTTATTATACAAAGCATTATACTTTGCATCCCTGTCCATGCTTGGATTCACGCTTTTTGCAAAGAAGGCTACTGTCTCTTCTCAACCAGTTCAGTGTTCTTCACCAGTGGAGTCATCAGGTCTTTGGATCATAGGGAGTGTGGAGTCGCCAGGTGGATGAATTTAGCTATTTGAAGCAGGATGCTGTCCACCATCAGCAATGAGAAGCCAATCTAAAGGCAAAGTGGTTCTTGACTCTCAGATTTTTCCCCAGTGGAGTCGCCATTATGTTGGGGTTCCCATGTTTTGGCCAGATTGGCAAGACCAAAAAATGAGACAACATCAGAACCACTTTGGGGCCCTAGGATCTAGCCCTCCTGGACCCAGAGAGGGATCTCTCCAAAAAGAGCAAAGAGTGATATATCTTTGAAGCTCAAAATGAGATGTTAGGCTAGTTATGAAGCAAAAAGGGGGTTTTAAATGATTTGGTTGGAGGGTTGCTGGGTTGGTTAGGAGATCATGGACTGGGAAGGCAATGGGAGAAAAGGAACTAAGCAGCAGGATGTTTTAGCAAAGAGGATAGGCCTAGACAGTGCCGTCCATTGGGCTATGGAGTCATGAAAGGAAATTATTGGCATCCACTAGCCAAGGCTTTCAAAGGGCAAGTAATCTACACTAAAGGATCTTTTAGGCAGATGGTGGAATGGAACATTAAGGAGAGAAAGTGGAAGAAGGAAAGACAACCAATTTTCTATCTATAGATCAGGTCAGAGGTAATTTAACTCCAGACCTGCTTGGACATACTCAAAGGCAGCTCTCAAAGAGACAAAGGGGCAGCTTATAGATCAGACCAGAGGTCATTTAAATCCAGGTCTGCTTTAGCAACTCCAAGGGAAAAACAGAGATAAATTTGACTAAGAAACATCCAAGCAGCAAACCTCAAGTTCATACATCAGCCAGCAGGCAATAACATCCGCTGCACTGGTTAAACACGTGAATTTACTCTTAGATAGCACATACAACAGAAAACATAAAGGTAGGGAGAGCAGACAGCATAGGGAACCTAGCAAGGGTGAATCCTATACCATTATTCTGATGCCTACCAAAAGAACATGAAACAGTATGAAAATGTAAATAAAAGAGTTAAGAAAGACATCACCAATAGTAATAGACCAGGATCCTGTGAAATGTGATTTGATTAATGGATGCAAAAAAAGTCATGTACAATAAGCTCAATGGCTAATACAGTCCAAACTTCTCCTCCCAGCCTATTACATACAACTACTCTGCTACTCCCTCCCAAGACTATTCTAACAGTCACGAATGAATCCCTCTAACATCAAGTGTCCAGCAACGGAACAACAACCTTTACAATATGTTCTCAGGGAATTTATATTTGAGAATAGGAAGAAGCAGTGGTAGGATATACAATAAATGAGACTCATTAAGACAGTAAGGTGGAAGTGTTCACGCCCATACTGCTTAATGGTAGAATGCAGCACGGTATGTACTCTGTAGACCGGCTAGGGAAGCCTATGTCAGGTCGATTGACCTCGGATATTTCTTTGGGGTCCTTTCGGCGCCTGGAGCTCTGTGCTAACCTTCTGAATAAATGAACTGGGTGAAATATCTGCGAGGCTCTCCATACCTCATAACTACTGCCTGACTGTCCGAAATGAGCTTCAGTCAGTGTATTTAATTGTCTCAGGGCTCGAGAAGGCATGCAGGGCGCTGTGGGTAGATTTTTGTCCTGGAGAAAGCACTCTGCTGGAATACACACAGATAAGACTTGTTGTGTATGCATTAGTCTTCAATTACGCCCTGGTCCTTTGAATACAGGGCAAAACATTTAATTTCATTAATAACAGGCACCAACCCCCTTTGAATTCCTTCTGCTGGTCGCTGGCAATGCTGAACTGGCCATCTATGTACTACCTGCATAATGAAATAAACTCATCACAGAGCCCGGGCAGTGGCGGTGGAGGAAATGCTGCAGAGGCGGAGGAATGGTGGCGGAGCAGTGGAGGAACGAGGAAACTGGCAGAGAAATGATTAACAATGTAAAAACCCAAAGGTTATTGCTTGGGCGAATTACACAGGGAAACACGAAAAACAGTACACGGAGGCGTGAATGTGGGACCCGGTGGAGGCGGAGGGCGAAAAACCATGAACTGTCAGATCTGGAAAGGATAGACGGCTAGGATTCAATTGGGAAATCGCAATCGGAGGTTGGAGCGGGTGTCAATCACAACACACCTTTTGAAAGTTCCAATTATGATCGAGAATGGGGAAGCGATTGAGCGACAACCGTTGATCTCGGGTCCAGATCAACGGCGGGGATGTAATCTGAGTGAAAAAAGAGAAGGATGATGGGAGAGGAGCGGGATGAATCCGGACCATTGGATCTGGCGGGACGGACGGCTCTGATGTAATCGGGTAATCGCAATCAGAGGGGGACAGGGGTGACACACATTGAAAGTTCCGATTGCGATTGGGCGGAGAAGGCGCTGACCGTTGGATCGAAGGGGATATGGACGGTCAGGATTACATCGGAGCATCGCGAGAAGGACCTGCGATTGACGATCGGGAGGGGAAGAGCGATTGAGCGCTGGCCGTCAGATTGCGGGGAAATGGACGGGCGAGATTGAATCGGAGCGAAAATAGAAGGACTTGCGATCAGCGATCGGGCAGACTTGCGATTGGCGCAGGACCGTTGATCAGCAGGGAGATGGACGGTCGGGATTAAATCGGGCGGAGGGTACGGAGGCTTGCGATGGCCGTCGGATCTGCGGGAGGATGGACGGCTATGATTAAATCGGAGCATCGCAATCGAAGGTAGAGAGACGGGACTTGCGATTGCGATCGGGAGGGGGAATGCAATTGAGCGCTGGCCATCGGATCATGGGACAGATCAACGGTCAGGATGAGATCGGAGGACAGCAATCGGGGCGGCAGTGCTGAGACTTGCGATTGCGATCGGACAGGAGTTTTCGATTGAGCGTTGGCCGTCAGATCTTGTGACAGATCGATGGTGCACAACACATCGCGGGACTTATGTGTTTAAACAATCGCATCGGGGGTTTTGATATTACAAAGGAAATGTGCACCCGCCTGACTTCCGATTGCCATTAGTGCTTGGGACTTAAGCGCTTGGTCCCAGCGCCGGGGCACATGTGGGGAAGTGGTTAAGGGGCTGGCGGGAAAGGTGCTAAGCCCTATTACATGGTTGGAAAGTGGGTTTTTTACCCCTTTTAATGGATTTGAGGATTCAAAAGGGGAACGACAGAGGGATAAAGGGGGAAGAAGGCCAACAAAGGTTAGGGGGGGAATTTAAAGGGTATTTTAGGGGGAAATAAAGGGTAAGAAGGGAAATAGAAGGGGAAGACAAGGGGGATAAAATAGAGGTTAATCGGGGGTGAAATAAGAGGGAAAAGGAGGCCTTTGGGCATTTCTTCATCAACAGAGAGGCTTTATAAGGCAAATCAGCAGAGGGGATACTATCAAAGGATAAAAGATGCATGGAGGCTTCAAGGAGACTGTGTTTTCAGAGGAATTGCATTCCTTGAAGACTCAAAGATGATTTAGCCCCCTATTTTGCTTGTCAAAAATTTATAGGGGGGCTAACAACACATACAGCAGAAAACATGGAAGGTAGGGAGAGAAAAAACATAGGGTACCATGCGAGGGTAAATCCTATGCCAGATTTATGATGCATACCAGAAGAAATGAAATATGATGAATCACAAAGGGAAACAAAGACATAGATAGAAAAACATCACTGCTGCTTTAAATCAAGAACCAAAGAAATGTTCTTGTCATATTAAAGATCAACACCAGTCATGTACAACATTGCCAACAGCTTGATATTCAGTTTGAAAACATCTTCCTCAGCCTATCTTACAACTTTACACGGAGAACTATGTCTCAAGAGAAATAGCTTACATGTCACAGATGTCTGATCAATAACCCTTACAATGTGTTTCTTCATGAGTTTTATAGCTGAGAGAAAGGCAGAGGAGGTAGACGAAACACTAAATGTAACATTAAAATAGGGTAGGAGAAGAGGGTCGAGGCCCATTCTATTTTAATATCTGTGCATTGATTTCTGGTACTCTTTGGATGAAAGAGTGGTCTTCTACAGGCTGAAATTTACTCCAAGTATGTTCTTGATGTACTTTGGCTGTAACACTTTGTAGTACTCTGGTGAATAAAGAAAAAGGCAGATAAATGACTATGAGGTCTACCATACTGTGTAACAAATGTTCTGGTAGCATTATGACCGTTGTCAGGGGGAAATCTTCTCGGGGACACAATGTAGAATAAAGAAAGTATGGGTACTATGTCCCTTCTGAGGAGGAAGCTTCTACCAATGTGAAACACTGATGATATTTTTTTTCTGTGCGTTAGGCCTCATTAGGCCCTCTGCATTAATCGTGAGGTCTTCAATCTAGTACATTTTCCCTTTAAGCAATGAATCAGAGCTTAAATTCTTCCATTACAGGCCTTAAACTCTCTAATTACCCACTGATACTCTTTGCTGCTTCATTACTATCTCTATCTGCAAAATTTGAGCTTTATCTGACACTAGAGAGGTCTCACAGAATTAAACTCTATCCTTTAATGAAATATTTTCTCTTAGTAACCTTCCCAAGCGTTCTTCTGCAATATCAGGCTCTGAAAATAGCCTTTTCTGCACTCTGTGCCACTATAACAATGACCGTGAGGAATGGCAGAGTTCACTGCCTGTAACCTACAAAAACACACAACCATGTTTAATAAATCCATGCATGGGGGGAAGATGGCTGCGGTGGAATGCTGTGATGATGGCAGCGTAGCATTGAGGCAACGGTGGATGCAAGGTGAATGGTGGAAAAATGCATAATTATGGTGAAAAAATGTAGCTGATGAAGGTTTGGTGGAGAAAGCATGTGGACCATTCGATCATATCTGGGACAATGATCGATGGTGGATATGGGCTAACGAAATGACTTTAAAAAGTTGGGCAGAATGCAATAAACCTTAATGTAAAACATTAAAGTTCTAATGTTGCCAGAATGATATGATGTTTACAAGGCACTCTTGGGGGGTATGCAAGTTCCAAATTTTCACCTCCAAGATGCACTTTTATGTCACCTAGAACACCTTTGTGTTCCTTCAAGCAAGCATGCCAAGATGATATGGGAAGCACACTATAGTCGAGTTGCTGGGAATTTCTGGGTTGAGGAAACAAGACCTATACTGCAAAAGTATTTCTATTGGCCAAACCTTCGAAAGGATGTCGAGAAGCACATCAGATCCTGCACTGCCTGTGCCATTGCCAAACTAACCATTAAGAAGCAAGGCCTATATACTTTGCTACCTACCTCTAGTCGACCTTGGGAATCCATCTCCATGGATTACATGTCGGGCCTACCTTCTACTAAGCATGAAAATGACTTTGTTTTCGTGGTCATCCACAGATTCTCGAAGATGGCCATTATGGCAGCCTGCAAGAAGAATATCACAGTAGAAGCCATTGCTAAACTCTTCTTTGAACGAGTGTGGGTGCACTTTGGGATACCATATTATATCATATCAGATCGGGATAACAGGTTCCTTAGCACATTTTGGTCCAGCCTTTGGTCAATGATAGACACTAAACTCACCAAGTCCACAGCTTTCCATCCCCAAATAGATGGCCAAACAGAAGTCGTCAACATAATGATTGTACACATTCTCCACATGTACAATTCAAAGCATCTATGAACATGGGATGAGAGCCTCCCATATGTACAACATAGTTATAATCAGGCTCTCCACAGTTCAGTTAGCCATAGCCCCTTTCAGGTGGGCTTGGGATTCTAGCCACTATGTCCCATTGACGTAGCCATGCCATTTGCGACTACTCAGGCCGACTCGGCTCATGTCCAGTCTGAATTTGACAAAGCAAATAGCTTCATCGAGCGCATTCAACACATTTTCCAACAGTTTCATGACATATTGGATAGAGCCAATGCTAAGTACAAGTAACGCGATGATGAACACTGGGTGCCACACAAATTCCAGGTGGGTGACAAAGTATGGCTACATTTGCAGAAGGAACACCTCACTGGACCCCACTGCAAGCTTTGCCCACTCCAATACAGGCCGTACACCATCACCGAGGCTATAGGGAACAATGCCTTCAAGCTTAGTATTCCACCATTTCTTGGTCTACACCTAGTATTCAATGTGGACTGCCTTCGTCCTTACTTCCCACCTCTACTGGACACCTCCGACATTGCAAAACAACTCACACCAACAGAATTAAACCCAGACTACATGGAACAGGCCACCATAGATTGTATCATGGACATGCATGTTGGGAAAAATACTGAGAGGGGGGGGGGTGAATCAGTATTTACTGCATAATCAATACTTTTTACTTTTTCATTCCTTAAAACCCATACGCTACTTTCTTTCAGTAAACTAGCGTATATACGCGGATCCCCTTTATGAAACTAGCGTATACACAGAGATCTAGATCTATCATTAAATATTCACTTATATTATTCCATCATTCATTCATCAGATGTTCAATAAACAGTAAACATGTGCAGTAAGAACAAAATAAACCATCACACAAAGCATCACACATGAACACCAGGATTTTTAGGTGGAAACCCAAATCGGGAGAAAACCACCGCTGCAGTTGCTCAGCCTTCAATATTTTATTATAGAGAAAACATCTTACAACATATGTGCTGGTGCAGACTCTACCAGCACGGAGGCACCCACCTATGCTCGTTTACCAGCCTCTCCTGGAAGGGAGCTCCAACCCCCTGACTCGTTTACCAGCCTCACCTGGAAGGGAGCTACGACCTCCTGATCTCGTTTACCAGCCTCACCTGGAAGGGAGCTACAACCCCCTGACTAAAGGCTACAATCCTCAGCACCACCTTGGACCACGTTTCATCAATTTTCACACTGGATCCAACAACTTCAATAGAACACAACTTGCAAGCCACGTTTCATCATATTCTCAGACTAGACCCTCTTCATACTTTCAAGCTCAACCATACAACCAAACTTATAAAGACAACTCAGAATAGTAGAATACAGATAGCAGCAACACAGCAGATTAGATCAGACATTTCTTACTACAAAATTCAGCAAACCCTAGTTTGCATACGCGCTTTCCTTTCACTGATGTCGCGTATATACGCGCTTCCGTCCACATAAACTCGCGTATACCTCTGTAAAAATTACAGAGCCAATTTCATTGCGCATACGCACTTTCTCTTCAGCGAAGCCGTGTATATACGCGCTTCCTCTTTGGCGAACTAGCGTATGGATCTTCAACCATTATAGAGCAGCATACTTCTTCAGATCAGATATTCAGTTCAGATTCAACCCTTTACTTCAGACAGATGTTCGCCTCATCACAGATCTAATCACTCCATAAATAGATCTAGTAAGTATAAGTTCATTTCAGAGCATCATACATTCAGATCTATCATTCAACTGTAACCCTTTTCATTCAGATATACTCCAGAGAGAAGTATTCATTCAAGCTCAGACATCTTGCACCCACACTCATGATTTGCACAATGAAATTCTTCTCTTTATATAGGCTTACCCTTTTTCAATACTGTTGTTCAATCCTTAGCATTAGCCACGGGAGTACCAAAAGGATGAACAGGCCTCATATTAAAGTTTTATACCCCAAGTGGCAAGAATTGAAGCTAAATCGGGCCGAAAAGAGAAAAGGTGGTGCAACACACACATATTAAAACCAAGGGACAAACAGCACTAAGCGGTGATAGGCAGAATGATAAATGAACATCAAATATAAAAGTAAAGGGGGTGCAGCATTACATGTCAACCCATATATTAAAAAGGGCCTCGGGTTATGTACGACAGCGTATGGAGTAAGTCCGAGGGGGTCGAGCTGCGGGGAAAGGACGAGACCCTTACCCCCGCGGACTTGCGACACGTGGCATGGTAAGGTCTCACGGTAGGAAAGGAATGGTAAGAGTGGGCCGTGGGATGTGATCTCGTGGCAAAATAAAGATGGGCCCGCGCAGGGAAGAAAGGCAAGTGTTAGTCCGGCTAAGGGAAATCATGTGCTGTAAAGATTGGACTGCGTATGTGGATAAAAGGTAAGGTAAGTCCAGTAGACCAGCTGGTACTAAGACCCGTACCAGCTTTTAACCCGACACGAAGCGCTCACCTACACCTTGATATTACCAACCCCCACGCGCCACGTGTCTCAGTGTCAGTGTCCTTACGACACTTGCCTTCTGTCGTCTTACTTATTCACCTTTTCACCCAAACAGTTCACCCCAATGGTAACAAACTCCCGTATTTCTCTCTGGTAAATCGTCACAGGTAGTTTTCTACGGCGAATACCGAGTGGGGAAGAATTCCGGGTATATCCAAGTCACTGTCACGGTTCCCCTCGTCGCTTTCCCGAGCATTGTCACCCTCTGTTCAGGTATTCCATTTTCCGTTTTCCCTCTTTTCCTTTCTCTCTTTTCGAAATTGTTGAATGTCTGCCATGGGAAGAGGAATGCCCAAGAAAAACGAACCTGAAACCCCCCAACTCCATGAGTCCAGAAACCCCCCTGGTTTTGAACCCCTCTGCGACTTACAAGTGGGCATTTGCGACCCTAAATATCCTTTTGACATACGCAGTATCAAACCCCTGCTGTTTGGTCGCCACTGCAAAAATGCCGACCGTTTCCGAGTCATCACGTCTGGCTTCTATCACCATATCACTCCCCAGGTCCATTCCTGTGTCGATTTCATCATTTGGCTCAGAGACTCCTATGATGTACATCGGGACGCTTTCGTTTCTCCTCAGGGGAATGTAATTCTTTCCCTTTCCCCCGATGTTATCAAACAGGCCCTCCGTTTCCCTTCCAATGACACATACTTCAGTTTCAAAGATGAAACCTTGCTCGCTCAGTTCAATAAACTGTCAAGAGAAGCCCGCCGTGCCTTCATAGCCTCCATAACCATCGACCAGGAAACTGCCTTGCCTCCAGTGGAGCCATTTTCATTGAGTCTGTTTGCCGAAGAAGTTCGACCAGTTCTGTCCCTCATCGCTGGCCTTTTGGGGGTAGGGAGCCCGGAAGACATCTCTTCAGTGAGCATTCGCTTTTTGTGGCTTATGACACAGAATGGGGTTACATTGGACATTCCAGGTTTCCTCTCCTCAACCATCCAGAACCAATTTCGGGAGCTCGCCCAAGCCCGAAAGTTTCGCTTCTGTTCCTTGGTATTCTACCTCTTCTTGTTCCAGCATGCGGATAAGTTCAACCATTTGGGATTAGATAGGATGTACTCCGAGAATTCCCAGCCCAAACCAGTCTTCGATTGGAATTGCTCTGTTCGTCAGTTACCTAGGGGAGAGGGCTATGCCAACTTCGTGAACACCTTCATGTCTATTGCCTATACCATCATTCACGACGCGGCTTCCCCTAGGGTTTTCCCAGAGATGAAACGCTGGCTACAGGCTAGGAAATACCAGTGCACCGGTGATTGGTTCCTGTCTGAAGAGTATACCGAAATTCGGGTCTATGGAGCCGAAGTTGCCCCATACCGGCTGCCAGCTTTTCCCGTCTGACGAGTTTACGCCCTCGAGTATATCCGGCAAGCCCTCAAAGCTGACCAGCTCCATTTTGTTCCTCCTAAGAAAGGCTACATCTTAAAGCTTCCTGACCAAATTGGCCCCTTTGTGGTAAACTCTAGATATGCCCTCCCAATTGCCGAAAAAATGTTGCAGAACATAAACCTGAAGTTGGGGGAGAGCTGGGCTTATGACCCACGGGAAATCATTTCAAATAAAAGAAAGAGAAACAGGTCTGCGCCCTACATTCATGAGTCCAGGCCATTTCTGGAGTGGAGGGCTAACCTTGAAGTCTGGCCTATGTTTTCGCAGATGGAGACGGACTCGTCTGCTACAGGAGGAGAAGAAGAAGTGAACAAAGGCACCAATGAGCAAGAGGTCGGTACTTCAGGAGCAGCACCACCACCCAAGAGGCAGAAGGTGGCCACCAGCGAAGCTGAAGTCATCGGGGAAGGGATAATATTGGAGCCCTTTACAAAATTTCGTCAATTCGACAAGGGCAAGGCGGGTATAGTGGTACTGAGAGACAGTGTTGCCTCCTCTGACTACACTGAAGTCACGCAAGCCATCGTTGAGCCCACTCCTTCCAGGACGAACGAAAGGGAGCTGATAAATAAAACTGTCCGAGAAAAATACAGGGCCGAATTGGGAGGTTTCGTTGAGAAATACCATACCAGGCTCTCAGCTTCTGTCAATGCAGACAATGAAAGCTTGGTACTGTCTATGACCAAGGCCATCCTGGATCCAAACTCAAACGTTCCTAGTTATAAAGTGCTTGAATTGGCTATTGATATGCAGAAGGTACCGGTACAGGACATGACTGACCTATTCCAGACAGTCTGCGACATGATGAAAGATAAGCTTTCACAGATCACCCTCGCACTAAGGAAGACAGAGCAGAAACATGATAACCTGAGGGATTCCTTTGCAGTAGAACAGAGTGCTTGTCGTGCCAACGCACATCAGGTGCGCGTTCTTCATGAGCAGATCAAAAACTCAGATGAAGGAGGGAAGGGAATGCAAGCAGCACTGATAGCCAAGTTGCAGAAGGACATTACAGCTGCTAAGAAACGGGCTCGCATACCGGCTTAACATCCGGTACAGACTGATGAACTTGTGTAAGTGGAGGAAGAGAAAAATGAGCTGTCTGCTAGGCTTTTCAGAGAAAGAGAAGAGAAGGAAAAGATGGCTAAAAGGATTGAAGAGCTTGAGAGCAGAGCCACCGAGCTACAGACTCGGTGGGATACACACAGTTGCCATGCAGCCGAAACATCAAGCGGAACTGGTTCAGCGACAGCACAACTATCCACAGCTATGGCTGAGATAGAAGTGTTGGAGAAGCAAACATCGACTGCCAAGCAAAAGGTGACAGAGTTGGAAGGCGCCCTGGCCGAAAAAGCCACAACAATTGAAGGACTACGAAAAGAAGTTGAGGAAGGAAAAAGGGTCGCGGCTGATCAAAATCAAACCATTGCTAAGTTGAAGAGTCGAGCGAAGGGAAATCTCACCTTGCTCGAGGCTAGAAGCCTGATCTGGTCAGACATAATCACGGCTGTAACCGAGCAGTGGGAATTTCTGACAATGGTAGGGGAACTCAAGTCCACCCTGCCTTATCTCAATAGAATGTTACAGGAGGCAGGGGGTAATATGTCTAATAGAGCTCAACACGCCGGCAGCTATATCTCTTTTCTTTATGTGCTAAGGGTGAATGACGTGGGAAAACATGGCATTCCCAGTCGATTTATGGAAATCAACGAGTGTCAGAAAATCATTGATAAAGAGGAAGCTCGAGTAGCAGCTTCAAGGGTTCTCCAACAGGCGGCTGACAATGTGGAACAGTTCGACAAGGTGTGGGATGAGATCATCACAGCTGGCCTCCCTTCTTGTTGGGAACCAAACGCCCCGGCCGTGCTCATGCTCCCTGATCAATACACAACACTTCTAGAAATGGAAAGGGATCGGTCTGACCTTCAAATGGGGAAATCAACTCTGCTCAAGGCCACTACCATCGTCACAGTCCTCAGAAAGGAGTTTAGTCTCCTTCACATGATCAGGTACCGGCTCCCAACTGAGGCAAATATCCACACCCTCAGCGAAGCGTTTATCAGAATAGAGAAGCTCTCAGCAATGCCAGAACCGACCCCCGACAGCCAGCAGAGACTGATGCAATTCATGAGTCAGCATACCAGTTCTTCTGCCAACGTGTCTCCTCCAGCATCTGCAACGGCTTCTACTCAGTTGCGCCCATGACATTTCAGTTAATCATGATATGGCCTAAACGACCTTTTTACTTTCATTTAAGTCTATGTTTTTCAATTTCCGAGTGGGTTGTTTTTCCCCCACTCTTGCAGTTTCACTTTTTACATCAAACATTGGTCTAAGTTTCTATTTTGAAATTGGCCCGGGGCCTGTTTTTGCATGATGGGAGGGCTGTCTCTCCCATCATGAAATTTTGTTGTTATGATAATGAATTGTAACAAATTTTGTTCATGCGAAGAAGATATTTCCCCGAAATATCTTCTCGCTGAAGGGCAAAGGAATCCTATATAAGACAGAGAAAAGAAGAAAGAAAGGTTCCAATTCTTCAGAAGAAATTGATTATGTAAGGATTTCCTGTGTGTATGTTTTGTGAAGACTCAGATACTAATGTGAAGAGCCCGTTGGGTCTCAATGATAAGGAGCTTCATTTTAATAAGGATTCTGGACTTGGTTTTATGGTAGTGTGTGTTTCTCTCTTGCTCATTGCAATATTGTGTTCAACTCATTTACATTCATGTCTCTAGTGTTACATTCTGGAATGAGAGTGTCCCTTTTTTTTGATATGAATTTATCTCGTTGATACTTATATCATTAACGTTCGGGTACTTTAAATGGCTCAGGAGTAATGCATTGTTCCATTTTCAATTCACACGTATTTCTGCTATATCAGCTGTTATGTAATGCTATTGAAGAGAGCTCTCGGCATGTATGGATTCTTAGCTATTTAAGACCATCATATGTGATGAAGTTTTTCTTAGTATCGTCTTCCTGACAGTTGATATCCCCTTCTTGCTATACGTCTCTGTAGTCGTCTATATATATACCTCTTCTGCCATATATCATGAATCCGGCCCTGTTTATAGTGAACTGTCTTAAAATTGTCTGATGCAACAGTATTTGAGTGTAGCATTACATTCTTTCAGTATTACTCTTAATGCTTCAAACTATCGGAAGTTTTGGTCCCACTCTAGTGTTATTCTCTGTTTCTAAAGAAGTAGCGTGAGAGCTCTGTCATGTCCAAGTACTAAACGCTGTTTTTAATCCTCTGCTCTCTACACATTATAAGATGTCCTAGGCACTGGTCTATAACAACTCTAGGCTGTCTCTAGGAGTTACAACATCTTTTTGGCGCCGTTGCCGGGGAACGAAGTTGAAGAAATTTAAATCCCTGGGCCTCGACAAAACCAGTCCACTCTTCAGTTAGGTGAGCACGAAGAGTTGAGAGTTGTGCATACCTCACCTTGGCGACTCCACATTCATAGTACTGATAAACATATTTGCAGTCCTGGCTCCCCGTAAGCCACACCTAAGGTCAGATACATCTCATTCAAGGACACCCTCTGTGTCTGACCCAGAACGAATCTTACATAGAAGGGGCTGGAGGGAAAGGCAGTCAGTTCATACCGACATTCCCGAGTTTTCCCTTGAAAACTTTCCATATCTTCAGCCTTCCTCTTCTCAAGTCGCCCAAATACAAGGCTCCAGCCATATTATAAGAGATACTGGTTATTATTCAAAGAGCCCACATCGGGAAGGTGTCCATATCAAAGACGAAGCTGAGTCTAGTTATACTCCACATTATTCTTTTCATCCTACCCCTGAAGCTGAAGAGGTCAAAGAAGTCACTGAAGTATCTGTTGTTGACAGCCCTACCTTCTCATCAAACAACCAAGCTGCTGTTCACTACATCCCCATCATTATCCATACTCAACTACCACCACCTCCTCCACCACTCACTGCTTAGGCTCTCATCCTACCTCCGCCTCCCCAAATGGAAAATATGCCTGGCTTTTTACAAAATAGGTACGCCCCTTTATAGCTGCCTGCAGTCCAAAATGATATGCTGCAAGACTATTTAAAGATTCTGCCTAGATTCAATGGGGAGAACGACGTTGATGCCCATAAGCATGTTGAAATCTTCTGCTCCTTTGCAGAGAACTTTAATGTGGAGCATTTGGATGTGGTTCTGAGATTGTTCGTGCAGTCCCTAAACGGAGAGGCCAGAAAATGGTTTAAAACTCTCGCAGCTAATTCCATCAATACCTGGGAGCCTATGGAAGAAGCTTTCGTGAGAAAGTGGGGAGATAGGAAAGATCACGGGGATACCCTAACCGAGTTCAACACCCTTAAAAAGAAGCACAATGAAGGGGTATCAGAGTTCATCATAAGGTTTAACAAATTGTATTTCAGCCTCCCAACTGAGATGAAGCCCCACCAGACCGCTGCCAAGGTTGTTTTCGTGGCAGCATTTGATTCCGAGTTTGGCTTCTCGCTGAGAGAAAGAAAGCCAGCCACTCTGGATGATGCACAGACAGATGCATTGGAAATAGAAGCAAACTTTGTCTCGACTGGTAAGTCCAAAGTAAAGCAAGAACATGATACTAAAAGAAGAGGCAAAGAAGAAGTATCCACTTCAAGCCAAGACAGAGACTCAGCAAATGACAGGATTGAAGAGATGAATAAAATGATCAAGAACCTCTCTAGCAAGTTGGTCAAGCTAGAGATGGAAGCTAAGAATTCACCACCAAAGAACTTTCAGAATGCTCCAAACAGAGGATTCAATCCTCAATACAGAAAACCACCCTTGCAAATACTGCAGAGGGGACAGAAGGAGCAACAAGACCAAGTACCGCATCCTTTGTACTTGGAAGGACAGATGGAGGCTTCCCATGAAGATCCCTCCTATGAGAAAGATGAAACATGTCCTGTCTTCTCAGACAATGATGACATAGAGTGCCCTGTGCAAGAAAGTGAGGAAGGAGAACTACAACCTCACTTAGAAGCGAAGAATAATGAAGATGCTGAAGAGCCAGAAATCGATGACTACTGCAAACAGTTCGTTGATTTCATGCAAGCCCAGTTTAACAGGAAATATGACCTCAGGTCATCCAGGAAAAGGACACGCACTCAAGATGAAGAGGAAGACGCACCCCAAAGGTCAGCACCTGCACAGAAAGAGGCCAATACCCAAGAACCTCCAGACAAAGGTAAGAAGCCCCTTAACCAAGCTCTGCAATCTGATAGTCACATGCCTTCATCCTCACAAGTAGCTGTGCCCCCAGTGAATAAACTTCCAGTTAAAGAAGTTAAGTCTCCCTTGCCAAACAAAGATTTAAAAGAAAAGGAAGTGCCAATCGAAAAGCCTGCATCTGCTTTCAGTTTGCAAAAAGAACTCGAAAAAGTCAAAATACATGTCCCTCTGTCTGAATTGTTGAAACAGCCTGCCTATCAGTCACAAGTCTCCTCTTTCATTTCTGCTCCTCAGATCCCACATATTCCAGACAGGCTCAATTTGCAAGAAGAAAGGCCCATGGTAGTGTTCGGCCCCCATGTCGAGGAATTAGATCCCTCCACCCCTCCTTTTTACGTATCCCTAGTAATCCATGATCTACTATTACATAACTGTATGTTAGACTTAGGAGCGTCCCACAACCTGATGCCCCTGTCTGTCATGGAGCAATTGGGGCTCCAAATCACTCGCCCATATAAAGATCTTTACTCTTTTGATTCCAAAAGAGTGAAATGCTTGGGCATGATCAAGGATCTAGCAGTCACCCTGGCTCAGATCCCGGCCAAGAGTGTGGTGATGGATATCGTAGTGGCTGACATCCCAGCCCGCTTCGGTATGTTATTGTCAAGGTCTTGGGGGACTAGAATTGGAGGATCAATCAAGTTGGATCTGTCATACGCCACCATTCCTGTCTTTGGTGGTCAGGAAAGGAGATTGTACCGAGAGACTAGATTTGTCAAGACAGTCACAAAGGCAGGAGATTCAATGAATTCCCCAGTTTACAGCAGAGATGGAGATTTTTCCTGTCTAATGTTGGAGGAAGATCAGGAATATGCTCATGAACCCTCATTCTGCCAAATAAAGACTGAGCTACCAGTGCAGGACCATGAATCTGACATCTGGACACTCCACTTTGATGGACCAAATTCCAGGGAAGGAAATGGGGCTGGAGTGTTGCTTATTTCACCTATGGGTCAATGGGTCCCCCTATCCTTCAAGTTGGAATATGAGGCCACGAACAACGTGGCCGAATATGAAGCACTGATACTGGGGTTGCAGACGTCTAGGAGTATGAGAATACAGAGTCTAAAGGTGATGGGAGACTCCGAGTTGGTGGTGAGGCAAGTGAAAAACCAGTGCCAAGCCAAACATCCGAGGCTAAGGGCCTACAGAAACGAAGTTTGGGATCTTGTGGAGAACTCTTTTCTGGCATTTAACATTCAGTTTATGCCTAGGGAACAGAACAGAATGGCAGACTCCTTGGCTGTGGCTGCTAGTACATTCCGCCCACCTCAGAACCCTCTTCTGAGGTACGAAATTGAAGTAAGATACCGGCCTTCAATCCCTGACAATGTCAAGCACTGGCAGGTCTTTGAAGATGAGGAGCAGGTGAAGAGGTTTTTAGAGACTGTGGGAGAGTTTTCCAATCTAGAGATTGACTGTTACGAAGAAGAAGAAGTCGGAGACATCCCAGAGGACAAGCTAGAAGAGAAAATAGCTGGTCACAGATTCCTGCAGCTGAAAGGGAATGTCATTCCCCGAGGGCTGGTACCTTTGGAGAGACTGTTCAATAAAGATGATGTTCCGTTACAGCCAAACAAAATGGTGACTGAGGACTAGGTCGAAGATCTCAATCTTGGTACAAAAGAAGATCCAAAGATTGTGAAGCTGTCTAAGAAAGTTCCAGATGAATACAAAAAGTTGTACCAAAAGCTGTTTCAAACCTACAAAGACGTCTTTGCCTGGTCGTATCAAGATCTGAAAACCTTTGATGTCAGTGTGATGCAGCATAAAATTCCATTGAAGGGGGATGCAAAACCTCACAAGCAAAAGCTCTGACAGATTAATCCCCTGTTGCTACCCTCGATTGAGCAAGAAATTAAAAAGCTACTGAAGGCCAAAATTATAGTGCCACTAAGGTATTCTAAGTGGGTGGCCAATTTAGTCCCAGTACGAAAGAAGAATGGCGAAATCAGGTTGTGTGTGGATTTCAGAAACCTGAACAGGGCATCTCTAAAAGATAACTACCCACTACCAAAGATGGATCATATTCTGCAAAAGGTGGTAGGAGCCTCTAGGATGTCCATGATGGATGGGTTCTCAAGCTATAATCAAGTGGCTGTATTCCCAGAGGACCAGAAAAAGACAGCCTTCACCACGCCCTAGGGAACATTTATGTATGCTAGGATGCCATTCGGGCTGATCAATGCAGGGGCCACGTTTCAGAGAGCGATGGACATAACCTTTGTTGGAGAACAGGATAAGTTTCTGGTGGTGTACCTAGATGATATAACAGTCTTTTCAAAGGATGATGTGGAGCACGTTCAGCATTTGCAGAAGACCTTTGAGAAATGCAGGAGGTATGGACTCTCTCTTAACCCTCAAAATCTTTCTTTGCATTAGAAGAGGGTAAACTCCTAGGACATATAGTAACTAAATATGGGGTCAAAATCGATCCTAAAAGGGTGGAAGCTATAAACGGTATATCCCTCCCCAGAAACAAGAAAGAAGTACAGGTATTCCTAGGGCGGATCAATTTTCTCAGAAGATTTATTCCCAACTATGCCGAAATAGTTAGACACATCACAGATATGTTAAAGAAGGATAATGAGGTAAAATGGGCACCAGAATCAAGACAGGCCTTTGCTAGGATCAAGGTTGCGTTTGCTGAGGCTCCCGTGCTGGAAAAGCCTGACTTCACTGAAACTTTCATGATTTTCTCTTTTGCATCACCTCACACGGTGGCAGGGGTCCTCTTACAGAAGAATGGGGATGGGTATGAGCAACCCATTACTTTCTTTAGTCAAGTCCTTCATGATGCAGAGCTAAAATACAACATACTGGAGAAGCAGGCTTATGCCCTGGTTAAGTCCCTGAAGGCATTTCGCATGTACATTCTACAATCTCAAGTTACTGCTTTTGTACCCACAGCAGCAGTTAAGGACATCCTCGTTCAGGGAGACAGTGAAGGCAGAAGGGGTAGGTGGATTGCGAAGATACAAGAGTATGACCTGGACATCAGACCCACCAAGTTAATAAAAGGACAGGGGCTAGCAAAGATTTTATTAGAGTCAAACCACCAAGCTTTGGGCATCCACTTATCCATGATCGCAAATGAAGAATCTGAGGAGCTGACAGTGAGACAAGAGGTGGAAATGGCTACTCAAAAAATACAGATGAAGTATCTCATTAGCCCCTGGTACAAGGAAATTGTTGAGTACCTCCTGACACTCAGCTACCCACCCAGCTGCGATAAGTCCAAATATAGAGCTTTGAGGCTTAAATCTCAGAAGTATGCTATAGCTAATGGTCAATTGTATTGGAGAGATCCTTCAGGCATACTGCTGTTATGTCTCATCGAAGGAGAGGTAGGGAGCATAATAACCGAGTTCCATGAAGGAATCTGTGGAGGGCATTATAGCTAGAGGAGCACAGCTCAGAAAATCCTGAAGGCTGGTTTTTACTGGCCTAAATTGTTTGGAGATGTCTTCACTTGGGTCAGAGCATGTGAAAAATGCCAAAATTTTGCTGAAAAACAGAAGCTAGCAGCTCTACCCCTAATCCCTGTACACGTTGATGAGCCTTTCAAGCAATGGGGTATTGATTTCATAGGTGAGATCCACCCACGCTCCAGTGGGAAACACAAATGGATTCTGACTGCTACAGATTACTTCACGAAGTGGGTGGAGGCCATTCCTACACGAAATGCCACAGACACAGTGATCATAAAGTTCATGGAAGAGAACATTATCTCCAGGTTTGGATGTCCTGCTAGAATAGTTACAGACAATGCCCAAGCTTTCAAATCTGCTAAAATGGTGAATTTTTGCCAGCAATATAACATCACTTTGGGCCATTCCATAGCTTACTATCCACAGGGAAATGGTTTGCAGAATCATCAAACAAAACGCTGGTCAGAGCTCTAAAGAAGACGATAAATGAAAATCAGAGGAACTGGGATTCCCAACTGAAGTTTGCTTTGTGGGCCAACAGGATAACCAGTAAAAGGGCAACAGGAAGATCTCCTTATGAACTAGTATACGGACGGGCAGCTATATTCCCTATACAGTTAGCTTTACCTGTTGCTCGTTTCATGCAGGAGACCCAGGAAGAACTGGATGGTATGACCAGAAGAATCAATCAGTTGATTGAACTGGAAGAAACGCGTGTTCAGGTGAACCAGAAACTTGTGGATTACCAGGAGAAGATGAAAGAATTGTTTGATCAGCATACGAAGGATAGAAAGCTGCAGGTAGGAGACTTAGTTCTCAGGTGGGATGTACGCAGGGCCGATAAAGGTAAGCATGGTAAATCTGACCCCCTCTGGTTCAGCCCCTTCAAGATTGCATAGCAGGGAGGAAATAACACATTTAAGCTGGAGAATTTACAGGGAGATCTGTTGGAAGCCCCTGTAAACGGGAAATTCCTCAAACCATATTTCCAATTCTGAAGTAGGCTGAAAAAGCCTGACTGTATTATATTGTATAATAGTTGCTGTTTTTCTGTTTCTTATCATAGATTATGCATGAGTCATGATGATCTGTACAGGGCAAAGCTCCAAAGCCGTAAAGTGTTGTTCAAAAAAGATGTACAGGCGGCCTGCGTTATTCTCGACACGTTCAGGGACAAACGTGTCGTCCCCAGGTGGAGCCAATGTTTTTCAATCCTTAGCATTAGCCACGGGAGTACCAAAAGGATGAACAGGCCTCATATTAAAGTTTTATACCCCAAGTGGCAAGAATTGAAGCTAAATCGGGCCGAAAAGAGAAAAGGTGGTGCAACACACACATATTAAAACCAAGGGACAAACAACACTAAGCGGTGATAGGCGGAATGATAAATGAACATCAAATATAAAAGTAAAGGGGGTACGGCATTACATGTCAACCCATATATTAAAAAGGGCCTCGGGTTATGTACGACAGCGTATGGAGTAAGTCCGAGGGGGTCAAGCTGCGGGGAAAGGACGAGACCCTTACCCCCACGGACTTGCGACACGTGGCATGGTAAGGTCTCACGGTAGGAAAGGAATGGTAAGAGTGGGCCGCGGGATGTGATCTCGTGGCAAAATAAAGATGGGCCCGCGCAGGGAAGAAAGGAAAGTGTTAGTCCGGCTAAGGGAAATCATGTGCTGTAAATATTGGACTGCGTATGTGGATAAAAGGTAAGGTAAGTCCAGTAGACCAGCTGGTACTAAGACCCGTACCAGCTTTTAACCCGACACGAAGCGCTCACCTACACCTTGATATTACCAATCCCCACGCACCACGTGTCTCAGTGTCAGTGTCCTTACGACACTTGCCTTCTGTCATCTTACTTATTCACCTTTTCACCCAAACAGTTCACCCCAATGGTAACAAACTCCCGTATTTCTCTTTGGTAAATCGTCACAGGTAGTTTTCTACGGCGAATACCGAGTGGGGAAGAACGCCGGGTATATCCAAGTCACTGTCACGGTTCCCCTCGTCGCTTTCCCGAGCATTGTCACCCTCTGTTCAGGTATTTCATTTTCCGTTTTCCCTCTTTTCCTTTCTCTCTTTTCAAAATTGTTGAATGTCTGCCATGGGAAGAGGAACGCCCAAGAAAAACGAACCTGAAACCCCCCAACTCCATGAGTCCAGAAACCCCCCTGGTTTTGAACCCCTCTGCGACTTACAGTTGGGTATCTGCGACCCGAAATATCCTTTTGACATACGCAGTATCAAGCCCCTGCTGTTTGGTCGCCACTGCAAAAATGCCGACCGTTTCCGAGTTGTCGCGTCTGGCTTCTATCACCATATCACCCCCCAGGTCCATTCCTGTGTCGATTTTATCGTTTGGCTCAGAGACTCCTATGATGTACATCGGGACGCTTTCGTTTCCCCTCAGGGGAACATAATCTTTTCCCTTTCCCCCGATGTTATCAGGCAGGCCCTCCGTTTCCCTTCAAATGACACATACTTCAGTTTCAAAGATGAAACCTTGCTCGCTCAGTTCAATAAGCTGTCAAGAGAAGCCCGCCGTGCCTTCATAGCCTCCATAACCATCGACCAGGCAACTGCCTTGCCTCCATTGGAGCCATTTTCATTGAGTCTGTTTGCCGAATAAGTTCGACCTGTTCTGTCCCTCATCGCCGGCCTCTTGGGGGTAGGGAGCCCGGAAGACATCTCTTCAGTATGCATTCGCTTTTTGTGGCTTATGTCACAGAATGGGGTTACATTGGATATTCCAGGTTTCCTCTCCTCGACCATCCGGACCCAATTTTGGGAGCTCGCCCAAGCCCGAAAGTTTCACTTCTGTTCCTTGGTGTTCTACCTCTTCTTGTTCCACCATGCGGATAAGTTCAACCATTTGGGGTTAGATAGGGTGTACTCTGAGAATTCCCAGCCCAGACCAGTCTTCGATTGGAATTGCTCTGTTCGCCAGTTACCTAGGGGAGAGGGTTATGCCAACTTCGTGAACACCTTCATGTCTATTGCCTATACCATCATTCACGACGTGGCTTCCCCTAGGGTTTTCCCAGAGATGAAACGTTGGCTATAGGCTGGGAAATACCAGTGCACCGGTGATTGGTTCCTGTCTGAATAGTATACCGAAATTCGGGTCTATGGAGCCGAAGTTGCCCCATACCGGCTGCCAGCTTTTCCCGTCCGACGAGTTTACGCCCTCGAGTATATCTGGCAAGCCCTCAAAGCTGACCAGCTCCATTTTGTTCCTGCTAAGAAAGGCTACATCTTAAAGCTTCCTGACCAAATTGGCCCCTTTGTGGTAAACTCTAGATATGCCCTCCCAATTGCCGAAAAAATGTTGCAGAACATGGACCTGAAGTTGGGGGAGAGCTGGGCTTATGACCCATGGGAAATCATTTCAAATAAAAGAAAGAGAAAGAGGTCTGCGCCCCACATTCATGAGTCCAGGCCATTTCTGGAGTGGAGGGCTAACCTTGAAGTCTGGCCTATGTTTTCGCAGATGGAGACGGACTCGTCTGCTACAGGAGGAGAAGAAGAAGTGAACAAAGGCACCGATGAGCAAGAGGTCGGTACTTCAGGAGCAGCACCACCACCCAAGAGGCAGAAGGTGGCCACCAGCGAAGCTGAAGTCATCGGGGAAGGGATAATATTGGAGCCCTTTACAAAATTTGGTCAATTCGACAAGGGCAAGGCGGGTATAGTGGTACTGAGAGACAGTGTCGCCTCCTCTGACTACACTGAAGTCACGCAAGCCATCGTTGAGCCCACTCCTTCCAGGACGAACAAAAGGGAGCTGATAAATAAAACTGTCCGAGACAAATACAGGGCCGAATTGGGAGGTTTCGTTGAGAAATACCATACCAGGCTCTCAGCTTCTGTCAATGCAGACACCAAAAGCTTGGTACTGTCTATGACCGAGGCCATCCTGGATCCAAACTCAGACGTTCCTAGTTATAAAGTGCTTGAATTGGCTATCGATATGCAGAAGGTACCGGTACAGGACATGACTGACCTATTCCAGACAGTCTGTGACATGATGAAAGATAAGCTTTCACAGATCACCCTCGCACTAAGGAAGACAGAGCAGAAACATGATAACCTGAGGGATTCCTTTGCAGCAGAACAGAGTGCTTGTCTTGCCAACGCACATCAGGTGCGCATTCTTCATGAGCAGATCAAAAACTCAGATGAAGGAGGGAAGGGAATGCAAGCAGCACTGATAGCCATGTTGGAGAAGGACATTACAGCTGCTAAGAAATGGGCTCGCATACCGGCTTCACATCCGGTACAGACTGATGAACTTGTGCAAGTGGAGGAAGAGAAAAATGAGCTGTCTGCTAGGCTTTTCAGAGAAAGAGAAGAGAAGGAAAAGATGGCTAAAAGGATTGAAGAGCTTGAGAGCAGAGCCACCGAGCTACAGACTCGGTGGGATACACACAGTTGCCATGCAGCCGAAACATCAAGCGGAACTGGTTCAGCGACAGCACAACTATCCACAGCTATGGCTGAGATAGAAGTGTTGGAGAAGAAAACATCGACTGCCAAGCAAAAGGTGACAGAGTTGGAAGGCGCCCTGGCCGAAAAAGCCACAACAATTGAAGGACTACGAAAAGAAGTTGAGGAAGGAAAAAGGGTTGCGGCTGATCAAAATCAAACCATTGCTGAGTTGAAGAGTCGAGCGAAGGGAAATCTCACCTTGCTCGAGGCCAGAAGCCTGATCTGGTCAGACATAATCACGGCTGTAACCGAGCAGTGGGAATTTCTGACAATGGTAGGGGAACTCAAGTCCACCCTGCCTTATCTCAATAGAAGGTTATAAGAGGCAGGGGGTAATCTGTCTAATAGAGCTCAACACGCCGGCAGCTATATCTCTTTTCTTTATGCGCTAAGGGCGAACGACGTGGGAAAACATGGCATTCCCAGTCGATTTATGGAAATAAATGAGTGTCAGAAAATCATTGATAAAGAGGAAGCTCGAGTAGCAGCTTCAAGGGTTCTCCAACAGGCGGCTAACAATGTGGAACAGTTCGACAAGGTGTGGGATGAGATCATCACAGCTGGCCTCCCTTCTTGTTGGGAACCAAACGCCCATTGGTGTTTGACAGCCCCCGATCAACACAATGCGCACTTAGAAATCTTAAAGGACTTGGATATGGTCGACCTTCAAATGGGGAAATCAACTCAGCTCAAGGCCACTACCATCGTCACAGTCCTCAGTAAGGAGTTTATTTTTCCACATGATCGGCATCGTTCCAATCGAGGTAACACCATACCTTGGCGAAGCGTTTATCGTAACAGAGAAGCTCTCAAAGAATGCCGAACCAACCCCCGACGGCCCAAGAGAGACTAACGCAACTAAGAGTCAAAGACACGCTCTTTCCGCTAACGTGCTTCCTCCGGAAGATCTCAACGTTTCACTTCCGCTCGCGCCCATGACATTTCAGTTAATCATGATATGGCCTAAACGGCCTTTTTGCTTTCATTTAAGTCTATGTTTTTTAATTTCCGAGTGGGTTGTTTTTCCCCCACTCTTGCAGTTTCACTTTTTACATCAAACATTGGTCTAACTTTCTATTTTGAAATTGGCCCGGGGCCTGTTTTTGCATGATGGGAGGGCTGTCTCCCCCATCATGAAATTTTGTTGTTATGATAATGACTTGTAACAAATTTTGTTCATGCGAAGAAGATATTTCCCCGAAATATCTTCTCGCTGAAGGGCAAAGGAATCATATATAAGACAGAGAAAAGAAGAAAGAAAGGTTCCAATTCTTCAGAAGAAATTGATTGTGTAAGGATTTCCTGTGTGTATGTTTTGTGAAGACTCAGATACTAATGTGAAGAGCCCGTTGGGTCTCAATGATAAGGAGCTTCATTTTAATAAGGATTCTGGACTTGGTTTTATGGTAGTGTGTGTTTCTCTCTTGCTCATTACAATATTGTGTTCAACTCATTTACATTCATGTCTCTAGTGTTACATTCTGGAATGAGAGTGTCCCTTGTTTTTGATATGAATTTATCTCGTTGATACTTATATCATTAGCGTCCGGGTAATTTAAATGGCTCAGGAGTAATGCATTGTTCCATTTTCAATTCACACGTATTTCTGCTATATCAGCTGTTATGTAATGCTATTGATGAGAGCTCTCGGCATGTATGGATTCTTAGCTATTTAAGCCCATCATATGTTATGAAGTTTTTCTTAGTATCGTCTTCCTGACAGTTGATATCCCCTTCTTTCTATACGTCTCTGTAGTCGTCTATATATATACCTCTTCTACCATATATCATGAATCCGGCCCTGTTTATAGTGAACTGTCTTAAAATTGTCTGATGCAACAGTATTTGAGTGTAGCATTACATTCTTTCAGTATTACTCTTAATGCTTCAAACTATCGGAAGTTTTGGTCCCACTCTAGTGTTATTCTCTATTTCTAAAGAAGTAGCGTGAGAGCTCTGTCATGTCCAAGTACTAAACGCTGTTTTTAATCCTCTGCTTTCTACACATTATAAGATGTCCTAGGCACTGGTCTATAACAACTCTAGGCTGTCTCTAGGAGTTACAACAAATACCATGAGCAAAACAATACCATGAGCCCAAAACTACATTACTTCCGATGGTATTCCTGGACGGGGTCATTTAGACGAATCATCACCCAATACAATGGGTCAATACCATGGTGGTTACCCCTGTTTTTGCACTTTTTGAGCGCTTTTTGCCCATACGCGACTTGGAACGTTCTTTCCCGCGTGCATACGCGACTTCCCCTAGACATATCCGCGTATGCCTTGAAACATACTCTTTTCATCATGGATTTAGTACATGTTGAGTTCCTTTCTTCACTGCCTTCTGTACACACTGTAGATACATCATATTTAGCTCATCAAGAACATATTATATCAAGCACAACTTCAACAAGTAAGTTGTCATCATCTTCATCAAATGGGTTGCCTTTCAGGGAAAACACTCAACATCATAATATCACATCAGATTTACATCATTTACCAAGCTCATCAGGTCAAGAATGACTTCATCAGGTGGTTTTCCATCAAGGACAACACATGTCAACAGTCGCATGTCTTCATCTTCATTCAGTGGGTTGCCATCAAGGACAACACTCTGCATCATATTTCCAACAATCTCCCCCTTTGGACTTGATGGCAACCATGATGGTGTTTGGTTACTACAGCAGATAGGTACATTAAGAATACAATAGCACCATGTCATTCTCTCCATTTTGACACCATTCTTTCTCTGCATTCAAACACCATGTCACTCTCCCCCTTTGACATCAAGGGCAAAGGGTGGATCAAAACCAACACACTCTCCCCCTTTCCTCTTCATGAGGAAGAAGCATTCTTCAGATCTGATATGTACTAAAGTGGCCAAGCTCCCCCTGAAGTCATGCTGAATCTTCAAACAAAATTTCAATAAAGTACATGACTCTATGAACTTCCTATCACCAATGACTCATACTTACATTAAAGATCCATCCAAGTGGATTTACATATGAGACTCAACTACCCAACCAAGTGGGTTTACAAAATTTTGACTCGGCTACCCAACCAAGTGGGTTTACAAATTTGACAAGTCCTTACATGACAGAATATTACAAATTTTACATCATGGGTCTCAACATGACCTTTTCATCAAGAATACAAATATGAATTTTCATAACCGATACCAAAAAGACCTCAAGAGAGATCATATATTAGAACCAACATAATGCCAACAATGCATTATACTCAGCAACGCTAGGGCTCCCCCTGAAAATGTGCATCCGAACATCCTTTCCATATGACTAAGGCTCCCCCTTAGTTTGTGCATCCTGAACACTTTCACCAACAAATCATCAAGGCATCTTTATCAAAACACTAGAAATAGAATTATGAGAATTGGAACACCACCAAAGATATCAATCATTATCAGAGATACCAAACAGCACTGCAGCTGTGCTGAAGAGAGCTGACTCCAAACATAAATTGTCAGCAAAATCAGACATACGCGGTTTTCTGTGCAGGAACTCGCGTATATACGCGACTGTGTTTCAGGAGACCCGCGTATCCAATGCCATCTTCTAAATTTATGCAGATTTGTTCTTTTGACTGGCAGAGAACACTCCCAGCTTCTGTCTTAGATACTCGAATGCTTCCCTGGGCAGAGGTTTGGTAAAGATATCAGCAACTTGTTCTTTGGAGGGAACATACTCCAACTTCACTTTTTGTTCAAGCACTTGTTCACGTAAGAAGTGATACTTGATGGGAATGTGCTTGGTCTTCGAATGCATAACAGGATTCTTTGAAATACTGATGGCACTTATATTGTCACACATAATGGGGACAGGAGGTGTACACTTGATTTGAAAATCTTGTAAGGTTTACATCATCCAAAGGAGTTGAGTGCAACAAGATGCGGCAGCCACATATTCTGCTTCTGCTGTAGATAAGGCAATAGAATTTTGCTTCTTGCTGAACCAAGATACTAACCGGGGTCCCATATAGAATGCACCACCACTAGTGCTTTTCCGATCATCAACACTTCTAGCCCAATCTGCATCAGTGTAAGCATGAAGAGTAAGATCAGCATCCTTTGGATACCATAGACCAAAGTCTTGAGTTCCTTGTAGATATTTGAATATCCTTTTGACAGCCTGAAGGTGAGACTCTTTTGGATTAGCTTGGAATCGTCCAACAATCCCAACCGCATGCATAATGTCTGGTCTGGTCCCAGTGAGATAAAGTAGACTTCCAATCATCGATCTGTATTCTGGTTGATTCACAGTGGGAGAATCATCATTAGAACTGAGACTGCATCCGGTTATCATTGGTGTACTTACAGGTTTGCATTCTTCCATGCCATACTTCTTCAGAATTTGCTTAAGATATTTTTCTTGTGATAGAAATATACCATCTACAGATTGATGCACTTGCAAGCCAAGAAAGAATGTTAGTTCCCCAAGTAAAGACATTTCAAATTCTTGCTGCATGACAGAAGCAAATTTTTGACTCATAGATTCTTCGTTACTCCCAAAAATGATATCATCAACATATACAACCACAATCAATAGTTTATTATTTTCAACTTTTGTGTATAAGTTGCTATCAGCAGACCCCTTTGAAAATCCTTGTTGATGAAGATATTTGTCAAGACGATAGTACCAAGCCCTTGGAGCTTGTTTGAGACCATATAGAGCTTTTTTAAGTCTACAAACAAGATTTGCATCATTTCCCAAAATGAATCCTTCCGGTTGTTCTATATATACTTCTTCTTCTAGATCACCGTTAAGAAAAGCAGATTTAACATCCATTTGATAAACTTTGATTTGTTGATAACTTGAAAAGGCAAGAAACATTCTGATGGCTTCAAGTCTAGCTACGGGAGCAAAAGTTTCTTCAAAGTCTATACCTTCTTGTTGAGTATACCCTTTGCAAACCAGTCTAGCTTTGTTTCTTACAACATCCCCATTCTCATTTAACTTTTTCTTGAAAATCCATTTAGTTCCAATGACATTTTTATCATGTGGTCTTGGTACCAATTCCCAAGTGTCATTTTTTTCAATTTGATCAAGCTCTTCATTCATGGCTTGCTTCCAACATTCATCTTTGCTAGCTTGATTGACATTGTGTGGTTCAATTGTGGATAGAAGTGCCAAATGATTAGAAGATCCCACAAGAGTTCTCCTTGTTCGTACACCAGATTCCTTGTCACCCAAAATTTGAGATTCAGGATGATTCTTTTGAACATATCTGGATGGAGCTTTTTCAGATAGATCATCTTCAGATTCTTCATTGGATCCACTGTCTATATCATTGCTATCTGATGTAGAAGGCCATATGTCGCTATCATCTTCTTTTGCTGTTTGTTTTTCTTCTTTAGGAGCTGCAGGAGACTCATCAATAACAACATCAATACATTCAACAACCTTTCGAAGCCTTTTATTGTAACATGTGAAAGCTTTGCTTGACAAAGAGTAACCAAGAAATATCCCTTCATCTGATCTAGGTTCAAACTTGCCAAGTTTTTCATCATTATTTTTGATAAAGCATTTACTTCCAAAAACCTTAAAATGCTTCACAGTGGGAGAATTGCCATACCAGAGTTCATATGGAGTTTTGTCACTATTTACCCGAACATGAGCCTTATTGAGAATGTTAACTGCTGTATGTGCTGCTTCACTCCAGAACATGTCAGGAACATCAGAATCAGCGAGCATAGCTCTAGCCATTTGAACAATTGTTCTATTCATTCTTTCTACTACACCATTTTGTTGTGGAGTGCTTGCTACAAAGAACTGTCTTTTAATGCCATGTTGTTCAAAAAATTCAAAGAATTCATTTGATGAATATTCTCCTCCTCGATCATATCTAAGACACTTTATTTTTAGATCTAATTCATTTTCTACCAATGCTTTGAAGCTCTGAAATTTTTCAAGTGCTTGATCTTTGTGTTTAATGAACCCGATCCAACACATTCTAGAGTAGTCATTAATAAATAAGATATAGTATTCTTCCCCACGTAATGAATTTTTCCTCATAGGTCCATAGATATCAGTATGAATGAGTTCAAGAGGCTTAATTGATGATCCTTCTTTGGCATTAAATCGTACTCTGGTCTGCTTACCAAATTGACAAGATTTGCATATGGTACTTTCCGGAAGATTGACCTTGGGAAGATCACGAACAGCTTGAAGTCTACTTGCTTTGTTGATTTGAGAGAAACTCAGATGCCCCAGCCTTCTATGCCATAGCTAATTTTCTGAAGACTTGCTTAAGTAACATTGATCTATGCCATTTAGTACATACAGGTTGCTTGGATTTCTTTTTCCTTTTATAATGATTTTACCTGTATCAAGATCACGAACCACACATTCTTTGGAACTGAAGACCACTTCTGCTCCTTGATCACACATTTGACTAACACTTAACAGGTTATACCTTAATCCATCCACATACATGACATCTTTAGCCTTCACTTTTTCTTTTAGAAATACTGACCCTTTTCCTTTAATTACAGCAGGAGTATCATTTCCAAATGTAACTTTCTTTTTCTTTTCTAGAGCATTACAAGTATGAAGTTTGCTTTTGTCACCTATCATGTGTCTTGAGCACCCACTATCGATGTACCATTGATTTTCTTCACCTTCTGCAAATAATGCTATCCCACAATTTTCAACCGGCGGTTCTTTCTTTTTCCACACTTTAGAGCTTGAGGGAACATGTTCTTTTGGCTGGATCTTGTTCCTACATTCAGATTCTTCATGGCCAAAGTTATTGCAATAAGTACATTCCACTTCACTTTGAAGAGGAGAAAAATTGTTATAGGTATTCTTCTTTGGTTCAGTATCCAACCTTTTCTTTCTTGCTTCTCTTGTCATGATGGTTTTATATGCAACACATTGAATAGCTTTATGACCAAAATTGTGACACGTGAAACATTGCCCATTGAAGTAGAAATTTCTGCGATCATGGAATCTTCTATTTGAATTTACCTGTTGGTTGTAGTGGCTTTGAAAGCTATCCCTGTTAGTGTTCCTTGAATTGAGATGGTCCTGCTTTCCCTGTAGAGATCCTTTATTCCCTTGCTGAGTGGCTGAATGTAGTAAACCACTTGTAACTGCTTTTAGATAGTTTGGTGCTGAAGTTTGAGAAGATTCTCCGGTATATCCAAGACCTGTCTTTATAAGAGGAGAACGTTGTACCTTGATAATCTCATCTAAAGTTTCAGATCCTTTAGCAAATCTAAGATTCAAGGTCTTTGCTTTCTCAACTTCTTTTCTTTGACTTACCACTTCACATTCCAATTTTTCAATATGTTTCTTTGCTTCTTCAAGCTGCTTTTCAATGGTCTCTCTGATTATCTTTTGTTCTTCTAAGAGAATTTTGTAATCTTCTAAGCGTAGTTTGAGTTGATTATTTTCTTCAAGAAAATCGTTTTCCTCTAGAGCATCCATAAAAGTATCCTTTTCTTCTTTTTGTTCAAATGCCATGAGAAGTCTAAGATCTTCTTCATATTCTTCCTCACTATTAGATGACCCATCACTATCTTCATTAGTATAGTAACTTTTCTTAGAGCTAGATCGGTTCTTATTCCTTCTTACTACTTCTTTTCCTTTATAAGGACATTTTGCAGCATAATGACCAACTTTTCCACACTCAAAACATTTGAAGGGAAGATTACCTTTGAATTTTCCAGTACCTAGTTGGAGCTTTCTCAAGAAATTCGCTTCTTCTTCATCGGATATATAGCTGGATTCTTTGACAAATTCCTTTTCTTTTCCTCTTGCAGATACCTTAAAAGCAGCTTCTCTGATTTGAGAAGGACCTCCTTGTCTCATTTCAAAAGCAGTCAGGATACCATGTAATTGAACAATAGTAAGAGTATGCAGATCTTTCCTTTCTTCAATAGCCGAAACTTTAGAGTCAAATTTCGAAGTCAAGGATCTTAAGACTTTTTCCACCAGAGTAGTATCAGTTATAGTTTCACCCAGATTTCTCATTCGATTTACAATATCATCCAGACGAAGAAAGAAACTGGCAACACTCTCATCACTACGCATTTTTGAAGTTTCATATTCAATTCTAAGAGTTTGGAGTTTTGCACTTTTTACCTTAGTGTCTCCTTCATAGCTTAGAATTATTTTGTCCCATATTTATTTTGCTGAATGTAGCTGCATTACTTTAGCAAATTCTGATTCAGACATGCTTCCCAATAAGACATTCACTGCTTTGGCATTGATTTCATACTTCTTTCTTTCAGCTGCATCAGTAGGAATACTTGCCGGGTATTGATAACCTTCTTCCATGATTGCCCATACATCTGCACCAAGACTTTGCAGATATGCTTTTGTTCGTACCTTCCAGAATATCAGATTGCTTCCATTGAATAGAGGTGGATTTATAGACATCATTCCTTCTTGACTTCCCATTGCGACGGATCTCCTTCAAGCGATCAAGCTTTTGCAGAAGAACCTGCTCTGATACCAATTGTTGGGAAAAATACTGAGAGGGGGGGGTGAATCAGTATTTACTGCATAATCAAATCTTTTTACTTTTTCATTCCTTAAAACCCATACGCTACTTTCTTTCAGTAAACTAGCGTATATACGCGGATACCCTTTATGAAACTCGCGTATACACAGATATCTAGATATGTCATTAAATCTTCACTTATATCATTCCATCATTCATTCATCAGATGTTCAATAAACAGTAAACATGTGCAGTAAGAACAGAATAAAGCATCACACATGAACACCAGGATTTTTAGGTGGAAACCCAAATCGGGAGAAAACCACCGCTGCAGTTGCTCAGCCTTCAATATTTTATTATAGAAAAAACATCTTACAACATATGTGCTGGCGCAGACTTGACCAGCACGCAGGCACCCACCTGCGCTCGTTTACCAGCCTCTCCTGGAAGGGAGCTCCAACCCCCTCACTCGTTTACCAGCCTCTCCTGGAAGGGAGCTACGACCCCCCGATCTCGTTTACCAGCCTCACCTGGAAGGGAGCTACAACCCCCTGACTGAAGGCTACAACCCTCAGCACCACCTTGGACCACGTTTCATCAATTTTCACACTGGATCCAACAACTTCAATAGAACACAACTTGCAGGCCACGTTTCATCATATTCTCAGACTGGACCCTCTTCATACTTTCAAGCTCAACCATACAACCAAATTGATACAGACAACTCAGAACAGTAGAATACAGATAGCAGCAACACAACAGATTAGATCAGACATTTCTTACCACAGACTTCAGCAAACCCTAGTTTGCATACGCGCTTTCCTTTCACTGATGTCGCATATATACGCGCTTCCGTCCACATAAACTCGTGTATACCGTACAAATTATGTAGCTAATTTCATGCGTATACGCGTTTTTCAAATAAGCTGCGATACGGCTTCCTCTTTGGCGAACCAGTATATGGATCTTCAACTATCTCAAAGCAACATACTTTCTTCGTGACGTATATTGGCCTCGTATTCAACCCCTTTACTCGCATGCATGTTCGCCCCATCGTCGCATCTAATCACTCCATAAAATGTGATCTGTAAGTGCATAAGTTCATTTTCAGCATCATACATTCAGACTTATCATTCAAGTGTAACCCTTTCCATTCAGATATACTTCAGAGAGAAGTATTCATTCAAGCTCAGACATCTTGCACCCACACTCATGATTTGCACAATGAATTTCTTCTCCTTATATAGGTTTACCCTTTTTTCAATACCATGAGCAAAAACAATACCATGAGCCCAAAACTACACATTTCCGACAGCTCCCGGATTCGGGTCATTTAGACTAATCATTACCCAATACAATGGGTCAATACCATGGTGGTTACCCCCGTTTTGTACTTTTGGAGCGCTTTTTTGCCTCCATACGTGACTTGGAACGTTCTTTCCGCGTGCATACGCGACTTCCCCTAGACATATCCGCGTATGCCTTGAAACATACTCTTTTCATCATGGATTTAGTACATGTTGAGTTCCTTTCTTCACTGCCTTCTGTACACACTGTAGATACATCATATTTAGCTCATCAAGAACAATTCTATCAAGGACAACTTCAACAAGTAAGTTGTCATCATCTTCATCAAATGGGTTTCCTTTCAGGGACAACACTCAACATCATAATATCACATCAGATTTACATCATTTACCAAGCTCATCAGGTCAAGAATGACTTCATCAGGTGGTTTGCCATCAAGGACAACACATGTCAACAGTCGCATGTCTTCATCTTCATTCAGTGGGTTGCCATCAAGGACAACACTCTGCATCATATTTCCAACAATGCAAATCAATAACACTCGCCAACAGAAGATCCAACTGTATTGGGTTGTCAAAGCTGGCCAACTCCTGCACCAAGGAAATTGGTTCACTAGGGACCAAGTTCAGCAGAAATTTCCTCATCTCATGGAGGAACTTAACGCAATGGGGACCATTGCTTCCTAAGGGGGGAGGAATGATCTAGGTGGATATTGGTGGTCACCCACCTACTCCACTTGGGGCCCCACCATTGTCTCTTTCAGTTTTTTTAGTTTCGGCTCAACTTACTATTTTTAGTAGTTTTTCGGGCCCTGAACTTTCGGAGCCATTTTGAGGCCCTAAACGACGTTTTTTGGGAAAATGGAGAGCAACATGGGTCCATGAATCAATGTCGCTTGCTCAAAATTTGTATTCCTCAGAGAGATCTTTCTAACGAGGTATGGTACACGTCAAATGGAGATCGTATGCCAAAGTTACGCCCCTGGGAAGTTGAAACACTAATCTACCCAAATGGGGCCCATAGTTTTGGAGCTTCATCTCCTAGGGTTAGGTTTTTGGATATTGAGTATTTCCCATTGTGTCTAAATAATAAATAGGCCCTCAAGCCTCATTGTAACTCAGTTCAGAGGCCTGTAGCTGCCACATCTCTTCTCAGAGATAGCTACCAACGCCCTAGCTAGTTTTATCTCCATTATGTCTGTAAGCAAATTTCAGTTCTTTGATATTAATGAAATGAAGTGTTATTTCCGCTGCTTCTTTGTATTTATGGTTATGTGCTTATTTTGTTGTGTTCCTGCATAAATCTAGATCAGTGGTATCAGAGCAGTCTACTTTTTCTCGATCTTTCTTTGCATGTCCCCAACGAGGTCGGGGTATAAGGAGTTAGGGCTCGATCTGGTGGAACCTTTGCAAGATCAGCCTCACAAACCCCGACGGATGCTAATGGGGGACGAAAAGAAAGATGAGGGAGCAGGAGATCCTATCAAAATATTTCTCTAGGAGGCCCTCGAAAAAAAAAGGAATGCGATGATGGATAACTTTGCCCAGATCCTTCAACGGTTGCCCACCGGCGGCGCATCTGCATCTAGCAACCACTCTGGAGGTGTGACTCCTTTTAAGGTACAAGTAAATTTTGACATTCCCATATTTTAGGGTCAAATAGATGTAGATGCCATAGATAGATGGTTGAATCTATTAGAAGGATATTTCTCGGTTCATGACTTCTCCGACAGGGAGAAGATTATTTTTGCACTCCTTAAAGCTACCCCCCATGTCAAGGACTGGTGGGAAACCCACTGTGAGAAAAAGGACAATATAGAACCCTCTCTGCTCTCGACCATAACCACTTGGAATTCCTTCTGAGACGCCATCAAGGAAAAATACTATCCCGTGGGGAGCTATGAGGACAAGTACATACAATGGACCATGCTGAGACAACAAAGGGTTCAAGATGTGCATGAGCTGATGAATCTGTTCCATACCCTGCACACCAAGTTGGGTATAAAAGATTCATAGAAACATCTAGTGCTAAAGTATCATAGTTTTCTTCATAGATACATTTAGGATGAAATGGAGTTCCTCAACATCTCCTCGCTTGGTACGACATACCGGTATGCTGCCAAGATTGAGCATAAATTCAAGCAGAAGAAGCGAGACTTTGGATCTGTGAATCAAAAGTAAGGGAAGGGTGATCCCAAACCACAGAACAAAGGATAGAGCCAAGGCATGGCAACTCAAGAAAACCTGCCAAAGCCACAAGCAAAGAACAACACCGCAAATCCTAAGAAGGACACAGGAAAGTGGTGTGAGTTCCATAAGAGCTCCACTCACAACACAAGTGAGTGTTGGGCCAAGCAATCGCTGGTGGCCGAGATGAGGGCTTTTGAGTCAGATGCATGCTCTGACTCTGAATCAGAATCTGACGAGGGGAATGACAAAGGGAAATAGATTATTGATTTAGAGCCCAATGCCACTATTGCCACTACGAAGATCTAGAAGGAGGAACCGGAAGATCTATAGGAGCAGGAACGTCTCTTCCACTCCCAGATGTGGGTAAAGGGCTCCCCAGTACATTTCATTATCGACAATTGGGAGCCAAAAGAACCTCATTTCAGCATATGCCATGAAGCGATTGGGCTTTTCGACCACAACTCACCCACATCCATACGCCATCGAATGGTGTTGGGTGTGGAGCACGAATATCTTGTTTAATTTGTATCACAACATTGGACCCCTGTACCTTAAAAGGGGCGGTAACGCCACCCATAATTAATCACTACCGTGGGGGGTCCAGGGGGGTGGTAGCGCTTTTCGGAGCCCCCCCATGGTGGGGGTTTCAAGGGTAGCACCCTCGAAGCTAAAAACAGATGTAAAATTGCCTTGTAAAAGTATAGTAATTTCTAGTCAATCTGGGCCATTCATAGGTGGATGATCTGACGGTAGAAGTTATGTTTAGTTTAGGTTTTTCTTGCCCTAGAAGGCAAACTCCTTGTATATATGAGGGTATTGTATTGCGACTGTGTGTTACGTGTGTATTCTCAAAGTGAGAAACAGATAGGGAGACTGTGAGAGAGAACAGAGGATATTACAGTAGATCTTCTATAGGTTTTGTCTCTTCAATTTTTGCTGGATAATAGAAATGAAGAACTGGCTGTTTGGGGTGGACATAGACCAAACTGGGTGAACCAGGTATATCTGTGTCTCTCTGGTTTTATGTGTTTTGTGTGCCTGTATTTCTCACATATTTTATGTGTTGCATTGCTCCATAATATATAATTTTCTAACAACTGGTATCAGAGCCGAAGGTATATTTGGCTGATAAAATCGTAGGAAAGAAGGGTTCCTAGTTCGAGTGGGAGCAATGGTAGAAGATAGTAAATTTAGGGTCGAGAAATTTAACCGCCAAAACTTCCCATTGTGGAAGATGCAAATGGAATATTATTTGTATCAGAAAGATCTGTACCTACCATTGAGCCGAAAAACAAAGAAGCCGATGGCCATGATAGATGTGAAATGGAACATTCTCGATAGAAAGGCACTCGAAACAGTACGATTGTGCCTTGTGACATCAGTATCCTTCAATATTTCGAAGGAAACAACAACAGAGGGTTTGATTCAGACGTTGGTGAAACTATATGAAAAACCCTCAACCTCAAACAAGGTATTTCTTATGAAAAGATTATTTAATATGAAGATGCCAGAAGGTGGATCTGTTACAGACCATTTAAACAATTTTAATACAGTTACCAGTCAGTTAAGTTCTATAGGGGTAAACTTTGATGATGAATTTAGGGCTCTTTTATTTCTATGCTCATTGCCAGAAAGCTGGAATGGTTTAGTTAAGGCCATTAGTAACTCTGTCTCTAGATCTAGTACTTTAAAGTTTAATGATGTTGTCGGTGCTATCCTTAGCGAGGAAATGTGATGGAAAAGCTCTAGTGAGACATCGAGTAATGCTTTGAGTGCAGAGTCTAGGGGAAGAAGAATGGAAAGAGGAAAGAGCTCGGGTTATCGCAGTAAATCAAGGAAAGCCAGATCCAAGTCCAGATCGGGGACAGTGTGTTGGAAATGAAGAAAGAGAGGACACCTAAAGAAAGATTGTAGATCTTGGAAGGGAAAAGAAGGAGATGCACAACAAGAAAACAATCATGAAGCAAATGTGATAGGTGATGTGTTACAATATGCTTTGATTCTTTCTTTCGAAAATGTTACTGATTCTTGGGTTGTAGATTCAGGGGCTTCATTCCATGCCACACCTGATAAGAAATATTTTCATGACTATGTTCAAGGAGAGTTTGGACAAGTTCATTTGGGTGATGATAAACCCTGTAAAATTGTTGGAATGGGTAAAGTTCTTGTAAAACAACAGAATGGAAACCAATGGCTACTAAAGGAGGTAAGGCATGTTCTAGATCTGAAGAAAAATTTGATTTCAACAGGGCAGTTAGGCAGTGAAGGTTGTGTGACAACTTTCACAGATAAAACTTGGAAGGTCACCAAAGGAGCGCTGGTAATAGAAAAAGGTGAAAAGGTTGGTACATTGTATTTATGCAATGGTATTTCTAAATATGTTAATGCTTTAACTTCCAAAGGAGCAGATGCAACATTATGGAATCATAGGCTCAGACACATGAGTGAGAAGGGAATGAAGATTCTTCACTCAAGAAATTTGTTCCCACGTTTGAAGAATGTCAATTTGGATTTCTCTGAGAATTGCATTTATGGAAAACAAAGAGAGTCAGATTTCTGAGAGTTGGGAAAGAAAAGAAGAGCAAAAAATTGGAGCTTGTGCATAAATATGTATGGGGACCTGCTCAGGTATCGTTACTATGTTACTTTTATTGATGATGCAACTAGAAAAACATGGATTTATTGTATTCAGAATAAATCTGATGTATTTGATACTTTCAAGAAATGGAAAGCTTTGGTTGAGATTGAGAGAGGAAAGAAGTTGAAGTGTCTCAGATCAGACAATGGAGGTGAATATTGCAGCAAAGAGTTTGATAGGTACTGTTCAGAGCATGGAATTCGTAGAGAGAAGACAGTTCCAAGAACACCATAAGAAAATGGTGTGTCAGAAAGGATGAACAGAACAATCATGGAGCGTGCAAGGTGCATGAGATTGCATGCAGGATTGCCTTTACAATTTTGGGCAGATGCTGTAGATACTACTGTTTATCTAATAAACAGAGGGCCTTCAAGTTCCTTGGATGGTGGCATTCCAGAGGAAGCATGGACAGGTAAAAAGGTAAACTACTCTTTTTTAAAGCCTTTTGGTTGTGAGGCCTTTGTCCATATTAATAAAGAAAATAGAACAAAGCTTGAGGCAAAATCAAAGAAATGTACCTTTATTGGATATGGTGTTAATGATTTTGGATATCACTTATATGATTATGAAAATCACAAAATCATTAGGAGCAGAGATGTAATATTCAATGAAAAGGTCTTGTACAAGAATCAGTTGCAGGAAAAGAAATAGGAAAAAGAAAGCAAGGAATACACAGCTCTTGATGAGATAATTGAAAAAGTAAAGGTGCTTGAAAATAATAATAATCAACAACCACAGCAACAACAACCACCACAATAGCAGCAAGTACCTCAAACACCTGAAAGTGGTGTTAGAAGATCTACCAGGATAAGTAGACCCCCTGAACAATACTCTCCTTCATTATATTATTTATTGCTGATTGATTCTGGTGAACCTAAATGTTATGAAGAAGTAATGCAGGTTGAAAGCAGGAAGAAGTGGGAGCTAGCCATGGAAGAAGAGATGGACTCCTTAATGCATAACCAGACTTGGGACTTAGTCAGGTTACCTGTAGGTAAAACTGCATTGCAGAATATATGGGTTTACAAGCTGAAGGAAGAAGATGGAGGAAAACAGAGGCACAAATCTAGACTTGTGGTGAAGGGGTTTGCACAGAAGAAAGGTATTGATTTTGATGAAATATTTTCTCCTATTCTTAAAATGACTTCAATCAGAACTATTTTAAGTCTTGTAGCAGCAGAATATTTACATCTTGAACAATTAGATGTAAATACAACATTTCTCCATGGAGATCTAGAGGAAGAGATCTATATGGAGCAACCAGAAGGATATGAGGTCAAAGGGAAAGAAAAATTAGTGTGCAGGCTAAAGAAGAGCTTGTATGGCTTAAAACAAGCTCCAAGGCAGTGGTGTTTAAAATTTGACAAGTTTATGCCTGAACAAGGTTATACTAGATGTCACTCTGATCATTGTGTTTATCTGAAAAGGCAAAATGATGGTAGCTATATTATATTGTTATTGTATGTAGATGACATGCTTGTTGCAGGGTCTAACATGCATGAAATAAATGTGCTCAAAAGAAAATTGGAAAATTCATTTTCAATGAAGGATTTGGGAGCTGCAAAACAAATCCTTGGTATGAGGATAGCTAGAGATAGGAAAAATCGCAAATTAACACTGTCTCAAAATGAGTACATAGAAAAGGTGTTGAAAAGATTTAATATGCAGAATGCAAAACCAGTTAGTACACCTTTTTCTAGCCATTTCAAACTTAGTAAGGAGATGTGCCCAAAGACCCAAGAATACATGGATTATATGTCTAAAGTTCCATATGTATCAGCAGTTGGAAGCTTAATGTATGCAATGGTCTGCACAAGGCCTGATATTGCACATGCAGTGGGAGTTGTAAGCAGGTACATGAATAATCCAAGAAAAGAACATTGGATGGCAATAAAATGGATTCTCAGATATTTGAGAGGTACCACAAATCAAGCATTATGCTTTGGTGGTTCAAACATTTCTCTACAGGGATATGTTGATGCAGATATGGCAGGTGATAGAGATAATAGGAGGAGCACTACAGGATATGTATTTACTGTAGGTGGAATAGTTGTCAGTTGGGTTTCAAAAATCCAAAGTGTTGTTGCAATTTCAACAACAGAAGCAGAGTATGTTGCTGCTACAGAGGCTAGTAAAGAAATAATTTGGTTACAAAGGTTTATGGATGAATTGGGTAAGAAGCATGATATGGGCACATTATACAGTGATAGCCAAAGTGCCATTCATCTTGCAAAGAACTCAGCATTTCATTCCAGGACTAAACACATACATCTCAAGTACCATTTCATATGGTTAGTATTGGAAGATGGAGAGTTGAAGCTGGAAAAGATACACACTAGCCAAAATCCTGTAGATATGCTAACAAATGTTGTAACTAGGGAGAAACTGAGAATGTGCTCAGTTTCAATTGGTCTTCAAGGATGACGATGAAGATGAGGAACAACCAGGTCCAAAGAGGAGTCATTGTCCAGCAAATGAAGCAGTGGTGGAGTTGCTACAATCAATCTCCAAGTGGGATATTGTTGGGTGTGGAGCCTGATTATCTTGTTTACTTTGTATCACAGCATTGGACCCCTATACCTTAAAACGGGCGACAACTCCGCCCGCAATTAATCACTGCTGTGGGGGGTCCAGGGGGGGCGGCAATGTTTTTCAAAAACCCCCCCTACCAGGGGTTTCAGGGGCAGTGCCCCCGAAGCTAAAAACAGATGTAAAATTGCCTTGTAAAAGTATAGTAATTTCTAGTCAATCTGGGCCGTTCATAGGTAGATGATCTAATGGTAGAAGTTATGTTTAGTTTAGGGTTTTTTTTCCCTAGAAGGCAACCCCCTTTTATATATGAGGGTATTGTATTGCGACTGTGTGTTACGTGTGTATTCTCAGAGTGAGAAATAGATAGGGAGATTGTGAGAGAGAACAGAGGATATTATAGCGGGTCTGCTGTAGGTTTTGTCTCTTCAATTTTTGCTAGATAATAGAAAGGAAGAACTGGCTATTCGGGGTGGACGTAGCCCAAACTGGGTGAACCACATATATCTGTGTCTCTCTGGTTTTATGTTTTTTGTGTGCTTGTATTTTTTTCATATTTTATGTGTTGCATTGCTCCATAATATATAATTTTCTAATAGGTGGCTTCACCAAGGACGAGATCTCTGCGTCAGCCAGCAGTGCCGCCTTCCCTATAGCATCAAGCCCTTCACGGATGAGGTATTATGTGACGTTGCTCCTATTGATGTTTCTGATGTATTATTAGGACCTCCATACTTGTTGAAGTGTCATGTTGTGTATGAGTCTTGGCCTCGCACTGTTATTGTAACTTTGGAAAATAAGTTGTACAGGATACTAGAGGTACCACCTCCTGTCGCTATCTCTTTGGTTACTGCAAAAAAATGCAGTAAGCTCATTTCCCAAACCAGGAAATTTGTTTTCCTAATGATCCGCCCCCAGGGCAAGAAGAAGACTGTGGCCATGACCTCCAGACAGGGCTTGTCTACACGAAAACAACAAATGGATAAGGTTGTGGAGGAATATGGGGGCATCTTCACCTCACCCACAGGGGTTCCTGTGCACTCTCAGGTCAAGCACCCGATTGATCTGACCCCAGGTGCGCTGCTACCCAATGGACCGATCTATCGGCGCTTTGTTCTGGAGAACGATGAAATCAAGAGGCAGATTCAGGAGTTGTTGCAAAAATGTCACATCCGACCAAGTTCATCACCCTGTGGGAGCTCGATCATGTTGGTATAGAAGAAGGATGGGATGTGGAGACTCTGTATTGACTATCGGGTGCTGAACAAGATCAATGTCTGGAATAGGTACCCGATCCCATGGATTGATGACCTTTTCGACCAACTCAAAGGTGCAAAATATTTAAGAAATATTGACTTGAAGTCTGGGTATCACTAGGTACCAATTGAACCCTCCGATGTGTGGAAGACTGCCTTCAAAGCCAAGGAAGGCCTTTTCGAATGGCTGGTCATGCCTTTCAGGTTGACGAATGCTCCCGCAACCTTCATGAGGATGATGGATGTCATCTTGCTGCCATTCACCAAATCATTTGTAGTGGTGTACTTGGATGAAATTATAATCTTTAGCAAGACTTGGGAAGAGCACCTTCACCATATCTGACAAGTCCTCCAAACACTACGGCAACACAAGTTGTGTGCCAATTTGGAGAAGTGCACTTTTGGCATTACCCAGGTTCAATCTCTGGGATACATTATTGATGAAAGAGGGGTGCATGTGGATCCAACCAAGATCCAAGTCATTCAGGATTGGCCAGCCCCAACCACTATAACAGAGCTTCGCAGCTTTCTGGGTCTTGCTAATTTCTACCGTAGGTTCGTGTTGGGATTCTCTCATATCACTTGGCCTTTGAGTCAAGTTACCAAGGGAGGAGCGAGAGCAAAATTATTTTGGTCAGAACCTCAATAGAGGGCGTTCACAGAATTGAAAAATCGCCTATGTTCTACCCCAATGCTCATATTACCAGACTTGCAACAGCCATTTGAGATCGAGATAGATGCCTCTGACTATGCTATTGGGGTAGTTCTTACTCAACAGGGACATCCAATGGCATATCACAATGAGACATTGTCTGACACAGTTCGCAAGTATCCCACTTATGACAAAGAAATGTATTCCACTGTGCAATCTTTTCGACAAGGGAAGCATTACATTTTGGGGAAGGAAACAATCATCCACACAGACCACCAGCCCCTGCAGTTCATACAAACACAAGGGAAGTTGCAGAATGATCGGCATCAGAAGTGGTCCACATATCTGCAAAAATTTCATTTGAACATCAAGTGCAAGAAGGGTAGCACCAATAATTTTGCAGACTACCTCAGTCGACCACCGATCATGGCGCTCACCACCATTCTCAACTGTTGTGGGCACGAGACTTCTGATTGGCCGCTTCTCTACAAGAATGACCCAGAATTCGGCCACACTTACAAGGCACTCTTGGGGGGTACGCAAGTTCCAAATTTTCACCTACAAGATGCACTTTTATGTCACCTGGGACACCTTTGTGTTTCTTCAAGCGAGCGTGCCAAGATGATATGGGAAGCACACTACAGTCGAGTCGCTGGGCATTTTGGGGTCGAGAAAATAGTAGCTATACTGCAGAAGTATTTCTATTGGCAAAACCTTCGAAAGGATGTCGAGAAGCACATAAGATCCTGCACTTCCTGTGCCATTTCCAAACCGACCATCAAGAAGCAAGGCCTATATACTCCGCTACCTACCCCTAGTCGACCTTGGGAATCCATCTCCATGGATTACATGTCGGGCCTGCCTTCTACTAAGCATGAAAATGACTGTGTTTTTGTGGTCGTTGACAAATTCCCGAAGATGGCCATTATGGCGGCCTGCAAGAAGAATATCATAGCTGAGGCCACTGCTAAAATCTTCTTTGAATGAGTGTGGGTGCACTTTTGGATACCACAGTCTATCATATCAGATCGGGATAGCAGGTTCCTCAGCACATTTTTGTCCAGCCTCTGGTCAATGCTGGACACCAAGCTCACCATGTCCAGAGCTTTCCATCCCCAAACAGATGGCCAGACAGAGGTCGTCAACAGAATGATTGTACACATTCTGCGCATGTACAATTCAAAGCATCCACACACATGGGACGAGAGCCTCCCATATGTACAACATATTTATAATCGGGCGCTCCATATTTCAATCGGCCATAGCCCCTTTCAGGTGGGCTTGGGATTCCAGCCACTATGTCCCATTGATGTTGCCATGCCATTTGCGACTACTCAGGCCGACTCGGCTCATGTCGAGTTTGAAGTTGACAAATAAAATAGCTTCATCGAGCACATTCAACACATCTGCCAATAGGTTCATGACATATTGGATAGAGCCAATTCTAGGTACAAGTAACGCCATGATCAACATTGGGTGCCACACAACTTCTAGGTGGGCGACAAAATATGGCTACATTTGCAGAAGGAGTGCCTCACTCGACCCCACCGCAAGCTTCGCCCGCTCCGATACAGGTCGTACACCATCATCAAGGCTATAGGGAAAAATGCCTTTGAGCTCAGTATTCCACCATTCCTTGGTCTGCACCCAGTATTCAATGTGGACCGCCTTCGTCCTTGCTACCCACCTCTATTGGACACCTTTGACATTGCAGAACAACTCACACCAATAGAGTTAAACCCAGATTGCATGGAATAGGCCACCATAGATTGTATCATGGACATGGAAATCAAGAACACTTGCCAACAAAATATCCAACTGTATCGGGTTGTCAAAGATGGCCAACTCCTGCACCAAGGAAAGTGGTTCCCCAGGGACCAAGTTCAGCAGAAATTTCCTCATCTCATGGAGGAACTTAACGCAATGGGGAAAATTGCTTCCTAAGCGGGGAGGAATGATCCAAGTGGATATTGGTGGTCACCCACCTATTCCACTTGGGGCCCCACCATTGTCTCTTTCAGTTTTTTTAGTTTCAGCTCAACTTACTATTTTTAGTAGTTTTTCGGGTCCTGAACTTCCGGAGCCATTTTGAGGCCCTAAACGACGTTTTCTGGGAAAACGAAGAGCAACATGGGTCTATGGACCGATGTTTCTCTTTCAAAATTTATATTCCTCGGATAGATCTTTCTAACGAGGTATGGTACGTGTCAAACATAGATCGTATGCCAAAGTTACGCCCCTGGGAAGTTGAAACATCAATTTACCCAAACGGGGCCCATAGTTTTGGCACTTAATCTCCTAGGGTTAGGGTTTTGGCTGTTGAAGATTTCCCATTGTGTCCAAATAATAAATATGCCCTCGAGCCTCATTTTAACTCAGTTCAGAGGCCTGTAGCTGCCACATCTCTTCTAAGAGATAGCTACCAGTGCCCTAGGTAGTTTTATTTCCATTTTGTCTATAAGCAAATTTCAGTTCTTTGATATTAATGAAATGAAGTGTTATTTCCACTACATATTTGTATTTATGGTTATATGCTTATTCTGTTGCATTCCTGCATAAATCTAGATCATCAAACAATAGTCCTCAACTCAGCATTTATAGGTGAATCTTGTTGTCTTTCAAAGTGTTGAATACGGCAAGGGTTTCTCTTTTGTTTACAGCATAGGCATATGAGGACAATCCAAACTGACCTGCTTTGTTATCTTGTTTCTAGGTCTTCAACACTAAACCCTGCTTCTAAACTAAAGTGAGCTCTTCGAGATTGAGCTGGGTCTAATTCCTTTGCAATTTTATTTTATTTTTACCCAAGGGTTTTACACTGCAACCTTAACACTGATACCTTTTCTATTGTCCTTTTAGGTAACTTGCGGACTTCACACCCTTTTGAAAGTATGACACTCTCCTTCATACAATTTCTTCCTTCAGATAGTGACTTCCTCACCTCTCTACACACACATATCGAGGGTCTCTGAAATTTTTAATTCAATTGAAGCCCTTCAGGCTTCTGGGTATAAACCCTAAGTTAACATAGATTTCAAAGGAAGCCTTAAAGGTTCTGTTCTCATATTTTATTTCATACATGGTGTAAAGAAATTATTCATCCTTGAGAATGACTTAATGTATATGGTTTTCAATAATTATAAATTTTTCCACACATGAAATGATTTTATAGTTGTACTCTGGAGTTTCTCACTCAGCTTGTATTTTGAAATGTTTATTTTCGGTTGGAAACTACCTTAATTCCTGTTAATGGTACATTTGAGAAGTTTTTGTTTCAGCACAGAGTTCTTATAATGTCACCATATATGAATTACTGTGAATACCGTTTACCTCATTATTCACAATTTAGTACTATAGCAATGATTGTATAGTCCTCCCTTCTCTGTGCGCTGACTGTGTAATTTTACATATATCTACATTCTTGTAGACTCTTTTAATACTATGTTCTAGATGCTCTTCAATGTGTCAGCTTACCTACATGCAGTTCTTCTATTCATTTTAATGTCAACTTCTACTCTTGTATTTAATAATTTTGAATCTGAATGAATTACAGTTATCTTTATTTCTACAAAGTTTCTCTTTCATATATTACATTTATTTGTTTAAATACATAACAGTCTTTCATTCAATATATCATTTTCCTGGTAAATAATGTTCAGTTACTGTATAAGGTTGATGTCTAGACCATCTCTATATTTGGGTTACTCTCTATAATCCCACAATTCATGTATAGTAATTTTTATCGAAGAGGTGACGAACTATTGATACAGGTCAAAATACCTCCTCATCAGCTCAGAGGAGAAGAAAAATATGGAAGGAGTACAAAGACCTAAATTAAACCTATTTCTACCATGGTAACGCCTATCTATAACAACACAAGAGCATTATAACGTAGCTAATAAGTGAATGGGCTGCGTTAGTGGCTAGGGCAATGCTCTGTTCACACTGGAGGGAAGCATTACCCGTGTTTTAAGTTTGAATCGGGAAAAGCCCGCGGAGAATGATTTGAATCTCCGGCATTCCCTCACAAGAGAGTCAGTTCACAAAAGAAACTGCAGAGCACTAGTTCATTATTTGTCATTGCTATAAAAAGACTGAACTCCAAAGGAGGAAAAAGCATAGAGATTGAAGAAACATATAAGTTTTTTACATTCCAAACTAGTGGAAAGAGAAAGGCAACAATGGCTTTCTCCCTCTCTTATAAGAAGGAGCTGAAGGCTCTTAATTGAAGGTCGAAGGATTGCTAAAGGTTTTTGCATACTTGTGGAATAGAGAATAGTGTTATATTGTGAAGGCCAAGAGTCAAAGAGGTTCCTAGAGAGCTTTTTGACTTGGACTTGTTAGCCCCCCTATGAAATTTTTGACAAGAAAATAGGGGGCTAAATCATTGTTGAGTCTTCAAGGAATGCATTTCCTCTGAAAACACAGTCTCCTTGAAGCCTCCATGTGCCTTTCATCCTTTGATGAAATCCCCTCTGCTGATTCCCCTTTTGAAGCCTCTCTACTATGTGGAGAAATGCCCAAAGGCCCCATTTTTCCCTCTTATTTCATCCCCCTTGTCTTCCCCTTCTATTTCCCTTCTTACCCTTCATTTCCCCCTAAAAATCCCCTTTAAATTTCCCCCCTAACCTTTGTTGGCCTTCTTCCCCCTTTACTTCCCTACCGTTCCTCCACTTAGGCCTAAAAAATGCTTCAAAATACGGAAAAACCATGTTATAAGGCCTAAGAACCCTTCTACTTAGCCCCCGCACCCTTTCCGTCCATATACCCAAGCGCTGTGACCATCCCTTAATCCTCCGAGAGCTTAAATCCTCCTAAACCTTTTCCACGCCAGAAAACCGTTCAAAACCTTCGAAAATGCGCAGTTAACGGTTTTAATATTTTGTGTTTGATCAGCAGATCTCCGCCGTCCGATTACAAGCCGAATCCACGGCGCGGAGCACTCCCGGAATCTGTGGTCCCTGCCTGCCTGACGTCATGCCTCCAAAACACGTGGTAAATCCCGCATCGCCCGTCTGCAACAGGCGGTTTTCCGCAAAAGCCAGCGATCCCACTCATTAACTGACACGCGTCCCTTGTACGAAAATGAAACCGCTCATCGCCCGCGCGTTATTGTTCGGTCGATGGATGCCCAGCGGAATTTATATGAGCCGTCAGATCTTAAATCACTTATCCAACGTCGCTTATTCATCAAATCTGCGCGATGTTTAAACTGTTGTCTCCCGCCCCCATGGCCCGCATCTGCTGCTCCCCGCCGTCGATCTTCCCCTGATCGACGGTCCAGATCTTTCCCCGCGTCGTTGACCATGCTGCTGTCCCTAGGCCGCCACGTCGTCCATCCACCTTTGTTCGTCTCGCCACGTCAGCACCACATGCATCCCCGTACATTCTCTCATTCCACTCCGTACAAGCACCCAAAGTTCATCTGTTTAATGTTTTCCATATGTTTTCGCTCTCTGAATCATTAACTCTCCGCCAGAGCTCAGTTCATCGTTTTTTCGTGTTCTCTCCCCAAGCCTCCGTCTGCATGGCTATTTTTTACGTTCGCATTTTGTTCCCGTCACTGCCATCATCCACTGTCGTGTTTTTCCTCACCGTTTGTTGTTTTGCAGGGGTTCCAAGGGTTGAAGACCGCCATGGTTTTACATGGCAAGCTGCGCTGTCAATATTTAATCCAGGGGTTGATAATGTTATGAAATGGTCAAAAAAAGCGGCCAGGAGGATTTTCATCAAGGACAGAAGATAGATTTCGAGCACTGAAATCTTTCAGCGCCATTAAAAGCCCGAGCTACCCTGTCAGAAACAAATGAAGCGGCAAAGTGTATCAGCACAGAACAAAAGGGAGATTGGAGCTGGTTTATGAAGGCCTTTAGCTTTAATCTGGGTTTAAAGAGGCAAAACAAGCAGATCATAGACCCTGAGGATCAATCAAAAGATCCTGAGTGCGGACAAATGTAACATCAGGGTTTCCATCAGCAGAATGTTTTTATTCTTCGAGTACATGGCACCCAAACAACTTTATCACGCACCATGACTATGAAGAGTTCTCCGCCGGACCGCAGTTCAAAACCACCGGAGGATTTATGAGACAGACCTACCTATCAGTTCACTTTATTTCTGTTTAAATCGCCTAGAGTACCACGAGCCCAAAATGTCAAGATCAAATCTGAAGCAGATCGTTCTCTCACTAAGAAGGTGAGCGAAAATAAATATGCAGCATTATCAAGCAGGATGGGCTTCGACCCTACATTCATTATTGTGTTTAAGGATACATTTAATTGGCACCTACCTCCTCAGTCAATCTTGGGATCATCTTTTGCTATAAAGCACCGCAAGAAACATTGTAATGGTGGTTGTTGCCTTGCTGGGCGTCCGTTGTTAGAGGGATTCAGTTTGACTGTTAGAATAGTCTTGGGAGGAAGTTGCAGAGTAGTTTGTATGTAATAGGCTGGGAGGAGAAGTTAGGACTGTATTAGCCATTGAGCCATATTTTACATGACTGGTTTTGCATCAATTAATCAAAGCACATTTCACAGGATCCTGATCTATTACTATGGGTGATGTTTTCTTACTCTGTTTATTACATTTCCATATTGTTTCATGTTCTTCTGGTAGGCATCAAAATAATGGTATAGGATTCACCCTTGTTAGGTGCCCTATGCTGTCTGCTCTCCCTACCTTTATGTTTTCTGCTCCATGTGCTATCTAAGATTTAATTCGTGGGTTTAACCAGTACAGCGGATGTTATTGTCTGCTGGCTGATGTATGAACTTGGGGGTTTGCCTCTTAGATGTTTCTTTGTGATCTTATCTATGTTTCTCCCTTCGAGTATGTCCAAGCAGGTCTGGAGTTAAATGACCTCTGACCTGATCTATAGACAGAAATCTGGTTGTTCTCCTTCTTTCACTTTCCTTCCTTAATGTTCCACTCCACTCTCTAATCGAAAGATCCTTTAGTATTAGATGACATGCCCTTTGAAAGCCTTAGCTAGTGGATGCAAGTAATTTTCCTATCATGACTCCATAGCCCAATGGATGGCACTGTCTTGGCCTATCCTCTTTGCTGAAGCCTCCTGCTGTTTTGTCTCCTTTCTCTCATTACTTTCCCAGTCTATGATCTCCTGACCAACCCAGCAACCCTTCAGCCAAATAATTTAAAACCCCCCTTTGTGCTTCATAACTAGCCTAACATTTCAATCTGAGCTTTCAAAGATTTATCATTCTTTGCTCTATTTGGAGAGATCCCTCTCCGGGCCCAGGAGGGCTAGATCCTAGGGCCCCAAAGTGGTTTGATGTTGTCTCATCTTTTGGTATTGCCAAATCTGCCAAAACATGGGAACCCCAACATAATGGTGACTCCACTGGGGAAAATCTGAGAGTCAAGAACTGCTGATAGCTAGTTTATTTCCCATTGTCGTCACCAACATAATGGCGACTCCACTGGGGAGCAGATCAATCAGCTTTGATTTGGTAAACCACTGTGGTGGACAGTAAGTTGTGAATCATCCATCTGGCGACTCCACGATTCTGGAATGATAAAACACTCCACTGGTAATCAGCTGGCCACTGATTATTTTTGTTTTCACATAAGACTCCATTGGGAGACCATGTCGCAGTAAAACATCATCCATGCCAAAGATCCAGTCACTTCGCTAATGGAAGACTCTGAACAATTTGCAGAAATAGATCCAAGCCTCATAGTAGAGTTTCAGCATGGAGTAGCAAGTGTACTGGCAGAAATTGAAGGGGAGGACCTTCCAAAGGTTGTCCCTATTGGCTCTGCACTCAATCACCTACCTACGCTTAAGAAGATGTTTCTTGATTTGGTGGTTGACAGATATGAAGCTGAGCTCGAACTTTTAAACTCACAAGAGATATCCTACGAGTTCAGAGACCCGAGGGCCTTTTTGGAAAGTCTCCCGCCCCCTAAAAGAGAAGAAATTCCGCTGCTCTTCGAAATACAAGAAGAAGAAGACCCGGTTTTCATAAGCCACACTGAAGATGCAGTGGAAAGTGCAATAAGCGACGCTGCCCGGGACATAGACAGCCTACCAATCATGGCAGGCCAAAAGGAAGAAAGCATACATCAAGTGTTCATTGATCCTGTGGCAGAATACATGGAGGCCCTGATATGCTCGAACACTCCAGCCTTGATCCTCAGCACGGGCCAGATTCATCAGGAATGGTCACTACTGATGGTGACCACAGTTTTGAAGAACCACAAGCAGAGCACCCTGTGGTTATCTCTGACAGGCAGCCAGTGCTCATATCTTTTTTCACTACTACTTGACTGGCTGTATTGGCTTTATCATATCACCTAGAACATCAGAGATTTCCAGTTAGAGTAGAGTAGGTAGGAAGCTCAATAAAGCTGAGCCCATGAGCAAGTAGATTAGTTGTTTCATTTTCTGTCTTAGAATGTAGAAAAGGAACCTGTTGGACAGTTTAATCCCAACAGGTAGTAGGTTAGGTAGAGAAACATATGAGACCAACAGTCTAACCTGGTCTCATGGAGTAATAAGGGTAGAAGTAGATTAAGTTTATTTTTACTGTTTGTAAAATTTAATGATGTAAAGGGTCTGCAAGTCCAAATGCACCCAAGAAGAAAAAATGATAGGACTATAATGTGGGTAGGTAGTTTTTTGGAGAATTTTAATGCTGATATGTTGTCTTCATGAGTTGTGGCAGCTGATCAAGGAAAGAAAAGGATGGTTCAAGCAGCAGGCATCTAGCCTACACCAAGAGATCATTTTCTGAATTCTTGACTCCTTCAAGAAGAAGCCATCCCCATGTGGAGCCACTGTTAGCCCCCCTATGAAATTTTTGACAAGCAAATAGGGGGCTAAATCATTGTTGAGTCTTCAAGGAATGCATTTCCTCTGAAAACATAGTCTCCTTGAAGCCTCCATGTGCCTTTCGTCCTTTGATGAAATCCCCTCTGCTGATTCCCCTTTTGAAGCCTCTCTACTATGTGGAGAAATTCCCAAAGGCCCACGTTTTCCCTCTTATTTCATCCCCCTTGTCTTCCCCTTCTATTTCCCTTCTTACCCTTCATTTCCCCCTAAAAATCCCATTTAAATTCCCCCCCTAACCTTTGTTGGCCTTCTTCCCCCTTTACTTCCCTACCGTTCCTCCATTTAGGCCTAAAAAATGCTTCAAAATATGGAAAAACCATGTTATAAGGCCTAAGCCCCCTTCTACTTAGCCCCCGCACCCTTTCCGTCCATATACCCAAGCGCTGTGACCATCCCTTAATCCTCCGGGAGCTTAAATCCTCCTAAACCTTTTCCGCGCCAGAAAACCGTTCAAAACCTTCGAAAATGCGCAGTTAACGGTTTTAATATTTTGTGTTTGATCAGCAGATCTCCGCCGTCCGATTGCAAGCCGAATCCACGGCGCGGAGTGCTCCCAGAATCTGTGGTCCCCGCCTACCTGACGTCACGCCTCCAAACCATGTGGTAAATCCCGTACCGCCCGTCTGCAACAGGCGGTTTTCCGCAAAAGCCAGCGATCCCACTCATTAACTGACACGCGTCCCTTGTACGAAAATGAAACCGCTCATCGCCCGCGCGTTATTGTTCAGTCGATGGACGCCCAGCGGAATTTATATGAGCCGTCAGATCTTAAAGCACTTATCCAATGGCGCTTATTCATCAAATCTGCGCGATGTTTAAACTGTTGTCTCCCGCCCCCATGGCCCGCATCTGCTGCTCCCCGCCGTCGATCTTCCCCCGATCGATGGTCCAGATCTTTCCCCGCGTCGTTGACCATGATGCTGTCCCCAGGCCGCCACGTCGTCTATCCACCTTTGTTTGTCTCGCCACGTCAGCAGCACATGCATCCCCGTACAGTCTCTCATTCCACTCCGTAAAAGCGCCCAAAGTTCGTGTTTTTAATGTTTTCCATATGTTTTCCCTCTCTGAATCATTAACTCTCCTCCAGAGCTTAGTTCATCGTTTTTTCGTGTTCTCTCCCCAAGCCTCCGTCTGCATGGTTGTTTTTTACGTTCGCATTTTGTTCCCGCCACTGTCGTGTTTTTCCTCACCGTTTGTTGTTTTGCAGGGGTTCCAAGGGTTGAAGACCGCCATGGTTTTACATGGCAAGCTGCGCTGTCAATATTTAATCCAGGGGTTGATAATGTTATGAAATGGTCAAAAAAAGTGGCCAGGAGGATTTTCATCAAGGACAGAAGATAGATTTCGAGCACTGAAATCTTTCAGCACCATTAAAAGCCCGAGCTACCCTGTCAGAAACAAACGAAGCGGCAAAGTGTATCAGCACAGAACAAAAGGGAGATTTGAGCTGGTTTATGAAGGCCTTTAGCTTTAATCCGGGTTTAAAGAGGCAAAACAAGCAGATCACAGACCCCGAGGATCAATTAAAAGATCCTGAGCACAGACAAAGGTAACATCAGGGTTTCCATCAGTAGAATGTTTTTATTCTTTGAGTACATGGCACCCAAACAGCTTTATCACGCACCATGACTATGAAGAGTTCTTCGCCGGACCGCAGTTTAAAACCACTGGAGGATTTATGAGACAGACCTACCTATCAGTTCACTTTATTTCTGTTTAAATCGCCTAGAGTACCACGAGCCCAAAATGTCAAGATCAAATCTGAAGCAGATCGTTCTCTCACTAAGAAGGTGAGCGAAAATAAATATGCGGCATTATCAAGCAGGATGGGCCTCGGCCCTACATTCATTACTGTGTTTAAGGATACATTTAATTGGCACCTACCTCCTCAGTCGATCTTGGGATCATCTTTTGCTATAAAGCACAGCAAGAAACATTGTAATGGTGGTTGTTGCCTTGCTGGGCGTCCGCTGTTAGAGGGATTCAGTTTGACTGTTAGAACAGTCTTGGGAGGAAGTTGCAGAGTAGTTTGTATGTAATAGGCTAGGAGGAGAAGTTAAGACTGTATTAGCCATTGAGCCATATTGTACATGACTGGTTTTGCATCAATTAATCAAAGCACATTTCACAGGATCCTGATCTATTACTATGGGTGATGTTTTCTTACTCTGTTTATTACATTTCCATATTGTTTCATGTTCTTCTGGTAGGCATCAAAATAATGGTATAGGATTCACCCTTGTTAGGTGCCCTATGCTGTCTGCTCTCCCTACCTTTATGTTTTCTGCTGCATGTGCTATCTAAGAGTTAATTCGTGGGTTTAACCAGCGCAGCGGATGTTATTGCCTGCTGGCTGATGTATGAACTTGGGGGTTTGCCTCTTAGATGTTTCTTTGTGATCTTATCTATGTTTCTCCCTTCGAGTATGTCCAAGCAGGTCTGGAGTTAAATGACCTCTGACCTGATCTATAGACAGAAATCTAGTTGTTCTCCTTCTTTCACTTTCCTTCCTTAATGTTCCACTCCACTCTCTAATCGAAAGATCCTTTAGTATTAGATGAAATGCCCTTTGAAAGCCTTGGCTAGTGGATGCAAGTAATTTTCCTATCATGACTCCATAGCCCAATGGATGGCACTGTCTTGGCCTATCCTCTTTGCTGAAGCCTCCTGCTGTTTTGTCTCCTTTCTCTCATTACTTTTCCAGTCTATGATCTCCTGACCAACCCAGCAACCCTTCAGCCAAATCATTTAAAACCCCCCTTTGTGCTTCATAACTAGCCTAACATTTCAATCTGAGCTTTCAAAGATTTATCATTCTTTGCTCTATTTGGAGAGATCCCTCTCCGGGCCCAGGAGGGCTAGATCCTAGGGCCCCAAAGTGGTTTGATGTTGTCTCATCTTTTGGTATTGCCAAATCTGCCAAAACATGGGAACCCCAACAGGACTTCTTCACTTGAGAGATAAAAGAGATTGGGAGACTGAGGAGGGCTTTGTACAACCGATGGTTGTAATCCTCCTTCTTTCAAAATCAATAGAACTGTGTTCGTTTTGTCCATTCAATGCTTTATATTGTCATTATTGTTTGAACATTTACATAGTATGATATGAATGGCTCAGATGTGTATAATTTAGAAGTTCATTATATATTGACTTGATTGCTAGGATATATTTTATGTTAGAAATTACACGGGTGCTTTGACTGATTGCAGGACTAAGATTTGGAGCTAGTGAAGAAGGACTCTTGTTTCGCTGCCTAGCGCTCTCCAAGGGACTCCAATATTGTCAAAGAGGTAATTCTCTATCGCATTCCATCAAGTTATTTTAAGTTAATATGAACATGTTCATGCCATCTTTGTGAACAACACAACTAATCTTACTGTCTGCCTTAGGCACCGGAAAGCCCTGAGAGGGATATTCGAAAACCAACAACCCAAGCAGTTTACCCTATAGCAGAATTGGCGACTCCGGTGGGGAGTTTCCCCATAGTTTCTGGACTATTTCTTCCCTCCTCTCTTCTTTCCTCTATTCACAGACCCTTCCGACCATTTTTGATGCCCAGTAGACATATCAAACGTTCACAGAGTTCAATCCTGTTTCTGTTTGACCAACTGAAGAAATTTTCCCTAGCTAAAGCTACCTCTGTAGGTTTTCTAGTGCATTATAATGTTGTCTCTGATTAAATACAGTGTGTTAGTCACTATCTTTACTCACAAACAGAGCATTACTCAACCAAAACCTTCCTGTTCACTGCGGTGATGGTGTTTTAGTTGCAGAGTTGTTTGGCCATCAGTACCTTTTGCTGACTGAATCCCTGTGCTTGTCTGCTAAGCTGGCAGTTATATTTGTTTCTCTTGTTTGAAAATTCAGTGTCCAAAGAATTTAATTTTTAAGATAATTTTTTTTTTTATTATTATTTTTCTACATCTAGCTGAGTTTATTCTGAAATTTTCAGTTCATAGACTGTTTAAAAGAGGTAGATAGAAGTCTGAATCTTTAAAATTTGAACTGTGCTATTTGAATGTTAGTGCATGGATGTTGAAAAGAAACCTCTCCCTATAGAAACACTTTTCATCGAATTTAATATCTAGAGCATGTTTTGCATGGTTTCTTGAGTCAGAGTCTCATCACATTTCATATGTCCACTCCCCCTCCGCAAGAATAATAATCAAGTACACTAAGAATAAAGTGATAATAAAATATTTCAACTCTTTTTTGAGCTCACACAAACAGTAGTTCAGGCTAGGATCTTGGGTTAGGACAGTGAGAAAACTACCCAAGATCTCAAAACTTGAAACTAGAGTCATTAACGAGAAAAATCCTACTGCACTCATATTATCGGGACCGTTCCTTTACCGGAGCTCAGCGCGAGACAACACTTGGGTGCAGAAGAAGGTAGCCCGCCTTCGACTGCATCCTATGGGTGTGTTATATATGTGGTTCCCTTCGGGGATGTCGAAACTAGATCGGGGATCTAGGTATTTTGCCCATATAGCACACTGTCCTTGACCGTGGACCCCCCTGATGATGTCTGTGATTTGAGGTATCTTTAGTGGCCATAATTTTTAGGGACTTACACAAGGTGACTGGGACGGGCTGTCCTGGTACCTGAAATAGATGGACCCACTCTGTCTTCAGTATTGAGGAGGGTACTCATCTTCACGAGAGTGCTTACACCTATCGTCTGAGGTTCGGGTGAAGCTCTAGAGTGACCATAACTGTACTTTTGACCAACCCTCTCTGTATACTATTGTGATACTGGATTTCATCACCAGCGAACGATAATACTCAGACAGGGCACCCTATTCTAGCTGCTTGCTGATTGATTTTGGAGAGTCCTTTTTTATTTTTTAGGTGTGTGGTTACTATCACTGAGACTTTATAATACATCCCAGTTTATTAAAATTTGTTAAAATTAAGCAGGTCACCGTGGCGTCCCCCGACCCATGCTGTCTATCTAGACGACGACAAGGTCTACCTCCTCTAACCATTGAGGAAGAACTGAACCTTGGTGAACCCGTGCCTTCTACGGAAGAGCAGTCTCCACTGACTAATCTTGATTGTCACATAGCCTCATATCATCCGGAATTTCCAGAGGACCCTTTCATTGAAGGGGTTGTACCTCATTACAATCCTCTACTCACTGATCCATTGGGGCTTGTGATAATTCAGATTCCACCATGCCAAGATATGTCTTCGGCCGCACAAACATCCATTTCACCACCAGCATCCACAGGGTCGATACCAATGGCAACCATCCCAGGTTTTCCACCATCCTCCCCGTCGGTGGTCAGTTCTATGCCATCACTGGGTAACCCTAGTAGTCAACATATACCTACTCCCAACCCTACGATCATCACAACTATCAGTAACTTACTGAATCCTTCGGCATCTACTTCTACTGTGACCATGTTGGGACCCACGGTAGGTCCTCCCACAAGTATGACTACTTCGGTACCTTTTAGTAACCCTTTCGGTTGGAACCCTCTGCTAAGTTCAAACCCCTTGGCCACTATACCAGGGGGCAGTGTCACCAGCACTCAGATAGCAGGGAACATTTCACTTCCTCTGCAATCCTTAGGACAAATAAGACAACCTATTGTTAATACTCTTCCCTTAAGTGGTTCAAATATAGGTGTAGGGTCTATGCCGTTGCCAAACTATGCAAGTAGTAGCATGCCTCCACGTAACTCTATTGCATCCATTTGGACTAACCAACCCAAACCTCCATCTGGAATGGGAGGGCACTTTTATACTGGGGGAAACCAACCGTTTGCCCCGCAATACAACATGCCCTATGGACAACAACTGTATGTCCCTACTCCTCTGCCTATAGGAAGTTTTTACCAAAGTCCCACTTATCCTCCTGGTAACACATTGATGGGTGGACCCTATGGTCTAAATAGTCAGCCCATACTACCTTGGTTATATTCGGGGGCAAATCCACAATTTCCATTTTTGGCAGCTTTGGACATCCCTGATATCCATAAACTGACTAATTACCCCATCAATCACAACTCGCATTGGCCTCCTGTACCGCATAAGATTCCTTCTGATATCCCGAAGTTCGACGGGAAACAAGGGGATGACCCAGCCACACACATCACTACCTTTCACCTATGGTCTATATCCAATTCCATGGTGGATGATAGTGTCCGGCTTCGAATCTTTCCCCGCACCCTCACAGGCAATGCCGCCAAGTGGTACATAGAATTGCCACACCCCACCATCAATACTTTTGGCGCTTTAGCAACGGAGTTCCTAAAGAACTTCCAATTACCAGTTAGTGTAGAAACCAGAACGGAATTGTTAACATCATTACGCCAAGACATTTCCACCCACATCTCTGATCATATTCATGAATGGAGACGTCAAAGGGGGTTAGTAAAAGCGCCAATCCCGGATCATCTCTTAGCCAATTGGTTTTGCAAGTCTCTTTTACCCCACATCTCTAAAGACATTGGCCTTTCGGGTGCGGTTACAGAAGATCAATGTATTCGACATGCCCAGCACTTGCATTTAATCTATTCACAATCTGGCACGCTATACGATCTGCTCCCCCATGCCCCTGGTAACCCAAATCCTCTGGCCACTTAGAAAACCGGAGCACATGCCGACGGTCTCGTTGGCACAATCTCCAGTGTGGACACAAAGCAGTCTCGGGGGCAAACCTCCCAGCCATCTTCGACTGCCACCACCCCTCACCAAACGACTACTCTTCCTACCGCTGAGGTGAATTCTGTGCAAACCTCACAAAAGACTAGCAGGAAAAATAAGAAGAACAAGAAAAAGATGTCTTCTTCAGAAGAGCAGTCGGATAATCAGAATAACCCTAATCAGAAAAACGCTGCCAAAAATGACAAAGGGAAGGATAAACCCATGAAATTTCCTTGCAAAATCTGTGCGGAGGACCACTTGACATACAAATGTCCTCGGTTGCATGAATGCACCAATTTTATTGCCAACAAGGATTCTGGGCGAACACCTGCCATTCTTCATAATCCTTTCCCTAATCAACAACAGCAACATCAACACATGGTTGACAATCCGCCACAACCCCATCAATGGGGAAATGGTGGTTCACATCCTTTCGGCGAAGGACCATCTGCCATTTATGGCATTGAGAGTGCTGAGCTTCAAACTCGAGCCAAGCTTTATGGAAATCCTACCATAGATGCTCAAGAACCTGGTACTAGTTCAAATCCACCGCCGACAAATGATTTGCATATCGAACGGCCTACTGCTGACCTTGTGATTCGTCCCCCCAAAGGGACACTTTGATGCACGACTCATAACACCTCTACACGTGTATCCCAAAACTACAACATTGTAGAATATTTGGCACAGGCACCGTCAGCTATGTCTGCTCTCAAAGTATTACAAACCTGCCCAGCACAAAGGAAAGCCTTGCTTTCGGCCATTGGTGGAATAGACCCCCAGGATTCCATGCTAGTTATCTTTGATATGGAAAAGGCTAAACCTCACCTCTCACACCAACTCCAGGTGCAGTTTGTGTCGAAAGGGAGACCAATCCATCGCACTGTCATAGATGAAGGTGCTTCGACCTGCGTTATGTCACAAGCTTGCTGGCTCAATTTAGGCTCTCCTACCCTCACCCCACCATCGAATTCCCTCAAAGCCTTCAATGGCGACACTTTCCTCCCAAAAGGTTACCTTGCTAGCTTTCCCATCACTCTGAGTGGGAAAACGGTAAATGTGGACGTAGAAGTCGTAGAGCGCCATCTAGACTATAATCTATTGCTTGGTCGCAGTTGGTCTTATGTCATGACTGCCATCGTGTCTTCGGTCTTTCGACTCATCCTATTTCCATTGGATGGGAAAATAGTCACAGTGGATCAGTTATCCTTCTGCACCCCTGATTATGCCACGTTACCAAGTAGCACTGTACCCCTAATAGGAGGCTTTTCTGACTCTTATGTCAGTATCAGTACCGGTCTTCTGAAGGCATCATCCCTACTAGGTTGTTTTCCTCTCAGGCTGCCACAGATCCCAAACACGGTTGCAATGATATCCACCACTTTGGATGGCTCTATCGACCCATGGATCATCCCGGCACCTTCAGACATTGATTCCTATGGAGATCAGATGCTGCTTTCGCCGGCCGAGTTGGCTTATCAAGCCATCCAAACCACATCTGAACCCTCCACTGCTATGGTTTCGACCTGTTGTAGCCTCTACAACACCCTCCAAAAATACAAAAATAATAACACACACTTCAAAATTTTTGGAGCCCCTTTGAAACTAGAAAGAAAAAACTAAGTAAAAGTTTTCAAGTGCAAGTCGCTAAGTCGCGAAACCATACTTTAAGACAATTGCGACCCCTGCGACCTATGCGACCCCGCGACCTTAAAGGTCGCCAGGTCGCCAAGTCGCAGGTTTCGTGATTAAGGAAAGTTGTGACTCGTGCGACCTGTGCGACCCAGCGACCTAGGGGTCGCTAGGTCGCCAGGTCACAATATCGCAAGGAGAAGTAATTAAAGAAGTTTTCGACTCAGCGACCTTGCGACCCAGCGACCTTAGGGTCGCTAGGTCGCAAGGTCGCATATTCCATAAACTCTACCACTTGCGACCTCATTAAGTGCTCGCACGTGCGACCCTTTTTAAAAGGGCAGGTCGCTAGGTCGCATTTGTCACTTGCAGCGAAAATTTAGAAAGTGCTCTGACAAGTCGGCTGGCGCGCTTTCTCCCGGGTAAGTTGCTATTTCCTCTCTGTGTTTCCTTCATGAGCATTTCTTTCCCAAATCTGGCCTCCGCATTGTCTTAAATACCTACTGGGGAGGCTGTAGGGTTTTTCTGGTGAGTTTTTATGATTTTTTGTTCTCTTGTTATCCCCATAAACCCCAGGGTCACATTTTCTTGTCCAGCCCCTCATGGCTTCATCCTATTCTGAGCCTGGACCCCTTCCAGTCTTGTATGCTAACCGTTAGGAAAGAAATCAACCCCAAGCCGTGCGCGTTCGAAAACCCCGGCAGGCCCTTGCACGGCCTGCGACCCAGCGACCTAGTCACAAGGTCGCAAAGTCGCGCAATCTTCTGTTGGGAGGGTTAGCGACCCTTGCGACCCTGCGACCTGGTCGCGAGGTCGCAAGGTCGCATATGAGTTCTTCTTCTAAATCAGCGACCCTGTGACCCCAAGAGAACAGTTAATTGAATTCTGCATGTATAGACTGTATTTAGCTCATTATCATTATGTCCTTCTCTTCTTGGGATTCTTTCCTGAATGCAACAGGTGAATTTGGAACAGACACGATACCGGTCCTCTCTGACTCTAGCGACATGGCGCCCCCAGTGTCCCGAAAGAAAAGCAAGCAGGTGGTGGAGGAATAATCAGACACAGACATGCAAACATCTCCTCCACCAATATACAGAGATACCCTTTGCACCTTCGCAAAAGGGGACAGCCTGAGATGGTATGAATTATACCACAAGTTCGCTATACCAGAAGATGATTTTCCATAAGATCTCTCGGACCAGGAAGTATACCTAAAGGTCAAGAGATCCAAATTACATCTAGCAGGGGCACATCCAGCCATCTTCCCGTGCTCAGAAATATTAGATTGGATCATACAGAAAATGGATCCCCGGAGGTTCGTAATCCAAGATAGCGAAGGTAAAGCTTTCGCAACGTTGGAGGGCTCAGACACCTAGGTCTACTACTCGCTGCCCTAACCAGAGGAAAACTTTACCCCGAGATGGGCTTCTACCCATGAAGTACCTGTGGTTGATACAATCAGGAAATGGTGGGCGGAACCGGACAAATTTAAAGTCAAGAAAGACCAGGAGTACCCGGTGGCTGGTCTAAGGAAAGTGTATAAATTAGTGGCCGCCATGCTCTGCAGATTGTATGGACGTCCGGATGCCACCACCTTCAACGGTGCATGGGCGACCATAATGGAATATGTAACGGGGCATGGCACTCGTTTCAACTGGGCTGGTATATTAATGGGCTCAATGCAAACAAATTTGGCTTCGGCTTTAGCCCCAGATGAAGGAACGCCGTCAGAATTTTATATGGCTTCATATCTATTAGATGCTGTCAATGGCCGACTGCATTTTGAGGGATGGCCACATAACTACGACTCCGAAAAAACTCAAGCAATCCATTTGCAGACCAAGGTATTCTAGGAATCCAGGTACAAGTCAGATATTGAGCAAATCTCTCAGATATTCATTCCCGCCCTTTACGTGAAGCTATTTGGGCAAGACACCCCCTGTATGTCTTGGCGAGCGATGGAGACACTAGGTCAGGTGGCGCACTGGTTTCCATTCGCTGAATATACAATCATCCGAGTATTTGGTACATTCAAAGCACCACATGCTCTGCCTAGGTTTATTACCGACAAGGTGCTTATGCAGGAGGTATGCTTCCAGATGACCTCGGGTTTCTCCAGTGTCCTTTCCAAAGGAAAGAAGAAACCTTGGCCCGATCTGCCCCTCACCATTGGTGCTTATACAGTCAAGGACTTCAGATAAGTAGGGGCTGAAGGGGAAGAGATAAAAGGTTATCACTTTAGAAATCTGGATTACCGAACATATGACCCGGTCAAGATAGTTCCTGAGCACTGTAAGAGGGCCAAGTTTAAATGGAGTTATCGGCATGTCGAGCGCCCGTGAGAGGACGAAAAGCAGCGGTACAACGCGAGACGAGGCAACTAGCTCAGGGATTGACTACGGCCAGAAGAAGATCACGAGTTTAGAAAACGGGAAGCCATAAACTGAGGCTCTTCTTCCTCGAATGAAAGCAGGACCGATACGGGGCACGACACTTCGGATCGGCTGAAACGAGAATCCAAGCCAGAAGGAAGAAGAAAGAAAATGAAGGAGGATGAAGAGAAACGTAGAAAAGATGCAAAGACGAGCGCAGAAAAAGAAGGGAGCAGTGAGAGAAAGGAAGGCAGGAAAAAGGAAGCACAGTGGTGTGTGAGAACAAGCTGCAAGAAGACCGAGCAAAGTTGATCGTCAAGAAGCGGATAGTGCCTTGTGAAGAAAAAGAAAAGCTGAGAGAGAAGCAGAGGCAGAGTCAGAACGCAGGAAGAAGGAGGAACATGACAAGGCAGAAACCGAGCGCCAGCAAAAGGAAAAGGGAAAAGGACAAACGCAGGATAAAGAGGATGAACTGATAGATGATATCGACATATCTCCCCTGGAGATTCCTTCAAGTGGCAAGAAAAGCATCATCCCTGATGACGATTTCCCCGGGGAACAAGAGGAAGAGGTCTTCGACTTGACTAGATTGACATTTGACCAGTTCTCTTTCAAAATACGGCAAGAGAGAAGAAAGTCCTTGGCACAAAGCCATCCCGCCATATCTACGGTCGCCACTAAAAAGGACATCGTCTCGGATACCAGGACTAACCCGGTAATGATAGCATCAGCAGGCACCGCTTTTGCTGCGGCCACAGAGGAAAATGTCACTAGAATGAGCAGGGAGATTATTTCCCTACAAAACAGGCTAAAAGCAGCGGAACAGGAGAAATCAATACTGGAGAGTGAGATGCGACAGCTCCAAGGTAAGCCTTCCCAAGTCAATGAGGTCCCACTGGCGGTCATGAAAGAGTGTGATGTGTTGGAAATGACCATGAGGCAAGTTTATAGGGAAATGCTCACCCTAAAACAAACAGTGGCCCTGTTGGCAGAGGCACGAGCGGAAACCAAACAGAAGCATGAGCAGCTCAGGGAAGCCTCGGTAGCTTTAGACAAAATGATAAACTGGACAGCGCAGTACCAGCAAGCTCCCGAAAATGTGCCTAGGAAGGATTGGGGTCACACACAAGATGCCAAAGTACAAATCCGGATGAAGATGCAGTCCAAAGGCAAGATGGCCAAAGACTTGGACAAAGTGGTGTCTGCATATAATCACCTGATCAGTGGTATAGACTCCATGAAAGCTCTTCATCACATTCCGTCGTTAGGGGCACTGGATGAAACTAAAGACTGGGAGCAGGTAGATCAGGAAATTCAGTCTTTTCTGCAACCCGTGAGACAAGCTGCTGCCGCACCAGAATTTGAGGCATCACAAGAGAACCTAAATCGGTTGCTTGTCACTCCAGTACAAATCTATACCAAGCTTGCCTCCCTCTCAATCCAGATCTCTCAGAAGAAGGAGACTCTAATACCAAATGTCCTGGAATGTATGGATCGAATAAAAGAGGAAACCCCTCTTGTCGCCCCTATAGCAGTGGATTACCAGACTTGGCGAGATTTCCTCAAAGGCAAGAAAGTTGACACTCCAGAAACCTCAATCACACAACCACGTCCATAGCTAAGCTTTTTCAGGCGCAAGTCGCAACCGTCCCCAGGTCGCAGGTCGTACCGGCACCCAGGTCGCAGGTCGCACCGGCACCCAAGTTGCAGGTCGCATGTTCGGCAAAGGTCGCAGGGAAGCTGAACCGTCGGGAAGTTGAAGCGTCAGAAAGCCTAAAGGGCGTTTCTTGAATCTATAAATACCCCTGCGGGGCACATAGTTAGGGGCTTCTCTTGGGTGGATTGAAGAGCAATATTGCATTGTAATTGAAGAATCATACTCTTGACATATGTAATACAAATACTTGTTAAAATCCCTTTGATTGGATGATGTGTTTAGATGTGACAACACTGTGTGTATTCTGCGTACAGTTTCAGAATATCGTTTGATTAATGAACCTGTGTTATTGATAGTATCATTCATGCCCCATAGCTATCTGTGATTGTGTTGATGATGCTCAAGTTTACTATCTACTCTTATGATGAATGTTAATGAACTGTTTTATTAGCATTTCGTTATATCTTTCGGAAAGTTAAGGGATATTCTTGCCATAAAGAACTGTTTCTTTGGTGGTCAGATTATCCTGCATGCATACCCCATAGATGTGTTGCTAACGATACTTCCTGGGTGTATGCATTCTGTCTATTACCTTGCTACGCACAGTGTCATTTATTGGTTTGATACATCAGTCATGTATTCTGTATCATGTGAATAAGTGTATGTTTGCAGTTTCAATCAGGTTGCCAGAGACCGAAGAGATAGTCATTTAAGCGGTAGCCGGACCCACACCCCGGACGGGATCCCTACTCCAAACGGTTCAAAGTCTAATTGGGACTTTCTACCGGGGAGATCCCCTACTGTTGGCCGGACATATTTTCCCGTCAACAGATTTGGCGCTAGAAGGAGGGCCTGAACCTCCGAGCATACAACTGACATTCCGTTACAAACTCCCCACCGGGAGGTCATAAATAACGAACCTCATCTTCCCCCCTTAGAAGATATTCCAAGGGAGGAGGCTCGATATTTTGAAATCACAAACGAACAGTTGAGATCCTTACGCCCAGTCGCCCGCAATCTCGTCAGGGATTTACGGTATGCTCCAATCATGGAATTCCTAGCCCACACTAGGACCCCAGCTGAAAACGTCACTCGTAATGGCGTGCTAGTCAGCACCATACCTGAACTTGTGAATTCCATGATTGAAGACCTCGGGCGGGTTGTCCAAGAAAATGACCCCATTCTCCAAGATAGTGAAGGTTTCCCTGATACAGAACCTTTCCCCGAACCTCAGCCTGACTTACATCAGTGGAACAACAACCAAGTGTATTCTCCACCAGAAGAAGGAGAAGGGGGTCGAAGAATTGAAAGAGAAGGTAACACAGCCCGAATAAATGCGGAGGAAGGAAATAGGCCTCGAAGAAATGAGGGTGGGGTCAACAGGGGTCACGGACGTGGAGGTAGAGGAGATATAGTCCGTGGCCGGAGACACCCACCCAACCATCATCACCACCAAAACCAAAATCGGCCCCCTCCCCACAACTGGGAGTATTTTAGAAACATGAATAACCGTGAAAGACACCGAGATGAACACTCTCGCCATCATGAAGGAGCATCAGTGTCAGGGACGGGAAGTGAGTCCGAGGCAGAAACTCGATATCATCAGCACCCCATGAGGGTGCAGCCTCTAGCCTGGATGGCTCAATCCCCATTGGCTCTTTTAGGTCCTCTCCATGATATGCCTAGACACCCAGAGAAGCATCTTCCTAAGTTCGATCCTGAGAAAGGCACATCAGCGGAAGACCATATTAGTAGTTTCTATCTGTCTCTACAAATCATGAGAGTTCAGTCTGATGATGTCGCATGTAGACTGTTCCCACACACTCTTGTAAACCATGCGGCCACCTGGTATCGTTCCCTACCTAGTGCTTCTATTACATCCTGGGACCAGTTCCGTCGCGTGTTCCTGCAAAAGTTTGCAGAAGATAAAACACCCTCTATGCTCCTCACAGAGTTAAGCACTATCAAGTGTCATAGAAAAGAGAAAGTTAAATACTTTAACCAACGCTTCGCCACAATATTGCAAAAATTTCCTCCAAACTTAGCATTGGACGATTCTATCACCATCGACTACTATACTAAAGCTCTCCCTAGGGATATTGCCGTTTTCGTCAAACGTGAAGCCCACGCTACCCTTACAGCAAATTACGCTGCTGCTCTCGCGGTAGAAAAAGACATGTTGTCGATAGGAGTCATGGACCACGAAGGGAAGGATGATCACAAACCAATCGCTAAAAAAGGTCACTCTTCCACCCCTAATAGAGAGAAAGAAACTTTTGATTTCGAGAGTATGGCCAAGACCCTCAAACTACTAATGAATGAGGTCTCTGACTTGAAGAGAAAAGGCATTGAGACGTCAACTTCTACTAAACCTCCAAAACCCTTTTTCAAGAAAAGTAATCCCAACACCAGCAGACCTCCGTCAAACTCCAGCACCGCTCTCAACGTGGAAGAGATAGGGAAGGATAATTTTTGCTCTTTTCACCAAGCTGCCCACTCTGAAAAAACGTGCCCGCAATGGATTGGCAGCATGACCGCAGTGGTTAACCAACTTTTGGATGACCAAACTCCGGGAAACCAGACAGAGGATGATGTTTCTGATCGAGATGAAGGCTCGCTCCTAGATGGGGAACCAGGAGCCTCGGTTCTAACTTTTGATATAATACGCGGGGGGGAGAGTCTTGTTCCCATTGATATCAACATGGCAGGCAGCCCCAAGGCTCAGCCCACTCGAAATTATAGTCTTAGAAGCAAAGGATCTATCCCCGAACAATCATATGAAGACAAGAAAAGGGCCTTCCTAAGGAAAATACTTCCCCCTGGAAACGAAGGACAAGCTACGCCAGAGAAGCCCACAAATAGTAACAGCAAAGCAAGTCACAAGAGCAAGCTCCCGGTGGAACCCTCGAAAACCACTACCGAACCTAGTCCCCAAACTGATACTAGCTATAACATAGTGGAGGACATGAAAAAGACCAGAGCTAATATCTCACTCTACGAGCTGGCCCGCATCACAAATCAAAAGGAACTTATTTTAAAAGCTTTCGCCAACAACCAAAATACGAAAGCTGTGAGCAACACATCTGCACAAACCAGTCCAGATATCCAATCTATAGTGAACGTTGTCAACGCGAATTCGAGAGGATCCACCCCCCCCATTCCTCTTGTCTTTTGAGATGTTTAATTTCAACGTTCACAATTGTCTCGTTGACTCTGGTGCATCCACGAATGTCATGCCTCTATCTGTGTGCAAGAAACTCAACATCCTCCCAGAGAAAACTGACGCAAAAATCATTCAACTTGACAGATCACAAGTACCAGCCATCGGAGAATTAAACAATGTCATCATCCGCCTCTCATCCGACTCTAGGGTCCATCAATGTATTGATATTGTGGTTGTTGACATCCCTGAAGCCTATGGTGTACTACTTAGCAGGGATTGGTCTAGCAAGTTGCAAGGATACTTTGCCACGGATTGGTCCCACTTATGGCTACCTTACAAGGGGAGAAACAACCAAATCAGAGTCGAAAGTGAACCATACATGAAACACACTGTAACTGATTTGGATGCCACAAATGAACCCATCAGCTTTTCCCAGGAGGAACTTGGTATGTGTTTTCTAGATTCCATTTTTGGATGTTACCAACTTCCTCAGTCTTCAGTAGGCCCTGAAGTCCAATCTGAAATGGGACTCGTTGCATAGGAACAAGCCCAAACTGTCTCACACCAAGCCGAAATTCCTCCGCAATCCACTACCCCCAAGGGTCCGGAAAGTGACATATGGACCTTGTATTACGACGGTTCCAAAAATCTCGATGGTTCTGGCGCTGGCTGCGTTTTGCTTGATCCTCATAAGAATAAATTCTTAATCTCCTGTCGGCTGGAGTTCCAATGCACCAACAACACTGCCGAGTATGAAGCCTTGATCCTTGGGCTTAAAAAGGCGCTGGATTTGAAGGTAAAATGCTTACGGGTCATTGGAGACTCCGAGATTATCACTCGGCAGGTACGCAATACTATTCACTATTTGTCTCCACATTTAAAGGCGTATCAGCAAGAGGTATGGCGATTAATTTCTGCTTTTAACGCTTTTGGAATTAAATCTGTTCTTAGGATGCATAACGCAGCGGCAGATACTCTGGCTAATGCCGCTGCCAGATTTACCCCTTTGAGGGATGGTTTTTCTATTGAAGTTATATATAAACCCTCCGTCCCAGACAATGTCACTAACTTGCGCGTCTTCGATGATGATCAACAGGTGCTGGATTTCATGTGTAACTCAGAGATATTCAAAGACGCTGCTATAGATGAATATGAGCACGACCAAGCTATGCAAAAGGAGTACGAACAAGTCAAAGGAAACCCCATGCCTAAAGGGGTGGTATCACTTGAGAAGCATTTTGATCTGCAAAATCGTTTCCGAGGGCCCCCAAACGCCAAAGTACAGAGCTCTATCTTGGCCCATCGACAAGTGAACTTGGGATTAGAAGATAATCCTAAATTCGTTAACCTGGGTAAAGACTGCACCCCCTAAGAGGCCCAGGATTTCACTCAGCTATTTCGCAAGTATCGTGACGTATTCGCTTGGACATACGAGGACTTACGCACATACGATACTAGAATCATACAACATGTGATACCCATTAAAGAAAATGTAAAACCATTCCAACAGAAGCTCAGGAAAGTACATCCTACGATGGAGCCATTGATTCTAAAAGAACTCAAAAAAATTTTGGACGCACGCATTATCTTCAAAGTTCGCCATTCCACATGGGTATCCAATTTAGTTCCGGTGCGGAAGAAGTCAGGTGAAATCCGCTTATGTGTGGACTTCCGAAACTTAAACCGGGCCTCGAATAAAGATAATTACCCGGTGCCCCCCATGGAGCAAATATTACAAGCAGTGTCAGGGTCAGAAATGTTCTCTTTGTTGGACGGTTTCTCTGGCTACAATCAAGTACTGGTGGCTGAACCAGATAGGTTAAAGACTACCTTTCGGACTAAGTGGGGAACCTTCGCATTCAGGCGTATGCCCTTTGGATTAATCAACGCAGGAGCAACTTTCCAAAGAGCTATGGATATAGCATTCAGGGGTCTGATAGGCCAGAGTGTGGTGGTCTACTTGGATGACGTTACTATGTTTTCTAAACATCGGGGGGATCATTTGCATCACCTCAGACAAATCTTCGAAAGGTGCAAAAAATACGGTATCTCGCTCAACCCAAAGAAAATCATTTTTGCCGTAATAGAAGGAAATCTGCTGGGTCATATCATAACTAAGCAAGGCATTGTCGTTGATTCGGAACGTGCGAAAGCCATTGCTCAGATTCCTCCCCCCAGTAGTAAGAAAGCAATGCAGTCCTTTTTGGGTAAGATCAATTTTGTACGTAAGTTTATATCAGATTTTTCCCAGATAGTTAAGCCACTACAGGGAATGATTAAGAAAAATGCTACCTTCAAATGGAATCAGCCCGAAAAGGAAGCTTTCGACCAGATCAAGAAAGCTATAGCAGAAGCACCTTCCCTCCAGAGCCCGGACTTCGGCAGAGATTTTAGCTTGTATACTTTCGCTTCGGATTCATCCCTAGCAGCTGTACTCACACAAAAGGACAGAAATAATGACGAGCGCCCCATTTCATTCATGAGCACTGGTTTGCAGGGAGCTGAATTAAATTATCCTGAAATCGAAAAACAGGCCTATGCGGTATATAAAGCGGTCAAACATTTCAGAACGTACATCTTAAAAAACCATGTCACAGTTTACGTTCCCCACCCAGCTGTTCACTCACTGTTCATGCAGCAGGAGTTGGGCGAGAGACGAGGGAACTGGGTTGCGTGTATGCAAGAGTATGACTTAGAGTTTAAGCCAGCATGCACAGTTAAAGGGCAAGGTCTATGCCAAATGGCTGCAGAGGCCGCAAGTTCCCACCAGATTGAAGAAGATGATTGGGAGCAAGAAATTGATATGTACCAAACTGACGTCATACCCCAGATAAGGAACCCTTCTTAGTACTCGGATATTTCAGGATATTTGGCACACGGTGTGTTGGACCCAGCTCTAAATGCCCGGCAGAAACGCGCAATCAGACTCAAAGCTGCGTCTTACCAGATAATCCAAGGGAAGCTTTTCAAGAAACATTCCGATGGGGTCATGTTACGCTGCCTGGAACATGATGAAGCTCAGAAAATTTTAACCGAACTGCACGATGGACCAGCAGGAGGTCACTTTGCCGGGGATACTATGGCCCATAAAATAATGCGAGCCGGTTATTATTGGCCAACTCTTTTCAGAGATGCCCACGCATATATTTGGAAGTGCATTCAATGCCAAAAATTCACAAACCGAGAAGCGCATCCCGCCGCCCCTTTATTGTCAGTAGCAGTGGAAGAACCTTTTCAACAATGGGGTTTGGACGTCATTGGTGAGATCTTACCCCACTCCTCTAAGCAACACCGGTATATCCTAACGGCTACTGATTATTTCACCAGGTGGGTTGAAGCAGTACCATTACGCCAAATCAACGATCAGGAGGTAATGCAATTTGTCACCCATTCCATCATTACCAGGTTTGGCGTTCCAACTTCCTTGGTTTTTGATAATGCAACGTATTTTTCATCTTTTAAATTATATGATTTTGCTTTGGAAAATGGCATTGTTCTTAAACACTCCGCAAAGTACTATCCCCAAGGAAATGGTCTAGCAGAATCAACAAATAAAAATCTGATCCGCATCATTAAAAAGACCCTACTGTCTCACCAACGCAACTGGCACAATGCCCTCCAAAATGCACTCTGGGCTGATCGCGTCACCCCTAAGTCTTCAATAGGCACCTCCCCATATTTTCTCGTGTACGGGAAAGAAGCTGTCCTCCCGCCCAATTTATCTCTTCCCGCTCTGCAGTTATCGCAAGAGTGTCATGGTACCCCTTGCCCCGCCTTGCAAACCCGCATTGACACCCTGCTGAAATTAGAAGAGGAAAGGCAGAAAACCCGGGAGAAATTCGCCATCCACCAGAGTCGAATCAAGAAATGGTTCGATAAAAAGTCTGCAGGAGATAAAAAATTTGAAGTAGGAGATCTTGTCCTAAAGTGGGATAAAGCTCACGAAGAAAAGGGGAAACATGCAAAATTTCAGGCTCTGTGGATAGGTCCCTTTCAGGTTAAAGAAAAGGTGGGTCCCCATACATTCCGATTGCAAACTCTGGAAGGAAAATTCGAGGTCCTCCCGGTAAACGGGCATGACCTCAAACACTATTTTAATTGAGTAGCTCTCAAAGGGCTGTTTCTGCCCGTGTATTATAAAAGTCGTGTTTTTGTTCTAATAGTAAAAAAAAAAAAAAAATCTTTCTCTAAATCTATAAGGAAGACCTTGTCTAAGCTGCCCGCAACTGGCTCACTCCTTGATAGGTTCTATGCTGATGAAAGGCCCTTCCCGCAAAACACGGGGCAGTCAAAACTCGCTTGTAATGGGCACCAAGGGATAGTGCACGGCCTTACTAGAGTCTTCAAGCATAAGGAACCACCTAGCGGCTTTGAAAGGTGCAGGTAGAAAAGGTCTTACATAGAAGCAACTGGATCGTGAGGGAACAGGGCTAACTCAAGAGAATTTCAGGTCATCCGGGAAAAACCCAAGTCCTCATATAAGACCAGGAGCAACCTCTCTGCAAGAAAAATAAGTTGGGATCCCTCATCCGCCCAGGAAAAATATGCCCATCTAAATAAGTGCCACTGGCACATTCTCAAATAAGTGCAATCGCACACAAATAAAGGGTAAAGGATTGAGAAAGGCTTCCTGCGCAGAGAGGTGATGTAACGACTCTGCCGGGGTACTGACCAGGCTCGCTGGCAGCGGAGCAACGTTCATGACTCCTTAGGCAGTGACTCCGCCGGAGCCGAAAGGTTTGCTGGCAGCGGAGCAACACCATGAGGACGAAATAATTGTACCGGACCCTGCAGTTGTCCAAGGTTTCCCCGACCCTCTCGGTCCTGGAGCGCGAGGAATTAAAATTTCGGTTGAACTGCACCCAGTAAGCCAAAAGGCCAGGCAACTATGCGGGGTGGCAAAGGAAGGAAGGTGTAAACTCTGAGGTAAAAGAGCAAGCTAGTATTAGACCCCTCCCTCCTCCCTCATCGACCCTTCATCGGTAGAGACTCTGAATTCATCCAGTGAATCGCCATTTGTTGTAGCCCCTACAACACCCTCCAAAAAATACAAAAAAGATAATAACACACACTTCTAAATTTTTTGGAGCCCCCTTTGAAACCAGAAGAAGCTAAGTAAAGTTTTTAAGAGCAAGTCGCTAAGTCGCAAATACATGATTTGCGACCCATGCGACCTATGCGACTCTGCGACCCTAAGGTCGCCAGGTCGCCAGGTCGCAAGAGTCGGAAGTCAGGAAATTTGCGACCTTGCGACCCAGCGACCTTAAGGTCGCGAGGTCGCAACGTCGCAAAATTAAGTAATTAGAGGAATTGGCGACTCAGCGACCTTGCGACCCAGCGACCTTAAGGTCGCAAGGTCGCAAACTGTCAACTCGCGACCTCATTTAGTGCTCGCACGTGCGACTCCTTTTTATAAGGGCAGGTCGCTAGGTCGCATTTGTGACTCACGGCGAAAATCGTGGAATTGCTCTGACAGGCCGACTGGCGCATTTTCTTCCGGGTAAGTTGCCATTTCCTCCCTGTGTTCCCTTCACAAGTATTTCTTGCCAAGTTTTGGACCTCCCCATGGTCTTAATTGCTTGCTGGTGATGATGTAGGGCTTTCTGTTGAGTTTTATTGTTGTTTTGTTTCTCATAAACCCCAAGGTCACCTTTGTCTTGCCCAGATCCTCATGGCTGTGCCCTATCTCCAGTTTAGACCCTTTCCAGCCACGTATGTTTCCCGTTAGGGAGAGATTATCCGCAAAACCGCGCGCGCTCGAAACCCCCAATAGGCCCAAGTGCGACCTGCGACCCAGCGACCCGGTCGCAAGGTCGCAAAGTCGTGCGATCTTCTGTTAGCGACTCTGCGACCCTGCGACCTAGTCGCAAGGTCGCTAGGTCGCATGTGAGTCCTGTTGTTAATCAACAACCCTGCAGAGAACAGTTAGTTAAATTCTGCATATGTAGACTGCATTTAGTCGTTACCATCATGTCTTTCTCATCCTGGGATTCTTTCCTGAATGCAACAGGTGAATTTGGAGCAGACACGATACCGGTCCTCTCTGACTCTAACAACATGGCACCCCGGGTGTCCCGAAAGAAAGGTAAGAAGGTGGTGGAAGAAGATTCAGACACAGACATACCAACATCTCCTCCACCAATATACAGAGACACCCTCTGCACTTTCGCAAAAGGGGACAGCCTTAGGTGGTATGAAGTATACAGCGAGTTCGCTATACCAGAAGATGAATTTCCAGAAGATCTCCCGGACCGGGAAGTATACATAAAGGTCAAGAGATCCAAAATACATCTAACAGGTGCACATCCAGCCATCTTCCCGTGTCCAGAAATATTAGACTGGATCATTCAGAAAATGGATCCCAGGAGGTTCATGATCCGAGATAGCAAAGGAAAAGCTTTCGCGACGTTGGAAGGCTCAGACGCTCAGGTCTTCTACTCGCTGCCCCAACCAGAGGAAAACTTTACCCCGAGATGGGCCTCTAACCATGAAGTACCTGTGGTTGATACAATCAGGAAATGGTGGGCGGAACCAGACAAATTTAAAGTCAAGAAAGACCAGGAGTACCCGGTGGCCGGTCTAAGGAAAGTGTATAAATTAGTGGCCGCCATGCTCTGCAGATTATATGGACGTCCGGACGCCACTACCTTCAACGGCACATGGGCAACTATAATGGAATATGTAACGGTGCACGGCACTCGCTTCAACTGGGCTGGTATATTAATGGGCTCGATGCAAACAAATTTGGCTTCAGCTTTAGCCCCAGATGAAGGAACACCGTCAGAATTTTACATGGCTTCAT